>CM035415.1:96642707-96812707 GCA_020310875.1 Ceratopteris richardii | reverse complement strand
GGGAAAGATCATAAACATGGGATGGATCAAACAAGAGTTGGAGCGTTCAAAGGGTTACAGGTAATTCAGATATTAATTTGAATTAACTGTTGTGGAATTATTTATATTGCTAATTCTAGTGAATTTTTGACACACACAATTGGGGTAGGTTGTAGAGCTCAGGTCATCATTGTCATTACGGATTAACATAACTAGTTGTGAAGAGATGGCTGCACCTTAGTGCAATTTTGAGACAAAGACAGGGTTCAGAAATGGAGAATATATGGCAGAGGGGGAAGAGAAGTCTTTACAATCTATGTCTTCAAAGCTCTAAATGTGTATTCTTTGTGGATCGCCAAATCTATGGAGCATGTAACCATAATATTAGGATAAAAAATTGATGTCTTCTTATTATTGTTAGTATCATTGTTGTTGTTGGTATTGTACTATAAATGGAGGAGAGTTGTTGGCAAAGAATGGAAGGTTAAGGTAGGAAACTGGGTGAGGGAAAATATAGGGAAGCTGGGGACTGAAGTGTTGACAATGAGATCAATGCAGGAACTTGCAAGTGAACTGGATCGAGCACAGACCATCGAGGATACAGCTTGGGCTTCAAGAACATATGGTGGGTCCATGTTAGCATGGGGCACAAGTGATGATGACGAAACCATACCTTTATTAGCTAGAGTCTACTTAAGGCTTGGGTCATGGCATTGGTTACTTGAACCTGACCTAGAGGAATCATCAGTGCAAGGTGATTTTGGCTTTCAGCATGTAGGCAAGCAGCATACACATTCCACTTAGGTTGGTTATTGTCTCCTTATGCAGGCATACTTCATGCATTGCAAAGAGCAACAACATATGCTCCTAAATGGGCAAAAGCTTGGCATAAGTGGGCTCTTTTTAACACTGCTGTTGTCACCAACTACATAATGGGTGGTCACCCAGGTGTGGTGCATGGGTATGTAGAAGCTGCTGTGAAGGGATATTTCTTTTCTATTGCATATGCTTCCACCAGTAAAGGAGGTGATGACAGTTTGCAGGTATCTTATTTTGCCATGATTGATGTTCCTATTTTGTTGTTTATGTTGTTCTTACTGCATTTATTGCTTTCTCCATAACTGTATACACAGCATCTGGTCATAATGATTATCATCTTTTTTTATTTCTAGTGCTATCTACGTGAATTCCATTTTTATGTTTCTTGAGAAGGTTTGATGAAGCTTATATTCATCTTCATTCCTATCACTATTTTCACGAAATTCGGATTGCGTGTTTTTTTCTGTGACAGTTTGAGTGATCTTCTGACCAGATCATATGTATACTTGCAAAAATTTGCAGGACATCCTGCGGCTGCTTACACTCTGGTTCAGCTATGGTGCATCCAATGAAGTCAGGATTGCTCTGGAAGAAGGCTTCAAGTTCGTAAATATTGATACATGGCTAGTTGTACTGCCGCAGATTATTGCACGAATACACTCTAATATTCCTGCTGTGCGAGAGCTCATACAATCTCTTTTGATCCGCATTGGAAGCGGACATCCACAGGTATTGCGGCCTTCTTTCACCTATGTTTTAGTAAGAAATGAGAGGTGTTACTTCATGGGAGATAAGGTTGCAGAATATGTCTCTCATACCTAGGGATTTCTATGGGTTCATTCTGGAGTTGAATGCACAGGCAGTATTTGAGTTTGCAGTTATTTGCTCTATCACACTGTATCCTTGTGCAAATGCAGCCAAATGATCTTCATTTATTCTATTAATTTCCTTTCCTAATGCATGTAGTCATTCATTCATTGCTAACACAGGTTCTTAATAAATTAAACGTGGGGTATGGGGAAAGGAAATGTACAGAAATCATAACAGTTGTCATACAAGTTCGCCATGATGTTTTTGTGTATATGACATAGATTAACAGAAAACTTGAGCCTGATAATCATGTTAAAGGCCATGAAAATGTGCTATCAATGCGCATTTGTAGTGGCCTCTAAAATTTTACCATATGGAAAAGTTTTTAATGTTGCAGAAGTAATGGCAATCTCCTTAATTGGCAATTACTTCTGCAAAATTGTAATAGCATTTTATTTGTTCTGTTGAAACCTGACAGCCTTTCAATCAAAACTCTGAAAGGATTTTTTATTTATCATGTATTTTTTCATTTGCTGATTGAAATGCTCTTTCCAAGTGGTAGCTAACTTTCCAAGCTTTCTGAGTGACTAGATTGTGCATGGTATAAACATTTCCATGTGGAATGGAATGCAGTGTTTGAAATTTTTAAGAATATTTGTGTATTGCATGTTATTTTTCCATCTATATTGATGTAGGAGACAAGATTATATTATACCTGAAAATTGTACAAAGTAATATCATTTTATCATTCGATAATGGGAAATCTGCTTTTGTTGGTTGTCCTATGTTCTTCTTTTTACATATGTTCTATGCATTGCTTTTTTCAAGTAAGATGAATTTTCCTTCTATTCTAATGCACACATTGAATTGTGTAGTTGGATATTTTGATTGAAAGCATGCTCTGAGATGTTTTGCCTGAATAACATATCAGTATAGGGGATTATCTCTGAGATAATTGCCATTGAGAGAAGATAATTAGAGTTAAAATGCATGTTCCAAATATCTCACTGGTCAATTGATGGGAAGTTCTCTATGTTGCATCTCTCAAGGGTTATGGCTAATATGGAGGATGAAATTAGAATCAACTGTGCAGAGCATATAAACCCTTGTCAGTTGTATTGAGAATAAGTGATGAACTTCTTGTCTTATTGTATTTACGACACTTGATTGGGATCGGTAAACTAACTGATTCATCTGCCAGGCTCTAATGTATCCGCTTCTAGTTGCATGTAAGTCAATAAGTTCCTTGCGGCGGACAGCAGCAGAGCAGGTTGTTAACCAGGTCCGACAGCATAGTCCTCTCCTTGTCGAGCAGGTATTTAAATTTGAACCATGTTTTTTGTTGTTTATTTTTAGGATATCAGCTTTTAAGTGCTCACTGTTCGTGGATGTAGCGAAAATAGTATTTATGTGCAATCTCAGAGTTCTCATAGATAAAGGATGGAAATAGTGTGTCAGAGGTTTAATGGATGTGTGCTTGTGTTTAAGAGTCTGATTTTCATGCACATATACATTTATATATATTTTTTTCTTAGCAGAATTTTCTAAACATAGATTCAAGGATGTGCTCTTCTCAGTTCAGTTTGTGCAAAGGAGAAATCTGATATAATCTCATCTGAGCAAGTTTGTGTCGTTTCAGGCCCAGCTGGTTTCTAAGGAGCTCATTAGAGTAGCCATACTGTGGCATGAACAATGGCATGAAGGATTGGAGGAAGCAAGCCGCCTTTATTTTGGTGAGCATAATGTAGAGGGCATGCTGCAAGTTTTAATGCCACTGCACAAGCTTCTCAAAAAGGAAGGGCCTTCAACCATACAAGAAAACAATTTTGTTCAGGTCTACCATACAAGAAAGCATTGACTGTCGTGTGTGGTGTATGTGATATTTATCAATATCCATAATGCAAGCTATGTCTTTTCCGAATATGTTCTTAGAATTATGGACGTGAGCTAGAAGAAGCCTACGAATGCTGTACGAAGTACCGGAAAACAGGAAAAGAGGCAGAACTCAATCAGGTGATTATCATATTTTAAACACTCAACAGATTATTGAGTTGTACCCATTGGTATGAGAATAATCATAGCTAAATGACAGGCATGGGATCTATACTATCATGTGTTCAAGAGAATAAATAAACAACTTCCAAGCCTAACAACGCTTGAATTACAGGTCTAGTTGAAAACCATAGAATGTTTTATGTGCTTGTAGAGAAACAGAGCATCATCTGATTGATGATTTTGATATAGAATGTTTCACCAGCACTTCTCAATGCACGTGATCTTGTGCTTGCTGTTCCGGGAACATATCGAGCAGGTAATGGAGCCCATGAATCAGATATGTGTTTCTGAGCTACAGTGGAATCTTTATTGATGTTGTCAACTTTATTTTCTGAAGGGGCTCCTGTCATCACCATCACTGGATTCGCTCCACAGTTGATTGTAATAGCGTCAAAACAACGGCCTAGAAAGTGCACTATCCATGGCAGTGATGGTGAGGATCATGCATTCCTGCTTAAAGGGCATGAAGATCTTCGTCAAGATGAACGCGTGATGCAGGTAGGGTTGGAGTGAATCAGTAGGATGGATCTCCTTTGCTGTTATTTCCTCCTCTTTTCCTTTTTGACGCTCTTTTGAGACTGTACCTCCTGTCTGGAAAGGTGTCCTCTTAAATTAAATCTTCATACATGCCACAGCTCTTTGGACTGGTAAACACTTTGCTTGCGAATTCTCCACATACTGCAGAAAAGGATCTCTCAATACGGCGCTATGCTGTCATTCCTCTCTCACCCAACAGTGGCCTTATTGGATGGGTTCCTAACTGTGACACCCTTCATCACCTCATTCGTGAATACAGAGAGGCCAAAAAAGTGGGTTTTGTATCCTCTTCAATTTTTCAAACAATTAAGAACTGTATTATTTAAGATGCTCTGTTTCAAAAGTTTTGTCATGATATGTGAGTATGTATGTTTGTGGTTCCAGTTTGCTGTGAATACAGAGCACCGGCTCATGCTTGGATTCGCTCCTGATTATGATAATCTCACGTTGATTGCGAAAATTGAAGTCTTTCAACACGCATTGAATGAGACTGCTGGGGATGATCTTGCAAAGGTGAACTCTGGGAATTCGAAATGGTGATAGTTAACAGGATATTCATTTTCCTTCCGTGAGATTTGAAGTTGGTGATTGTTATTTATTTTAATGCCCAGGTTCTGTGGTTGAAAAGTAGAACTTCGGAGGTCTGGCTTTCTCGTAGAACAAACTACACTCGTAGTCTTGCTGTCATGAGCATGGTATGACAAGTTCATGATCCATAAACTCTTTATTTTAAGAACATCTTGAACATTCAAGCATGTTTGGACCATTTCAGGTTGGTTACCTTCTAGGGTTGGGTGATCGTCATCCAAGTAATCTGATGTTGCACCGTGTGAGGTATTGGCATGTCTTCATTGCTCTGCATTTCTCGAATAAGGAGTTCCTCATATTCCATATGCAAAGAGCAGGGAAGTTGGAATGATTTTATTTTGTGGTTTACTGTTTCAGCGGGAAGATACTCCACATCGACTTTGGGGACTGCTTTGAGGCATCCATGAATCGGGAGAAATTCCCAGAAAAGGTACCTGACCTGTGTCATTTTTGTCTAGGAGTCTATGTGGCCTACAATTATTAATTTTGGCTTGCGGTTGTGATGATGCTAGGTACCTTTTAGATTAACAAGAATGCTAGTCAAGGCCATGGAAGTAAGTGGAATAGAAGGAAATTTCAGGTCCACATGTGAGAATGTAATGCAAGTGTTGAGAGCAAATAAAGACAGTGTCATGGCAATGATGGAGGTTAGTTCATTGGGCCATCAATTACACTGGAAATCCCCAGCTTTGAAATATAATGCCTTTCCACGGGTCTAGATATCTTGATTTCTTTAATCAGTGTGAACAACTGCAGTTTTTCCCCTTTGGAATAACTTCTTTCATGGTGCTCTTACTTAATCAGTAGTTTTGAACAATGAATGGAAATCTGTCCTTGTTTCAAGTTATAACGTGCATGTTGCCCTCCAATGTGCAAGTTGTGCCTTTGAATATCAGCATCTAGGAGGTGTTAATCTGATTTAAGATCCTGTGTTTTGAAATATTTACGTTAGTTGTGAAAAAATATTAGGTTTTTCAATACCAAAGCTTCATTGAACGGTTGAAGTTGTTTATGCTGATAAAACAGGCATTCGTTCATGATCCTTTGATCAATTGGAGACTATTCAACATGAATGAGGTTCCACACGTGGGAAGCCTTGCCACTAACCGTGGCTTAGCTGGTGATGGGTATGGAGGGTCTTCAGAAATTCACTCTCCTCCCCAGCGAGGATTCAGTAAGCGTGAATTCTTCCAGGTGCATAATTTTTTTTGTTATGATCTTTAAATGAACGCAGATGTGTTGTGGGTTCTGTGTATAATACACTCATCTTATCAGGCGGCGGGACATGCAAACGATGCAAATGATGTGCTCAACGAGCGAGCTGTAGCAGTTATGACACGAATGAAGAACAAACTCACTGGTCGGGACTTCACACCTACCTCATCATTCGGTACTGCAGCAACTGCTGCGATGCTTGATCGCAGCGGACTTGGTGGTGATCATGATTCAGAATCTGGGTTATCTATTCCAGTTCAAGTACAAAAGCTTATTGATCAAGCCGTATCGCATGAGAACTTATGTCAAAGCTATGTTGGGTAAGCTGGAATCGATTTTTGCATTTCCTCACCAAACAAATTGTGTCAGAGTGATGTTTAATAAGCTGCAATCAAACACTGTTTTCAACCTGAATATAATCGCTGCATGGACGCGCAGGCACGCACACGCGCGCACGCGCGCGCGCGCGCACACACACATACACACATGATCCTCTCTCTCTCTCTCACACACACACACACACACACACACACACACACACACACACACACACACACACACACACACACACACATAGAGGACCTCGCAGGACCTGGCAACAGGACATTGTGCCGTTCGGCAAGCTACACCATGGCAACCTAGGCGAGTTGTCACAAGGGGGACTAGCTCCATTGAGCTGCCTCAGAATGACTCCCTTGGGCAGGCACGCCGCAGATACTTTCGAAGAGGAACGATTCCACCTATAAAGAGGGTTGGACACTGCCCGTAAGTAACTCGCACATCTCGGGACCTCTATGGCATGCCACATGGGCGACTCCACTAATCGGATGGATGCAACTTGGGCGACAATGCATTTGGGGGAGTCATTTCACATTCTTGTGCGAGCCACTTAAATATGACCGAATGTGGCACTATACCTGCTTGACCACACGTGCCATGCCACTTCATTTTGGGCCAGGGCTGCGCACTCATTCGGCCGCGGCGTATGAGTGGACTCGTACAACATGTCCTCTCCAATATAGACTAGTCGGATCCCTTCCATCTTGTATGATAAAGAATCTGCCGACCAAAAAATTGTCATACAACAGAATTCGTACAATATATCATTTTCAATAGTCCATTCAAATGCCCTCTATCTTGCACTATCATTCTGCATAGCTTATAACATGAAAAAGGTCAAACCTTACCTTTATCCCGCATGGGAACACACGTGCATTCATGTGCATGCATAGTAGGAACGAGAGAATTAATGCGAGAATTATTTATTTAATTCATTTAGTTCGTTGAGACCAAAAGTAAAATTCGGGAATTTTATTAATTCGAAGAGAAATATATATATATATATATATATATATATATATATATATATATATATATATATATATATATATATATATATATGAGAGAGAGAGAGAGAGAGAGAGAGAGTTTGTTGCAGGTGGTGTCCATTTTGGTGACTTGGGAATGCAATCAGCAATGCAAACGTTCTCAACTGTAAATTATGTAAATTAATCATGTACATATGTCATTTAATGGGTGCAAGAAGATACGACTTCCATTACATCTAGCAGGGAGCAATATCTCTTGTACTGACCATTATCGTATAGAGCATTGTACTTGTAGATTTGTGGAAAGGGATGTAGCTGTGAAAAATCTCCCAGCATCCGGTATAGCCTGTTAAGCATTAAAACACTAACACGAGTAGTTATACGAGGGTCTTCAAAAATGAAGAGCGCTTGTGTTGTATTTTATTAGGGCACAGCAAAGTGTAAAGAAATCTGTTCAAACAGTAGATCTGCTTAGTTCACACATTGATTTCATCCATTGCGAGGAATGGAATCCGAATATGTTATCTCGCTGTCTCTAGGGCAGTCTAGGCAATCAGAGCTTTGCTTACCTCCTCGCCGTTGTATCAGATCCACCTTAATGTAAATTTTTAAGATGTTAATATATCCTCTCTCTCTCTCTCTCTCTCTCTCTCTCTCTCTCTCTCTCTCTCTCTCTCTCTCTCTCTCTCTCTCTCTCTCTCTCTCTCTCTCTCTCTCTCCCCCCCCCCCCCGTGGCTATCCTGATAAAAACGGTTTACATTTGATGTAAGCAATTATTGATGTCTGGAGTATTGCATTATGTATTGTAGATTTTTGGAAGCGTGAAGTCTGTTAACTGTCTACTGAGCATGAAAATTTGGAGGGTTTTCACTTACATCATATTTCATTGTCGCACAAGTTGGACATAAATCTAACAAGCTATTCTTAGTGCATACTTTAAGCACCTTCGACCGTGAAGAAGGAAAACCCATATCTTATTTTGTCTTCAAACCATCATTCTGTGCCATGAGAAGTTTTATCAGCTCTCTGGCATTGTATCAGTTCACCACGTAGCTTTTTTTCCCCCTTCCTTTGTCTTTTTTCCAGGAAAGGCACAGAAAAGATAGGAGATATAAAAGAAAAGAGAGGGAGAGATACAATACAATACTGACTTTTGCACCTCTGCCCCTAGACTATAGGGGCCCAGTAGTAGGTAGTAGAATTCGTTGCATTGCACAGTAAGTTAATAATTTATAATCGTCCTGATGAAGAATTCTGTATCGTGCATGTTTTCATTGTAGAGAAGAAATATCGACGAGTGGGCAAATGGGGGTTGCTTTTGGCGATCTTAACTCTATTGGCTTGGTAGGAGCATGCTTTTCCAATAGGGTAGTCCTTCAGGGTGGGAAATGTTTCACAGAGAAGTTGATCTTCCAATTTCCAGAGCATTCCAAAGAGATGTTCGACAACCTGATGTGTCACCAAGAACAGCTTGTTGTGATATGATATTTCTACCGAAATGCAAGACACCATGGACCCTAGCCCGAATATGAACTTTGGTATGGAAGATAAAGAAGAAATTGATAATATCGTCCTTTTTATGCATACACCTCCTGGACCACAAAGGGGTTATAGGATGCTTATGAGGGTTAGAGGCAGTCCAGATCCCCTTGTGGAGAGTCCATCAGAGCGATATGGATTTGTTTATGTCAACCATTGGGTCCCATGCATGTGTGCATGTCTCTCCTCTCTGCTTTCTCCCTCTATCTACTCCTTGCTCCTTGTTCATCCCACCAAAGGCCTTCAAGAAGTAGAAGGTAGAGGGAACCATGAACATATCAATTGTCATCCCCTTTCCCACTCCATAAGTCTCTCATTCAATTTACATGTCTTTCCATTATTTAGATTGTTCTCTTGTTGCTTGGGTATCCATTCCCATAATTATTTGATCAAGATAGGGAAGCCCATGAAGATGCTCAGTCGTTTGAATGTTTGCTTAGAACTAGTCTCTTGACAACCTTGATCTTGAAGGAATGATAGTGATGAGTTGCGAGGGGATTTCAACTTGAAGGTGTGGCAAAAAATATCTAAGCATTTCTAGAAATCTATACCAATCCTGGTGCTGTTGTGAATGAAGAAATTTTTGTCATCATCAAGAAGCAATAGAAAATGTTGTACCCTTTTGATGGGAGCAAGATATCTTCAATGAGTCCCATGGACTTTCTCACCGCTAACGAATTGAGCCCATTTGTGAAAATGGTGAAGAGGGAGGGGAGCATTGGACCCACTGATATCATTAGCCATCAACATGGAGACCATCTTTGTAAATGTTCGACATAAGTCCATATCTTTGGTTAAAAGGGATATAACTTCATTCAAGCTGGTCATAGGCTTTATTTACATCAATTTTAGGGGACAAAAAAATCTTGGTGTGATTCTGTGGCATACATGATGCCTTCCTGAATATATACCATGGAATCTACAATCAATTCATCCTTGAGAAAAATCCTCTCTTCCCATCTTAAGTTTAAATGAACCCATGACTATATTTGGAAGCACCTTTACTATAATTTTGTAGCTTGTTTAAAGAATGTTAATCATGCACTAGTTTTTGGAGCTGGGTTTTTCAGTTTTTTTTTTTTGTCTTGCTTTTGGGTGGATTGATTACCTCTTCATTCTTGCATTTGGGGAGTGTATTGAACTTAATAAATTCTTTAAAAATGATAGGTGCTTTAATTATGCAAGTATAGATGGTTCTAAAAACTCCATTGATAAGCTCATTCAATCTATGGATCTTCTTGAGCAATAGAGAATTGATGACTTCATTGGGTTAATGATTTTCCGTGTTTTGTCGTAAATTTAAAATCAGCATCACTTAGATCCATATGAGAGAGTAGCCCGAAATACCTTGCATATACTTCTTTATGGAATACATGCATATGGAAGTTATATACTTGGAAAAATGCATCATGCTCCTTTTGTCAAAGATGAGGCTATACATGCTACATAAAAATTGCAAATTGTTCATAGTGATGTGTGTGATTCGGTCAAGACTATGTTTTTGCAAGCATGTATAATTTGCTACATTCATCGATAATGCAACACACCATACTTGGGTGCGTCCTATGAAAGTAAAGAATGAGGAATTCATTTGCTTTAAGATAGCTTTAGCTATGGTTGAAATTTTTTGTGCCAGTAAGCTTTTGGCTCTTCGAGAGGATCGCGATGGTGAATACATGTACATTGTGAAAGAGGTATTGCACACGAATGTATAGTGACATATACATCTCAACATGGTATTGCGGAGTGTAAGAATAGAATACTTCTTGAAATGTCACAATGTATGGTTAAAGGAAAACATCTTTAAGATAGGGTTTGGATGAAAGCAATTATGTGGAAACTATATATTGAGCCGTTGTCTTACAAAAGTATTGAGTCATTACACCTTATGAAAGCTTGGAATGCATGGATCCCAATGGAAAATTTCGGTTGTTTGGTATATGTGCTTGTGCCATGACAACAATATCACAAACTTGATGAGGAGTTTAGTAAATATATATTTCTATTTGATATAGAAGTAAGCACAAAGGTTATTGATTATATCATCATTGAGAGGTAAAATTATTGTAAGTAGATATATGATATTTGTTGAAAATTTGGGTTATCCTTTACTTGAATGCAATTAGCTCACATGATGTGTTTGATAAACTTGTGCCGTTGTTTCAATGTGGTGTGCTCGACTATGGATATATTTATCATGAAAATGAGGTTCAAAGAGTTTGAATTTTTCAACAAATATGGATGAAAAGTTCGAGTCAAACATGGTTGAAAGTGATCAAATTTTACATAGACATATGACTAAAAACTTCTAGCTAGAGATCAGTGAAAATATTTAGTCCAAGATGGCTAGAATTTTACATAATTTAAATATTTAGCAGAAGATGGCTAAAAAAACACAAAATTTATAGCAACGCATGGCTGAAATTCATCAAGATATTCACTACACTTATGTTGTCTATTTTTGATGATGTATTACATGAGGAACACATGTCTACACATGTCTATTAAGATGCATAAACTATGGCAAAATGGCTAGAAAAGATATTGCAAGACAACAATTCGAGTGCTTCTTTACTTGGTGGAAGAACATCAAGTTCTCACCATGCATCAAGTGATTGTGGATGTATCTCTTATTGCAACTCCATGCAATGAAGAGCCACAGACTTTTGAAGATCCATGTGATGATTCAAATTGGGTGAGCCCAACGCAATTAGAATTGGATTTTATGTGCAGAATTTGTAAATGGGATGTTATGTGAATCGCCAAAAAGTTAAGAATTCCATTCATACTAGGTGGGTTTATAAGATTAAAAGGAACTCATATGGTAGCATTGATTGCTATAAAGCGAGATTAGTTGGAAAGATTATGCACGATTATATGGCATTGATTATGAGCATAATTTTGCACTTCGGGCATAACTATCATTCCTTTTGTGATTGCATTGGATTCCCATCGTGGTTGGAAAATGAATGAATTGGATGCAAAAGAACTTTCTTGGATGGCAATTTGTAAGAACTCTATGTGAAACCTCTTGGATTTGCCATCAAAGGTCAAGAGCATATGGTTGTTGTTTTTATGAGGTTTTGTATGGACTTAAGCAAGGTGCATGGTAAAGATACATATGCACTTAATTGCGCTTGGTTTTACATGTGGTTCAATTGAAATCATATTTTATGTATGCAAAGATGGGGCTAATCTTATAGTGCTCAATTCTTTATATTGATGCCATTCTCTTGTTTGGTTGATGTGATGAGAAAATTGGCATGTTTATGGTTGACTTGTAGCATACTTTTGATGTCATATATCTTGAACTTTTGGAGTACTATCTTGGCATCGAGTTTGTATTCGTTGAGGGAGGAATGCTTGTGCATCAAGCAAAGTATGTTGAGAAACTACTTTAGCATTTGGTTTTGACGACTTCTCTTTATTAGCAAGTTATGGGATGCCTCATATATGCATATAACACAAGGCCAAGTTGATTCAATTTATGCATAACTTTGACACTATGCATTGGGTCTCTTTTATGGTAGACATGCTTAACCATGCTTACATACTTTTACAGATAGTCATCGGCCTGGTTATTATGATACTTGGGTGTCCACTGGTGGTAATTGCTTTCTCTTTGGGGGTTCATGCATATCTTGGTTGACTAAGAAGCAACCCATTATGGCTACATTCAGATGTAAAGCTAAGTAGAGGGCAATATTCATAGCTCTCGTGGAGTGTATATGGTTGAGATGCTTATTGATGGATCTATGCATGGATATTTTTGCACTTACGCATATTCTCACTGATAATGAGGGTGCAATGACAGTTGCAAGAAATCCGATCTTTCATACATGCACAAAGCACATGCAGGTTCATTATCATTATGTTAGAGGGCATCTTCATGCATGCACAAGATAATGTGGGAGACATATTTGCCAAAGCTACTCCATGGGAAAATTTTGAAGCTTTTTGCAAAGCTTTAGGCTTATTATCTTGTGGGATCTAATCTCTCACTCATTGTATGTATTCACATCATTCGCTCCATGGGGCTTTGTTACACTTATGTATTCCTTGAGTAGCTTTGATGGGAACGACTTCTTTATACATGGAAACTTTTTGCTCGTGTTGATTAGAGGTTCCTCCCATGTAATCATATATACATGATATAATCATATGTAATGGTAAACTATGCTTAGGGATTCACTTATATCTTTCTATTCATCTCATATTAGTGATCATCTATCTATGAAGAGCTCTTCAAGAAATCGTCTTTTTTGATGTTTTGATCTCCTTCTTGACTCTTGTGTGTACGTCTATTTGTTCTTCCTCACTCACTCATGCACCTAACATTCTTCATTCTAAATGAGGTTAGCAAACTCAACTTTTGGTGTAGAGTCCTTTGTAACAACCATTCTACCCTCTTTTTTCTTTTCCCCTTTTGAAATTAGTTTAGGACAATTATTAATGACATAATTATTTTTCAAACAATAGCTAAAATAGTATTTCTGTTTTTTCATTTTCTTATCATCTTCATCTTTTTTGGTTGTGCAACATAAGCATATTTTGCTTACTAGTTGAACACGTCCATTTACCTATGCCTTTCTGAAGGGCTAAGAAAGCTTGATCTTTAACACAAATAATTGATCTTATTTGTCTAGGGTGATCTTCTTTGCTTTGCTTTTGTGAAACATATATTGCTTTCTTTTGATTGTTCTAGAGATCCAATGAGACATAACATCTATCTATTCATGCTTTGAGAAGGTTAGAGCCCATGTTGACGTTAAACTATGCAAATAAGTGCTCACCCATTGAGAGACTTCAATCTGTCTTCTCTATGGAATTAGTGATTTGAACTTTTCTTTTTCAGCCATCCAATGCATGCAAGGAAAGTAAATTCTTAGATGATGACAATAAGGTATGGAAGAACCTTAAAGGAACACCAATAATGTCTCTTAGTGAAAGAGTTAGAGGCATGTGGGAACATGCTGAAGAAAGAATAGTGTTCCACAAATGATATGTGGATCTATCTATTTTGGTGATCAATGTCCATGTTGTATTGGGAGGTAGCCTATGGAGAAATGATGCCAAGAGAAGTGGCCCCAGTAACTTTGGCATGTCTGATAAAGACTAGCACATGGGAAAATATATTGTGTCAATTATAGCATTATGTTTTTTCACCTTAACGTCTTCAAGACATGAAGTCAAGGTTTTGATTAGCTACTATTGGTTGATGATGAGGACTTAATTCTAGTTGGTAATGCCATTTCTAAGGGTGAGGCAATGGAAGGATTACTTTTCCTTTGCCCTTCATTCCATTGTTTGTAGTGTTGATGTTGGTGGTATATTTTAAGGAGTTTTGGCCCAATGATCAAAGTTCATGTATTTGGGCTTCCTTATCTATCATGATTTTGTTGGAATGTTGTTCTTCTTCAAAAGTTTCTTTGATGTCTGCAAAACTTTTGAGTTATCAAACTAATTGTTTCCACTTGATAAATCCCTTTAGTCCTTGATCAAGTGTATCCATACCTTTTTTCTTATCTTTTTTTTTTGACATGTCCCTTTTCTTTCTTATTATTGCTCTTTCTTCTCTTTTGTAGTGAAGTGAAGTCCTAATCGACCTTTTTTTATGTACTATTCTCACTTTCTACAATACTCTCAATTGGGACTCTAATTGTGTAGTAGGGTTTGAGGAAGTTGTTCTTGGTCCTTCTCCACTTTTTGTTCATGTTTAGGGGAGTCCTTCATCCTAGATTCTACTAATGAGTGATGGACGCATGCACTATGGAATTTTTCGTATACAAACATTTTTACAAGTCGACTTAAAGGAAAATTTATTAGAAGCTACATACTCAAGTTAACTCACATACAAACACTGAGGATAGCATTGACATGATGATACAATTAATTGTGTAAAGAAAAGAAGAGACAGTAGAGAGTTTGATCCACAATCATTTTGTTTCTGTTAGAAATGAACTCTAAGAACTATTTGTTGACATATTTTGGTAGTGGTGTGCATGAAAACACTCAGGAGCATGAGGGAAATTTTTTACCTCTTTAGGAGTTTTTTTCCGTAGCTTGTATATATGCTTACAACCCAAATGGATCACTTATCTTTGTACATTCACTTGGTAATATAAGCAGTATTGTGTTGTTCTCCAAGCTTGTTCTTCTTCCTTGTGCTATTCGTGGCTTGCAGAGTCCTTTAACTCAAATGGTTGGTATCAGAGCAAGTCATCACTTTCTTTAGGGCATTGTGTATATCCTTCCAATCATAGTGTTAGAAGAGCAGAGAACTTGGTGAGCATACTGGGCATCAAAATTTTGCCTCGAGCTTGTTGAGCCTCTGAATGCGATTTCAGAGTAAGTATGCATTCCATTTCATCACTTTATGCCAAACATATATATAATTTTCCATTCGTCGATCCAGGCATCTCAAAGTTTTCAACAAGTCTAGAAACATTGATTGGGTACTTCTATTCCACTTTTTGAGATATAAATAATTTTTTGCATTAAGGTATCTAGTCACTAGCCATGGGTGAAAGCAATTATGTATTCCATATGTTCTTTGTTGAGGATAAGTTGATAAGTTGGATGGTTCCAATTATCCATTGTGGGCATACATGATGCATCATGTATTGATAACAAAAGGCTTGTGGAATATTGTGCAAATTGTTGAAACACATCCTTAGATGCCTTCAGATACAATGATTGTAGGTGATTCAAGTAGTGTTCAAGATGATGATCATCAATTTCTTAATGTTGTTGTGGTTCATATTACAACTATTGTAGAGTAATTTCATTGGCATTGCAAAGATCCATATGCACATGCATTGACGGTCTTGTGTGTCAAACATGCATACCATTATCCCTTACATTTGCTCTTGCAAAACAACAAAAAATACTTGGGATACTCTTGCAACATTATACTATGCAAAAAAAGAGGCTCATGTTGCTTACCTTTAAAAACAATTGGAGAGTGGGCATATGAATGATGGAGATTCAATGGACATTTTTTTTGACAAAGATCAAGGATATGAAAGAGATCTTATCATAGTTTAGCTTTTACTCTTCAACATATTTTTTTTTAATGATCTTCCAAATTCTTATCATAGTTTAGCTTTTACTCTTTGGTTGATGAAAGGCAATCCAAATGGCGTAATATTTGAGGAGTTAGTCTTTGTTTTTCTGCAACATGATCACTCCATGTAGAGAAGGTAAACTATGCGTGTTGCCAATCAACCTTTGTTAGCTAATAAAAAAGGAAAATGTAAGCTTATGTAGTAGTAAGTAGAAATCTACTAATACCACATATTTAAAGAAGAAAAGATAGGGGTGGTTTTCATGACAGTGATGTGTCCATTGATGATTTTTGCTTCATGCTTGGTAGCTCATACATATCTTGGTTGAGTAAGAAGCACCCTCTTTTGGCAAGTTCTGGTTTGAAGGTTGAGTGTGGGCACATAAAGACTACGTATGATTGTTCATAATAGCATCATATTCTAATGGCATAGTACCCATCCAATTTTTTAAATTTCATGCTTCATCAAATGAAACAAGCTCATTCTCATCACAAGGACTAGAGGCAGCCATAACATAGTAATCTGATGCAAAAGAAGCACTATGAGAGCCTGAACGAGTACGATGTGAAAGAGGTGCATTAATTTGCTATCTTGCAAAGTTTGCACGAGCCACTTTGGCATATTTTTTACCTCCTCTATATCACTCCTCTCATTAACAAGTGCATCATGTAAATCTGCATCAGAAATGGAATGATCTACATCATCACATGAAAAATCTCTAAGGGTTGAGAAATTGCCTCACTCAAACCAACACTTTACTGTCCACTTGTACAAAGAAGAAGCTAAGTGTCATACACATATCTAAATCTAATAGAAGTCTCCTTGGTACATGAAAGTAATGGTTGAATCGCATCTTCTCGAAAAACAACATCACGGCTAACCAAAATGTGTTTAGTCTATGGATGATACAAACAATAGCTTTTGCTTTCTGAAATGTACCCAACAAAATAACATTTCATTGCTTTATCATCCAATCTCTTGTGTTATTGTTCAAGGACTAATGCATATGCCAAAGAATAAAACATAAACAAATGAGTAACAGATGACTTGCGAACATTCCAAGCCTCATATGGAGTGATAGACTATAGTGCTTTGGTGGGATGCGTATTAAATACATATGCTGCACACATAACAAACTCAAGCTAGAAGCTATGTGGTAAAGCTTGACTCTTGACCATACACCTCCCTATCTCCATGAGTGACTGTTAGTCGACCGTCCGATTGGGAGAGATGTAATGGAAATCTTGGCAAAACACGCGCGAAAGGTGGTTACACACCTATTTGTACTTTCTATATGAAGCAATGAAAAGAAGTGCTCAAGGGGGCGATGTGATTTTGGCCTATTGTCGTGTTATCACCAGACTGTTTGTCTGGTTGTCTGTCTGAGAGTTGAGGTAGTGTTCGTTTTTGCATAACCTCTGTGTTCTACGTTCTTGTTCGTATCTGGCTTTGTCTATTGTTTTTGTTGTCTGTCGACGATCTTGGTTCTGTTGATAAACTTCATAACGTTCGGAAGATAACTATACTATCAGTTTGAATGTTACTGTGTAACGATTGGAGTACTCAGAATATCTTGGCGATCTTCTACGTAGACTAATGGTACTGTGTGTGTCTGTATTTGTTACCTAGTGAACTCCGTTGAGGTTGCGAGTTCCATTACTGTTGTCTGAGTAAGTTGTTTATGCAGCTCTGTTGGATTGTGCTCACGCACTGTGTATTACGACTTCTTGAACATTTTTTGTTAAGAATTGGCGAAATCCGAGCAACTGAGTTAGTGTTCTGATATTCGGATCTACACTATGTTGTTGTAAATATTGGAATCTGTTTGCCTGCGGCAAAGTTAAGTACAGTAAGGATCTGCTAAGTTGAGTACTGAGTTTCCAGTACTGAGTGTTGGACTCTCAAATTCTCTGCGTTACGGTGTTGTTTGATCGTTGAAACCCGTTCTGTGAAGTTGATCGAATACTCTTGTTTCTGGTAATTCCAGTAAGTTTATGCGTAGATGCAATATGGCATCTTAGTGCATTTGGTACGTTTGGTTGAGCTAAGACTGTGACGGTAAATTCTAAGTACGGCAATTCGATAGAGTTCCCAGCATTATTACAGTGCTAAGTGTGAACAGTACCTTTGGGAACTAAGTACAGGGCCTCTGTATAATAGACCTCTACCACTCCCAAGAACCCCTCGGAGAGCCGGTTAAACGCCCTTCTGATAGTTAGAACAAAGCGTTTAACATTTAACACTTGGCGCCGTCTGTGGGAAGGTGGCATCAAGATCGTCATTCGTCTGTCAGAATCGAACATCAAGATTACCGTTTGTTTGTCGAAAGTAGCAACAGAACCAGATTGTTGCAAACTTGTTGTGGAAGCGTGATTATAAAATTTTAATCGATAGTGATACTACGCGATTAGTACAAAAGATGATACATGCTGGTTACTCGATCCGGTGAAACTATTCCAAGAACCGTCAGTCTAGAGTACTTAATGTACTAAAGACAACCCCGGGAGGTAGAAGTACAACTAAGTCTGACCCAGTTGTCAAGAAAGTCAAGAACGTTAGAAGTGATTCGGGTCATATTCCGGTGGAATGTGTTACGCCTTTGGTAAATTCCGGTACTATTTCGGCACAGTCTGTCGAAGATATAGTAACTCCAAAAACTACCACGCCGCAGTCTGAAGTTAGTTTAACAATCTTGGATAAAGATTCAAATTTGTTTACGACTAGAAACACTTTAGCCAAAGAAATTGTCAAAGGCAAAAAGACACCTCATTTTGGCGAAAATTCGGCACCTTTCGGTGATAGTTCGGTAACAAAATCACAGTTTTTCGGCGACGGTTTACCCTTTTTTGGTGAATCTTCAGCCCAGTCACCGCTTTTTGGAGAAAGTTTCCCTACATTTCACATCAGAAAGGAAGGTAGCCTGTTCGAAACCGAGATTCGAAGCATACTGAACAAGATTATCGAACCGGAAAGTGCATCGTCCGACGATACAGATTTCGATAGTTCAGATATTCAGCCCCGAGACACAGAAGATAGTCACAATACACTCGGCATGAACAAGCAACAACAACAACAGCAGCAGCAACAACAAGTATGCCCACCAAGGCCGACTCCGACAGGAGTGACGTACACTAAATTTGGTGGATTCCCAGGAGATGATCCGGATGCTCACGTACGCACATTCGAGATAAGCTACGCAGTTCTCAACTATCCACCTGATCCGGCATATAAGGCTATTGTTTTCCAATCGACATTGGTCAACGAAGCAGCTAGATGGCTTACCGAATATGATATTAATCATTTCGGCACCTATGAAGCAGTGAGGAATGCATTTCTGCAAAGATTTAGGCTAAAGAAGAATCCAGCCGAAATTTTTGATTACCTGCAAAACAATAGACAGAAGATAAATCAAACTGTACAGGAGTACGCTACTCTATTCAGGACGCATCTAAGGCAGTTACCACCAACACACGCCAACCTACCAGACGACGTTATTACTTAGTGGTTTATCAATGGCTTGACTCCACAACTTAAACAGATTATGATTATACGCTGTGTAGCAGCTATGACGCTAGATGCAGTAATTGCAATGGCTTTGCAGCTGTAAAACAAGGTTGGAGGATTTACAGAGGATCTGGAATGGTTAAAAACAAATAGAAATGTCTCCGAAGATATAACCAGATAAGTATACTGCATCACATGCAAGAATTCAGGCCATACTAGTGCCACTTGCGCACTTAATCAGTTATTCTGTGCTATTTGCAACACTGCCGGACACACCACCGAAAACTGCGCATACAATGCCAAAGTGTAGGGAACCGCAATTGTCAATGCTATTCTACAGGAACCAGGAGAACCAGCCAATCACTATGTGCCTCCGCAAATGAGAAACAACCAACAACAAGGATATCGAAATTACAGAGGACAGAGAAACAACAACTACAACGCAAACCGCTGGCAGGCCGGACCAGCACCGGGAAATCCCAATCTGCCACCACCGCGCTGTCATTTCTGTGGCGAATTTGGGCACATTAGAAGATTCTGTAAGGATGCAACTGAGTATGATCAGAGGAAGAAGGAACGACAAAACCCAATGGCTAATATGGTACAAATTACACCAATGGAAACGCAAGCTGCAGTAATTTAGACCCGCTCCGATAAACAACTGCAGTCGGCAGCAGAATTATTTGAACCAGGTATACGCGAACAACAAAGGATGTACAACAAGGCTAGTCAATGGACAACCACAGAACCTCCAGTCTTCCTAGATCCTATTCCGGTAACCCAGACTCCGTTAACCGGAGAAGGAAGACAACAACAGGATTCCAATTCAGCAGCAAACACATCATCAACAACAGGTACATCATCAGCTGTAGGCACATCACCAGCAGCAGACACATCATCTTCAGCAGGCACATCCTCTTCAGAATCTGTGGAAACAATCCAATCACAAAAGGCCTGGGAAATTTTATCTAAAGCATCCATCACTCTTCCTTTAGGTCAATTACTTGCACTAGTACCGGGAGTTCGACAGCAATTTCAACAACAGTTCAGTCTTGTGCCTTCTTGCATTCCAGCGACAGCAATAGTACAACCGGAACCGGATTCTACGGTCGATCATTCAGTTCCTTTAATTACGGTATGGTATAAGAATCATAAAATCACATAGGTACTAATTGATGGAGGATCTGGAGTCAACATTGCTACTGTTGCACTATGTAAAAGGTTAGGGTGGACCGAAATCGAACCAGTTTAGTTTTTTGTCAGAATGGCCGACCAATCAAGAGTCTATCCTATAGGGCTTGTACGAAATGTACCAATCACTTTACAAGGTACAACATTTAAAATGACCTTTGTTATACTGGATTTACCGGAATCCACTCTTGATTACAACTTCCTTTTCGGCCGACCTTGGCTGAAGCACGCTAAGGTGATACAGGATTGGTCTGCAAAAGAACTCACTTTCAAGGATAAAAATCATAAATACATTGTAAAATTAGATGCCATACAACCTTGCGAGTTGCATGCTAGAACGTATTTGGCAGAGCTAGTTCATATGTTAGATGGTTTGTCAGATGATGAAGAAGAAGAGTTTCTGAAAAAAAATATTGACTTGATTTCCCTAGGAACTGTTGATCTACAATCTGTTGTAGATAAGTGGAACCCTGCAGTTTGTACGGTAATGACTGTAACAGAAGAAGGCAAGAAGGAAGAGACTGCTGCTATAGATGATGCCAAACTACAACAACTTTTTAAACCAACGGACGATACAGAAAAACCCCGACAATTCTATGTGCCAGAAGATCAGTTGGTTACTTATAATTTAGGAGATGACGACCATCCGCGTCCTGTCAAGATAAAGAAAAATTTACCGGAATTATTTCAAGCGGACTTAATTCAGCTACCCCGAGAGTTCTCTGATGTATTTGCATGGGATTACACAGATATGAAGGGTCTGGACCCACGCATTTATCAACACAGAGTCATGCTGAAGCTAGAAGCAAAACCAATCAAGCAACTCAGCTATCGGATGAATCCAAATTATGCATGACAGGTAAAAGCAGAACTTGATAGGCTATTGAAGGTTGGATTCATTGTACCAATAGAAAATGCTCAATGGATCTCACCAATTGTTATCGTCCCGAAAAAGAATAAGCAGTTGCGAATATGTGTAGATTACCGGAAACTAAACGCAGCAATAGTGCCTGATCCATTTCCGATCCCTTTTCTTGACAAAATGCTTGATAGAGTAGCAGGACATGAAATGTATTCATTTTTAGACGGGTACAGTGGATATAATCAAGTTAGAATGGCTGTACAAGATATACCAAAGACTTCCTTCATTACCAACTGGGGTGTATTTGCTTGTACTGTTATGTGGTTTGGATTAAGGAATGCCCCAAGTACATTCCAAAGGTGTATGCAGGAAATATTTTCTCCTTACCTTACCTCTTTTATGCAAGTATATCTTGATGATTTTTCAATTTTCGGTAAGATGATAACACACCTGTTCCATTTACAGTGCTGTTTTCAGAAATGCAGAGAATACAGACTCTTTTGAACCCAAACTAATCTGTTTTTGCGGTGTCATGTGGCAAGTTACTCGGCCATATTGTATCTGCACAAGGTATACAGGTAGATCTAGGTAAAATTTGAGATGTGTTATAAGCTCCAGTGCCCACTACACCAAAGGAAGTAATGCGCTTCATGGGCCAAGTAAGATGGCATGGATGACACCTACGATGGCTTGCTCACTTGGCAATACCTCTAAACAGATTAATCACCAAGACTCCTCGACAGTTTGAGTGGACTCAGGAATGTCAGATAGCATTTGATCGTTTAAAGAGTTTATTAACACAAGTTCCCATCTTACAGCCTCCGGACTGGGATCACCCATTTCATGTATTTGTTGATGCTTCAGATATAGTAATAGGAAGCGTTTTGATGCAACAAATTGATAAGTGGTTGAGACCAGTGTACTATGCAAGTCGCAGATTAGCCCCTGCTGAAAAGAATTACTCTGTAACAGAAAGAGAGTGTCTAGGACTAGTATATTCTGTCAAGAAATTCAGGCATTATCTGCTGGGCCGTAAATTTACTTTTCATGTAGATCATGCTGCACTTGTCTATCTAGTTCGGCAACGACATCTAGGTGGTCGATTAGCACAATGGGTTCTGCTTTTACAAGAATTTGACTACGAGTCCTTCATCGGCCAGGCAATTCACATGCCTTAGCAGATTTTCTTTCTTGCTTAGATTCTGGTGAAGCTCCGGTAGGTATAGATGACACGACTCCAGCGATTTATATCTCTGAACCAACGAATGATGAAATTACAGACCCACCTATACCATCTACATATTATGATCAGATGCCTTCCATCTCAGACTTCTACGACAGTACGCAGGAAAATTGTAGTTTTTAGTCGCCAATTTCGGTTAATTGCTAGAGAATTATACTATGTGGATCATACCGGAATTTTACTTCGATGTATTCCACCACATGAAGTTAAATCAGTTATTACTTTGGCTCACTCAATTCCTTCCGGTGGCCATTTTGCTGCAGACTTAACACACTGGAAAATTCTGCAAAGTGATCTCTGGTGGCCAACTATGTACCGAGATGTATCACAGTTTGTCAAACAATGTGATACTTGTCAAAGATCTGGACAGCCCCTGCAACGTCATTTTTTCCCTTTGCAGCCCATCTTACCATTAGAACCTTTCCAGAAGTGGGGTCTAGATTTTATCGGTCCGATTACACCTCCAGTAGTCTTCAGTAACAATCGTTACATACTGACCTGTACAGACTATGCAACCAGATGGGCAGAAGCCTGGGCGTTACGGTCTGCTACAGCTATTGCGGTAGCAAAGTGTCTGCTAACCGATGTCTTTCCACGTTTTGGTTTACCACTAGAACTTGTTTCAGATCAAGGCACTCATTTTGTAAACAATTTAATGAAGACACTTACACAGTCGTTCCAGGTCACGCATAAGTTTAGTTCTCCTTATTATCCTCGTGCTAATGGTTTGGCCGAAAGTACAAACAAATCTTTGCTAAAGATGCTTCAGAAATCGATTATGGAAGCACCGGAAAGATGGGATCAACTGCTACCTGCAGTATTATGGGCATACCGAACTACATACAAGGTAACAACAGGATTAACACCTTTCAAACTAGCTTATGGATTAGAAGCAATAGCACCAATGGAGATAGTTATACCAAGTTTACGAGTAGCAATCACTCAGAAACTGCTACTGGAAGACTCACTGTTATTTCGGTTGGATACACTCAGAGAGTTAGACGAGCAACGATGGCACAACTTTTTAACTATGCAGGAAGTACAACTAAGAGAGGCTCGGATGCATGATCGACACTTGAAAACTCCAGTTTTTACGGTGGGACAACTTGTCCTTTTTTATAATGCAAAGTCGAATCGGTCTGCTGGTAAATTCAAATTACGATGGTATGGCCCTTACCGGATTTCAGAACAAGTAGGCCCAACAACTTTTCGGTTGACTACGTTGACCGGAAACCCTCTTCCGAAAGTAATCAACAATTCGAAGCTGCGGCCATACCAACACGCATCTAACCTGCACTGAACGTTTTTCGGTGGGCTGCGTCGTTTGGCGCTTGCTTTTCTTTCCTTTTCTTTTCCTTTCTTTTATTTTTGTGTGCTTAATAATTTAAGTCTGTAAATATTTGCGTCTTGAATAATAATTATGTCATAAGCCGCCCTGCTCTTGCTAGCTACTCACGCATGCACACCAAAGTTAAAGAATTATCATTTCAATACCGCACAATGGTTAATCATCCCTCATTACCCTCCACCGCGACGCATCTATTTAAACTTTTATGTTTTGCCAAAAATCGCTATTGTGTTTGTGTGATTGTGCTCTGTGTTTACCTTGTGCTCTCTGTACCTATCTTCTGTGTCTTCGTGTGCGCCATGGAAGCCTTGGCTAATTACGCCGCTTTCCGTGACGGGCTCCCTGCCGACATAGGGGAGTACCTGCGCATACGTGGGTTGGCAAACTTTGCTGAACTGCCTTGGCATTCAGTGGAGTCCCACCCATTTTTCGCCCAAATCATCTCCGCCATCGCCAACACTTCTGCCACCGATCAAAGATGGCCAATCACCTCCCTTCCATCTCGAACCGTAATAACCTTCCAAACTTTTGCTGAGTCGTATCGACTCCCTTCGCAAGGCCGAGAGAATGGCCCGAATTCGCCATTAGCCACCATGAACCAGTTATTCCCTAGATACTCATCCAACGAATACGCAATCCTATGTCGACCAGAACCAGAAAGATCCGCCCTTCAATTCCTAGTAGCCATCCTCAACCTCCAAAAGCGTACTTACGGCATTTCCCGTCCATTCTACTCAGCCATAGATCTAGCAACCCGAGAACCAGTAAACTTCGCGTCTTACTTCTTCCACAGAATCCACAAAGAATGCGTCGCCATCATGAAACAGGTAAACAAAGGAGGTACGCCGAGATCCAGACTACCACATATCATCTCATTCCTCTTTCCGGCCATACTCGCAGCGCAACCACCACCGCAAGGACCAGTTCTGCGACACGAAGAATCAGTACAGTTTTGGGACGACGAAGAAGAAGATGAAGAGGAACTCAACCAGCTTTTCCGCAAAAAAAGGATCAGAATTAGCTCTTCTGAGAGTGAAGCACAAGGCTCTACTGAAGGAAACAAGGACGACAACAAAGAAGATGATAAACAGGATGAAAAAACATTCCACGACACCACAACCTCCATGCAGAATGAATCCTCTGCACAAGCTTCCCAGGAGCAACAACAAGAAACTCGTACTGAAGCTGAAACAACATCGACCGAAGAAACATCAAATCAGCAGTCTAAAGAAGAACAACAAACAGAGGAAGAACAATCTGCTAAAGACGCATTGGACAAAATACTTAAGGCAGTGGAATCCACATTTGCAGAGCAGGAACAACAAAACATAAATCAGGTAACAACTCAAACCGTAACTCCCACTCCCCCACCGGAACCACCCATCATCCCCATCCAGCCCATTCACCCTGCCGAAACCGTCGAGTCCTCATCCTTCTCCCTCAACTACTCTCCACCAAACTCCCAACAGCTCCTCAACGCATCCTCTTCTCAACCACAACCCCAGCTACCCCTTCCTTCCATTCCCATGCTTTCTGAACTGGCCAATATGGGTCAAGTTCTGATCAATTTATCTCAGTAACTGCCCATCCACATGAAGGCAGCCACAGATAGTATCCGCAATGCGCTACAACATAAAATTGACATGCTAGAAGCTGACATCAGCCCCCTACAGGAAGAAGTACTAATTGCTAAAGCCGAAAACCAATCCCTGCAAGAGCAATTGAATGAATTACAGGCAAAACTCACCGAACAGGAGATGCTGATCAATCAGAGAGATACAGCACTCGCAGAGCTCACCGAAAAAAACAAGTTATTAACCAAAACACAAGGAGAAGTCAGTCGATTAAAGCTAGACCTGCAGGATAAGGAGGATGCCAGAGTTGCATTAGGAAATTTGCTAGAAGAAACAAGACAAACACTGGACGAAGTGGTACAAAAAGGACAAGAGCAGTAGGAGCTGGCAATGAGAACCACTAAGGAACTCCAAAGATTTAAGTTAGATTTCGATCAGGTAAACAACATTTTACAGCGAAAGCTAACACAAGAAGCTCAGACACAGAAGCTGATAACAGATCTAAAAAGAGAACGCGGCGCATACTCTAGAACTATACAATACCAAAACCAGGAGATTGAACGAAAAGAAAATCAGCTTGAAAATCAAAAGGACAGAGTAATCAATATGCAGAAGCGACTGGAAGAAATGAAGGTCTCAAGAGATGCAGCCCTGTCCAACGAGTTCTACCTACACGAGGCCTTTTTGCAAACAGAGGCCGAGATTTTGCTCACCGAAGCCATAGCTCTTAGATCTGTTAGAATAGATGCGCAATTAGTAGAGCCAGATACCCTTAAACAAATGTTAGAAACACTAAAGAAAAAGATCGCCCGAACTTTTAGACTAGCTAGGAATATGTATTTAGAAGGAATAATAGACGAACAATAATTTTGTACAACTTGCGGGTTCGAGTCCACCGGGTGTGCCAGTGTTAGTCGGCCATCGGATTGGGACAGATGTAACGGAAATCTTGGCAGAACACGCCCGAAAGGTGGTTACGCACCTATTTGTACGTTCTATATAAAGCAATGAAAAGAAGTGCTCAAGGGGGCGATGTGATTTTGGCCTATTGTCGTGTTATCACCAGACTGTTCATCTGGTTGTCTGTCTGAGAGTTGAGGTAGTGTTCGTTTTTGCATAACCTCTGTGTTCTACGTTCTTGTTCGTATCTAGCTTTGTCTATCGTTCTTGTTGTCTGCCGACGATCTTGGTTCTGTTGATAAACTTCATAACGTTCGGAAGATAACTATACTATCAGTCTGAATGTTACTATGTAACGATTGGAGTACTCAGAGTATCTTGGCGATCTTCTACGTAGACTAATGGTACTGTGTGTGTCTGTATTTGTTACCTAGTGAACTCCATTGAGGTTGCGAGTTCCATTATTGTTGTCTGAGTAAGTTGTTTATGCATCTCTGTCGGATTGTGCTCACGCACTGTGTATTACGACTTCTTGAACATTTTTTGTTAAGAATTGGCGAAATCCGAGCAATTGTGTTAGTGTTTTGATATTCGGATCTACACTGTGTTGTTGTAAATATTGAAATCTGTCTGCCTGCGGAAAAGTTACCTTTGTATAACAGACCCCTACCACTCCCAAGAACCCCCCCAAGAGTCGGTTAAACGCCCTTCTGATAGTCAGAACGAAGCGTTTAACATTTAACAGTGACCTATTCTTTCTTTCAACAACTCCATTCTATTGAGGTGTATATAGCACTATGCAGTGATGTTTTATCCCACCTTCAGCTAGAAATGCATTAAAATTAGAAGACATATATGCCCCCCCTTGATCAAAATGAAGGGTGCCCATTTTGCATGTTGATAGATTTTTAGTGAAAACCAGAAACTATTTGGACACATAAACACTTCGAACTTTGCTTTCATTGGATACACCCATGCATGATTGGAATAATCATCAATGAAAGTTAGGAAGTAAAGGTAATTCCCAAAAGAGGATGTTTGCATAGGACCATATACAGCACTATGAACAAGATGCAATTTATGAGTAGCTAGAACTGAACCATCTTTTGGGAAGGAGGAATGTTGCATTTTACCCAAAATACAAACTTCACGAACATGTTAACAAGGTGCCTCAAGTTTGGGCATAGAGGACACTTGTTCAATTTTTGCAGGTGTAGCAAACTAGCATAATTGAGATTACCAAAGCAGGCATCTTCAAGCTTTGCATTTGACATAGCCTGAGAATCTTGAACTACACATGCTCAATCATTCATATATTTTGCATAATCTATGAGCTTATACAAGTCATGACATGAAATGTCAGAAGCAATAATAACATCACCATTTGACAGATCATGAATTGTACATTTGCCATCAACAAATTTGACACCAAGTTGATTTTGGCTAATGCTAAAAGTCACAATATTTTTTTTTTGATCCCTAGCACAAAAAAAGCATCTAACAATGTAAAAGAACTATCATCATCGTCTATGTTGCATTATTCATTATTCGATAATTCATTTATTCGTGAATAATTATAGAATTTTATGTTGGAACCTGTGAATTATTCAATTCCATGTCAGCTTATTTGGACATGAGCAAATATTTTTTTCATGGAAATTCGGAGATTTTTCTATCAAAAAAGTTTTTGATTGAAAAGCTTTCAATTGAAAACAATTTCGATTGAAAAACTATCGATCAAATACTTTTTCAATAAAAAAGCATTTGGTAAAATATTGTTTTATAAAAGAATACCCTTAGAGTCATAGCTCAGTAGAGTTACTTTGTTTTTTGCAAACTTATAGTGTCGTACAAAGAACAAGGCATAATCTCTTTTTAAAAATATTTAGTCTTTTAGTATTAAAAAATAAAGATTTTTTTTTGTTTAAAATTGTGAGTTAAAAACTATTGTGATTGTTTGACTCAACATTGATTTTTACTTCACAATAGCATAGGTATGTGTGTGTATGATTGTGAGTAAAAATGAATTGTGATTGTTTGAATCAATATTGATTCTTACTTCACAATAGTATGTGTATGTGTATGTGTGCGTATATCATATGATTCTGACTTAAAATCTAATGTGATTGTGTATGCGCATGTGTATGTGTGTGTATGATTCTAAATTAAAAACTATTATATATGTTGGAAAAGCTTTTATCTTCATTTTGATAATTCAAGGGTTGAGAATTCTAGGTCTCTAGATGTATTTGCCTTCTAGAGTTATTAACACCTTCTTAGATCCTTGAATTGTAAAGGGATCCAACAAAGTTTTATCCAATAGTATGTGTATGTGCATATGAGTGTATAATTTTGAATGAAAATATATTGTGATTCTCTAACTAAACATTGATTCTTACTTCACAATAGTATGTATAAGTGTATGTGCATATGATTGAGAAGTTAAAATCTATTGTGATTGTCTAATTAAACATTGATTCTTACTTCACAATAGTACGTGTAAACATATGTGTGTATTTGAGAATTAAAATCTATTGTGATTGTTTGACAACATTGATTCTGTATGTGTAATTGTATGTGTGTGTGATTTAGAATTAAAATCTATTGTGATTGTTTGACTCAACAATGATTCTTACTGCACAATAGTATGTGTAAGTGTATGTGTGTATATGATTGAGAATTAAAATCTAATGTGATTGTCTAAATCAACATTGATTCTTACTTCACAATAGTATATGTAATTGTATGTGTGTGTATGATTGAAAATTAAAATCTATTGTGATTTTTTGACTCAATATTGATTCTTACTTCACAATAGTATGTGTAACTATATGTGTGTGTATGATTGAGAATTAAAATCTATTGTGATTATTTGACTCAACATTGATTCTTACTTCACAATACTATGTGTAATTGTGTTTGTGCGTATGATTGAAAATTAAAATCTATTGTAATTTTCTAACTCAACATTGATTTTTACTTCACAATAGTATGTGGAATTGTATGTGTGTGTATGATCGAGAAATAAAATCTATTATGATTTTTTGACTCAACATTGATTCTTACTTCACAATAGTATACGTTAGTGTATGCATGTGTATGATTGAGATCTTTAATAGATAGAAAATATAATTACATAGATTAATAGATTTAAAAAATTGAAGAGAGATTCAAAGTAGTTTGTATATATTTTAAGATATATATTTAGTGCAATGTGTTGATATATTTAGGTAGTGATGTGTGTGAACACACTAGGACCGTCCGGGTACTTTTTTCCCTCTTTAGGAGGTTCTCTTTTTCCCGGCTTGTATATACACCTATTACCCTAATGGGCTACTTATCTTTGTACATTCTCTAGTAATACATTGAGTATTGTGTGTTGTGCTCCAAGCTTCTTCTTCTTCCTTGTGTTGTTTGCGTGCTTCCTCAGACGTCTAATTCCAACAATTGGTATCAAATCCAGTCTCCGCTTCATCTAGGGCTTCATTTACACCTCTCTGATTGCAGTCTTAGAATCGCAGGAATTTCGGTGAACATACTCAATGTGTTTCTAAGATCAAAACAGCTTCAGTATGTGGTGCCAAAATCGCAATCTGAGCTTGTTTCGACCTCCGAATGCACTATTGCAATGCTTGTGCATGCTATTTTGTCTTTTTGTGCCAAAGGTATATACCAGTTTCCGTTCACCAGTATGCTACAAGTCTAGCAAAATTCATCTGGGTAGTTTTGTTCAACTTTTTGAGATACAGTCAATTTTTTTGCATCAAGGTATTTTAGTCACTAGCCATGGTTGAATGCATTGATGTATTTCATATGTTGGCTGTTGAGGATAAGTTGGATGGTACCAACTACCCATTGTGGGCTTATATGATGTGACATGTATTGGTTGCAAAAGGACTGTGGAACATTGTGCAGGTTGTTGAAAAATGACCTATCACACCTACAACTCTTACAACTGCAAGTACTGAAGCTGATGCACAAGGTGTCGAAGATGATGATATTCTGCATATTCCTATTCGTGTTGTGGTTTCCGCTGCACCTACTGCAGAGCAAATTTGTTGGGATGGTAGAGATGCCCATGCACATGCATTGATAGCTTTGTCTGTCAAAATGTACCATTATTCCTCACATATGCTCTTGCAAAACAACTAAGGATGCTTGGGATACACTTACCACATTGTACCAAGCTACGAATGAGGCTCGTGTTGCTTACCTCCGAAAACAGTTGGAGAGTGAGCACATGAATGAAGGTGATTATATGGATAATTTTTTAACAAAGATCAAGGATTTGAAAGACCAATTGATTTCTGATGATGAGGTTATACCAGATAGCTCACTTGTGTAGACCGTTCTGAATGGTTTTCTTGATTCATATCAGAGTTTTGCTTCTACTCTTTGGTTGATGATGAAAGGCAATCCAAATGCCTTATCATTTGAGGAGTTAGTTTATGTTATGTTGCAAGAAGATCAGTCTAGGCAAAACATATCTATTATGCGTGTTGCAGATCAAGCTTTCCTGGCTAGTCAAAAAGGCAAAGGAAAATGGAGCTCTTCTACTAGTAAGCAGAAATCTGCAAATGCTACACATTCAAAGAAGGAAGATAAAGATGAGAAGAAATAAGAAAAGTAGAATTTTTTTTTGCAAATACTATAAAGGGAATGATCATATCATAAAAAACTATCCAAAACTGGCTGCAAAAGAGGCAAAGAAAAAGGAGGATGGAGTGGTTGTTGCAAAGGCCTCTACACCAAAAACAGAGGAATCTTATGTAGGAAGAAGCATGGGTATTTACTACTGTTTGTAGTTTTGACCCATCTTCTCATGAGTAGTGCATGTCTGCAGTAGACTCAGATGTTTAGTACTTTGATAGTGGGGGCGATTAAACATATTACCTCGCAGCATAGTTTCTTCTCTTCACTCGAGCCTACCCCTACAGGGAATACAGTTACATGCGCCAACAACTCCTCCTATCCTATTATGGGAGTTGGTAAGATCATTTTGACTACTGCTGATGGTAGTTCTTTCACTTTGTCAGATGCTTTGTTTGTGCCAGGGATCAAGAAAAATCTGTTATCAGTTTCTGCATTAGCCAAGATTGGCTTGGTTGTGAAATTTATTGATGATAGATGTACAGTTCATGGTTTGTCAAATGGCGAGGTGATTATTGCTTTTAGCATATTATGTCATGGGTTGTATAAGCTCATAGGCTATGAGAGATCTGTAAATGATTCGGCATGTGCAGTACATGATTCTCAAGCTATGTCAGATGCAAAGCTTTGGCATGCACGGTTTGGTCATCTGAATTTTGCTAGTTTTCTATGCCTATAGAAATCTGAAATGGTGTCCTCTTTGCCGAAACTTGAGACACCTGGAAAACATGTTTGTGAAGGCTGTATTTTGGGAAAAATGCAACGTTCCTCCTTTCCAAAAGATGGTTCAGTTTGGGCTACTCAGAAATTGCAGCTTGTACATAATGATGTATGTGGTCCTATGCAGACACCTTTTTTTAGAAATTATCTTTACTTTGTGACTTTCATAAATGATTTTTCCAGGCATCCATGGGTATATCCATTGAAGGCAAAGTCCGAGGTGTTCATGTGCTTCAAACAATTTTTGGTTTTGGCTGAAAATCTGTGAGCATGTGAAATGGGCATCCTTTGTTCTGATCGAGGGGGGGAATATATGTCTTCTGATTTTAATACATTTATGGCTGAACATGGGATAAGACACCAGTGTACATTGCCATATACACCTCAATAGAATGGAGTTGTTGAATGAAAGAACATTTCACTCATGGAGATGGTGAGGTGTATGGTCAAGAGTCAAGCTTTACCACATAGTTTCTGGCTTGGGGCTATCATGTGTGCAACATATGTACTTAACAGGTGTCCCACTAAAGTGCTGCAGTCTATCACTCCATATGAGGCCCGACATGATTGCAAGCCATCTGTTTTTTATCTGCATGTTTTTGGTTGTTTGACATATGCATTAGTGCCTGAACAACATCGTAGAAAGTTGGATGATAAAGCAGTAAAATGCATTTTTGTTGGGTACAATTCTGAAAGTAAAGGCTATCATCTATATCACCCATAGACCAAACACATTCTGGTTAGCCGTGATGTTTTTGTGGAAGATGCTATGCAGCCATTGCTTTCATGTACTAATGAGACATCTGTTAGCTCCAAAGACATGTATGATACTTTGCTGCCTCTTTTTATAGGTGGACACTCTAGTGCTTGTCCTAATGAGGCAACTTCTCAGCCTTTGTAGGTTTCATGTGATGATGCAAATCATCCCATTTTTAATGCAAATTTACATGATGCACTTGTTGATGAGAGAGCTGATATTGAGGAGGCAAAAACTATGCCAAAATGGCTGGTGCAAACTTTGCATGAAAGCAAATTAGATGCCCCTCTGTCATATCATACTCGATCAAGCTCTCATAATGCCTCTTTTGCATGAGATTGCTATGCTATGGCTGCATCTAGTCTCTGTGATGAGAATGAGCCTGTTTAGGTTGATGAAGCACAAAATTCAAAAAATTGGATGGCTGCTATGCAATCTGAATATGATGCTATAATGAAGAATGGTACTTGGTCTTTGTGTGACTTGCCTCTGGGCAAAAAGGCCATTGGCACTAAGTGGGTTTACAAGGTGAAGGGAAAGCCTGATGGAACAGTTGAGAGGTATAAGGCTAGGCTTGTTGCAAAGGGTTATGCGCAGGAAAGAGGCATTGATTTTGATGAGACCTTTGCACCTACATGTCATATGACTACTGTTCAAAGCATCTGTGCACTTGTAGCCCATCATGGTTGGAATGTACATCAACTGGACATTAAAACAACATTTTTGAATGGTGACTTGCATGAAGAAGTGCATGTTTTTCAGTCCCATGGCTTTGTGCAAAAAGGGCATGAGAACCAGCTATGTAGGTTAAAGAAGGCATTATATGGTTTAAAGCAAGCACCAAGTGCTTGGTATAAAAAGATGACATGCTGCTCATTGGTCCTCATGAGAAGCATATTGCTGAGTTTAAGGCTGATTTGCATGCCTCATTTAAGATGTTTGATTTGGGGCATTTGCATCATTATTTGCGCATTCAGTTTATGCATGTTGATGGTGGAATGGATTTGTTTCAAATGAAATATACTGACACATTATTGCAGCGTTGTAGCCTTGAAGACTATAAGCCTATTGCCACTCTTATGGAGACAGGTTTATGATTGAGTCTTCATGATGCTTGAGATGCATTTGATGCTGTTCTCTATTAGCAGGGTGTTGCATACTTGATTTACTTATGCATTACTCGTCCAGATATTCAGTTTTCTATCTCACAGATGGGAAAGTTTATGCCTTGCCTAGGAGCAAAGCATTGGCAAGCGGTTAAGCGCATCTTTCACTACTTAAGTGGTACTCGACTACTTGGGTTGTTTGATCCCAAAGGGGATCACTACCGCCAGATTTGCATGCTTTTTCAAACTCTGATTGGGCTGGTTGCTATGACACTCGTATGTCCACTAGTGGTTTTTTCTTCATGCTTGGTAGCTCATGTATATCTTTGTTGAACAAGAAGCAGCCTAGTATAGTCAGTTCTAGTTGTGAGGCTGAGTATAGGGCAGCTTTCACAACGACTGTTGAGTGTGTGTGGCTCAGACGCCTTATGGCTGATTTGGGTGTTGATCAGTCTTCTACCACCACCATCTTCACAGACAGTCAGAGTGCATTCGCAGTTGCGAGGAACCCCGTGTTCCATGCTCGCACTAAGCACATTGAGGTGCATTATCATTATGTCAGGGAGAGGTTCTCTGCTGGGGAGATTAGCTTGGCATATGTGTCCATGCAGGAGAACATTGTTGAACTTTTCACGAAGGCTCTGCCTAGGGAGAAGTTTGAAGCTTTCCGCAAAACTTTGGGCTTACTTCCTTTTGTGGAGTGATTTCCACATAGCTTGGCACTTCCTTATACATAAGTGCCAGCTCCTTGTTCACCGCATCACTCCCAGGGGGGATTTGTTGATATATTTAGGTAGTGATGTGTGTGAACATACTAGGACCACCGGAGCACTTTTTTCCCTTTAGGAGGTTTCTTTTTCCCCCGGCTTGTATATACGCCTATTTCCCTAGTGGACTACTTATCTTTGTACATCCTCTAGTAACACATTCAGTATTGTGTGTTGTGCTCCAAGCTTCTTCTTCTTCCTTGTGCTATTCGTGTGCTTCGTAAGACTTCTAATTCCAACACAATGTATATCTTATTTGATATTGATTTATTTTGTCTTTTTGTAGATATAAAGTCTTCATAAAGAAAGAATCATCAGAAAGGGAAAAGAATGGTCATATGTGATTATTCATCAAGAGGGTAAAATAGTCTCCACAATAAAATGCAAATGTTGTGGACATACTTATGTTGGAAATGCAACTTGGATAAAAGAGCATCTTTTTAGTACAAGTAATAATGTGACAAGATGCTCTAATCTAGATAGTGATATATGGGTACACTTTGCAAGGTATGCAAACACATGTAAATCTCAAGGTATCTCATAAAAAAGATTTAAAGGCATGAATAGTTGACTTCACTCTGAGGGTAGTCTAGGTGTAGAGCAAGAACGAGTAGATGTACCTATGACAACAGAGGATCCTCATGATATTTGTACTCAAGTATCACAAACTATTTTGAAGAATATTCAAGATACATTGTTGCTCTAGCACAATGGTAAGTACCATGTTAAGAAGCTGCACCTCCTTAATGTCAGTCGCGGAAGAGGTAGGAGTGATATGAAGATCATGAACGCCATGAAGTAGTGAAGGTGAAGGTGAGAAGCATGAGAATCCACATGCACATACACACACACATAGAAGAGACAAGAGAGAAGCAATGGAAGGCCATGAATAAGCTCTATTACTCAAGAACATTCTCACAACTCAGAATAAGCTCTACCCTTTGTAAATCCTGTATTCACACCCACTTAAGCACCCACTATCACTCCACTCTTCACGGTCACTACACTCAACACAATGTCCAGTGACATGGACATATCACCACCCACTGCACCACCACTCACCTCATCCATTTCACCACCACATTTAGGCACACCACATTTCTCCACAGTCACCACTGCATCCACTTTCCCATCCCTATTTCCCCTTCCCCTTGCATCAACACCCACACCCACAACATCTTCACTCACTCCACCGTTAATATTATCATCCAAAATCGACACCGCATTCCATCAAATGTTCATATGTATGACAGAAGTTAGAGATGAATTCACATCTCTAGGTACTAGTTACCAGACACTGCAGCAGACCACGAACGAATTATAGTTATAGCTAAATTCCTTAACCATCGAGAATGCCTCCCTTAACACATGCTACCAAAAGCTACGCCAGGCCTACCATACATTGGAACTAGAAAGTGAACAGAAAAAAAGAGGCCATTAAGGATATCGACAATTTGTTAAGGGATCAAACCATTCAAAATGCAACACTCACTCGAAACTTGGGACTACTAAGATGCCACCTAGAAGTAGCCAAAGAAGAGAATCAACACCTTCACAAATAGAATAGAGAAAACCTCGAAGCTGCTTTAGATCAACTGAACGAACCTTTGAGTCCCAACCGTTTTAAAGCTGCCCCTCTAAATCTATGAAGATACTATTGGAAGACCATGTCAGATTACTAGAAGACTATGATAGTATGAATGAGGCATATCAGAAGTCAGAAGCTCAAGGAAGACCACAAAATGCTACAGTTGCGAGCACCTGCACAGCAAGCACCACCAACTCCTGAGGCAACACCTCCACAAATCATAGAGGAACTAAATGCTTTACGCGCTCAGGTCCTTACACTTCAAGCACAAATTACTGCCTTTTCTAAACCCCCTAGGCTGGATTCCCCACCCGAACTCCCAATGGAGGAAGAAAAAGTGTCTATCCTGGTGGAGGAAACATATGAAGAAGCCTATGAACCACAACCCATCCTAGGCGGACAAGTCACGGCTGAAGGCCAGACCACCTTTGACTTACTAGCCCCACATGGATGAAGACTGTAGAAGAACTTGGAAAGACCCACTTAGCACAGCTAGAGGCTCAATTACATGCCATGGCTATGATAGAGGAGCGTATTTTACAATCCCCTTATTTCGCTCACTTAGCCCCCCACAGGTATATATCTAGGCATGAGCTTCAATATAAGCCATATTTCATGCTAATAGCAGAATATCTACTGGCAATAAAAAAGGAAACAGGCAAGAAACCCTCACATGCAACTCAGTTTGAGCCTGATGACTTGCCACCAAAAGCACAGAGAGGAGAAATCTTTCAACCAACTTGGTGCCAGGAATTATTATAGCAATATCTAGAAATGATGAGCACATGGGTCAAGGCACCCCTACATTTAAAGTAAAATCCATGTTGGGGACCGATACCAAGACGCTGCTCCTGGAAGGCTTTCGCAATCAAAGTGCAGAATAATAAGTAGTGCCAGGACTAGCAGAATTATCCTTACTTCACTCCACCCTACAGACCCCCCATAGTAGGATATATGATGGCAATGATTCACCATTGGATCCCCCGCTTACACCGAATGGATGACGTTGTCGTGCATATGACTGTCAAAGTATTTGAAATGATGCAAATTGTTTTTAAAATCTTCCGTCACATCAAGGCACCATACGTTAACACCCCGGGCTTCGAGCATGGTAATCAGGATTTAGTGTATGATATGAGCATGACACCATCACTCCGGGTGTGTTATGCTTGGCATTGTCGCATCGAATATTTACCGGCATGCTACAAAATGACATTTGAAGAAATGTTTACCACCGGATTTCGGGAGTACCACTCCAAGGTACTCATTACCAGGCCCACACACCTACTCCAATTATTTTCTTGTGAACAACTAGTGTACTCCATGCACTACAGACTCCCGCCACCAGATGAACCTCAACCCATAGATTGGAAAAAACTTGAAGCAGATCTGGCAAGAGGTATTCGCATTTCAGAGCACACCCTCGCTCATGACCTCCTACAAAACTATATCCGACAGACCCCACAACAAGGTTCTATCGAGGATGATAAAAGCGAGAGGGAGGGGGGTGTTGGCAGTAGCCAGAGGCACAGACGTCAAGGATGCATGTGAAGGCAGATTACAACGAAGTAGTGGGGAGCCAGGAAGATCATTTTTTCAAAAGAAATATGTTTTATAATACTTTTTCAAAAACCCTCAATAGTGATTTTCATCACTCTTGTATCATATGTAACATAGAACAACCACTTTTGTAATTATATGCTCCATTTTGTGCGAGCCAAGGAGTCCTAGAGCTTGAGGAGCTTAGGTAGAACGAGCCTACCAGTTTTGGATATTTTAGACTTCGTTTAGACCTTCAAATAGCACCTAGAACCTATTTTTTAACTATGCCAGTCACTAGATGTGAAACCGGTCAAAGCTAGTAAAAAAACTATAAGTAGAGCTAGAGCGCTCATTTTTGAGGTTAGCTTGTATGAGTAGAGAAGAGCTTTGAGCTATTTTGAGCTTGTAATTCAGATATTGAGAATAGAGTGTATTTTCCTATCTTCCATTGTGTCTTGTTTGTCTCTTACATGTGTGTGTGTATGTGTGTGTGCATCTCTATGCTTCTCACCTTCACTCTCACTACATCTCGCGTTCACGACCTTCATATCACTCCTATCTCTTTCGCGGATTGACATTAAGGAGGTGGAGCTTCTTAACGTGGTACTTACCATTGTGCTAGAGAAACATCCCTATACATGGGCATTTTTTACTCTAGTGCTGGCTAGAGGTTTTTCCCCCATGTTAACACATACATGATTCACTCATATGTGGTGGTACTTTGTACTTAGGGATATTATTCAGCTCTTACTCTAGTTAAGTTCACTGTCAATAGAGAGAGCTATTCCAACCATCATCTTCTCCATGTGTCTTATTGCGTTTGTGCTCCTTGTGTGTGTTTATCGTGTGTCTCTTGCACTTCTACACACACCCAATAGTGGTATCAGAGTAGGTTCACCTCCTCAAGTTTTGTTTGTTTGCATCGTGGCTTGCATACACTTTTAACAGTGCAAATTGACTTTGGAGCATAGAACAATGAATTTGAGTAGTCAAGAAACATTTCCACCAGGTGCCTTGGAATTTTACCCCCATTTTGAAGCCATTCGTCTTGTCAAAATCGCCACCATTCATGAAGTCATTCGTGAAATGAGTGCTGAAATTTCAGCACTCATTTCAGCTTTCGTCAAAGTGAAGATTTTTGCACATTCTTGTTCTTTAGTGAAATGGCGGGCAGCAATGACTTGTTTGGCATGCTTTAAACTGAAGATAAGCTTGATGGGACCAACTATCCGATGTGGTCTTACATGATGAAGCATGTTCTTGCTAAACAACTTTGGAACATAGTGGCAGATGTAGATCAAAGACCCACAGGTTCTTCTACTTCACAGTCTACCGTCATAGATGGAGCTTCTTCTTCAAGTACAGTGGTTTCTCCTTCTCCACCTACACAGGAGTAGCTTAGATGGGATGGAAAAGATGCTCAAGCTCATGCTTTAATTGCACTTTCTATGAAGCATCACATAGTTCCACACATTCGGTCATGTTCTACATAAAGACAAGCATGGGACACTCTTGCTTCTTTGTATGACGTGCGTAATGAAGCACGTGGTGCATACTTGAGGAAGCAAATTGAGGATGTATGTATGGCTGAAAATGAGTCAGTGGATGTGTATGTGACACACATCAAGGATTTGAAAGAGCAATTGGCAAACATAGATGAAATTATTTCGGATGCATCATTCATTTCTACATTGTTGAAAGGATTATCGAAATCTTTTCAAAGCTTTTCTACTACACTCCATTTGGTTGCAAAAGGGAATCCTAATATGTATGCATTTGATGAGGTTGTGTCTCTTCTTTTGCAAGAAGAGCAATCTAGAGTGAATAGGAGTGGTTTGATTGAGCAAACGCAAGCACTTGCTATCTCACAAAAGGGGAAAAGCAAGTATGGTTCAGCTTTGGGTTCATCAAAACCAAAGCCTCAACCTTCCTCTTCCACTCATTCCTCTAATGATGCTGATTTGCAAAAGAAGAAGAGATGCAAATATTGCTGGAAGGCTAGTCATACTATTGATGAGTGTAGAGAGCTTGCTAAACACAATGAAAAGAAGAAGGAATCCGGCATGTCTATTACTCAAAATTCAGCAAATGTAAAGAATGATGAAGCTAACATGGCTCAAAATTTTTGGGCATGTGTTGTTACATATCATTATGATGCTTCTTTGCATTCTAAATGTATGGTTGTGAGTGAGGCTAATTTGGATTGGTTCTTTGATAGTGGTGCTTCAAAGCACATAACATCATGCAAAAGATTTTTTGCCTCTTTGAAAGATGCACCCAAAGGAGGACATGTGGTGTGTGTAAACAATGCCTCTTACCCTATCATTAGAGTAGGAGAAATTGAGCTTACAGCTGCAAATGGAGGTGTGATTCGCTTGAAAAATGCATTGTATGTGCCCAGTATCCAGAAGAACTTAATTTTAGTTCCGTTGATTGCCAAAGCTGGACTTCATGTACACTTTGTGAATGATAAGTGTATGGTTCATGACTTCAGCAATTGCGATGTTATTGTGATGTCCGGTACATTATGTAATGGTTTGTATGGCATGGATACATACAAGAGGGTTGCCTCGAATGCCTTGGTTGCTCATACTTCTTCCATGGCTGAAATGGAGCTTTGGCATGCTCGTTTTGGTCACTTGAACTTCAGTAGTTTGCTTTACTTGCAAAAGAAGGACATGCTTATTGGTTTGCCTACACTTGAATCCATTGAAAAGCATGCATGTGAAGGTTGCATTCTTGGAAAAATGCATTGTGCTTCTTTTCCAAAAGATAGAAGAAAATTGCAGCTTGTTCATAGTGATGTATGTGGTCCCGTCAAGACTCCATCTTTTGGGAAGCATGTATATTTTTTTACCTTCATTGATGATGCTACTTGGCATACATGGGTGTATCATATGAAAGCAAAGAATGAGGTTGTATAGTCTCAAGCAAGCTCCACATGCATGGTATGACAAAATCCATAAGCGCTTGATTGCTCTTGGCTTCACATGTAGTCTGATTGAAAGCACACTCTATGTACACAAAAATGGGGCTGATCTTATAGTGTTTGTTCTTTATGTCGATGACATACTCTTGACTGGATCATGTGATGCAAAACTTGACATTCTTATGGCTGATTTGCAACATACTTTTGATATCACTTATCTTGGTCTTTTGAGCTACTATCTTGGCATCCAATTTGTATCCCTTGAGGGGGGAATTGTTATGCATCAAGCAAAGTATGTTGAAAAACTACTTTAGCGTTTTGACTTTGAGGATTGCAAGCCAGTTTCCACACCCGTTGAGACAGGATTCAGGTTCTCAGTTGAGGATTCCAATGATGCATTTGACACTTCTCTTTATGAGCAAGTTGTGGGATGTCTTATATATGCATGCAACACAAGGCCAGATATACAGTATGCAGTTTCTCAGTTGAGTCCATTCATGCATAGCCCTAGCACTAAGCATTGGCAAGTGATAAAACATGTGTTTAGATATCTCAAAGGCACTTTGAGCTTATGTCTCTTTTATGGCAAAGATGTTCAGCCATGCTTGCATGCTTTTACAGATAGTGATTGGGCTGGCTGTTATGATATTCGTGTATCCATTAGTGGTAATTGCTTTCTCCTTGGAGACTCATGCATATCTTGGTTGAGTAAGAAGCAACCTACAGTGGCGACATCGAGTTGTGAAGCTCAGTATAGGGCAGTTTTCACAGCTACAGTGGAGTGTATATGGCAGAGATGTCTATTGATGGATTTTTTTTGCATGGAGATTGATGCTACTATGCATATTCTCACTGATAGTCAGAGTGCATTGGTTGTTGCACAAAACCCAGTGTTTCATGCACGGACCAAACATATTTAGGTGCATTATTACTATGTGAGAGAGCACCTTCATGCAGGAGATATTGATTTGGTATATGTGCCTACACAAGATAATGTGGCAGACATATTCACTAAAGCTCTTCCATGGGAAGAGTTTGAAGATTTTTGCAAAGCTTTAGGTTTATTACCTTGTGGAGGTTGATCTATCACTCCCTGTATGTGTTCACATCATTCGATCCAGGGGGGTTTGTTACACTTATGTGTTTGTTCCTCGAGTAGCTTTGATATGAATCTTTTCCCTATACATGGGCATTTTTTACTCTAGTGCTGGCTAGAGGTTTTTTCCCATGTTACCATATACATGATTCACTCATATGTGGTGGTACTTTGTACTTAGGGATATTATTCAGCTCTTACTTTATTTCAGTTCATTGTCAATAGATAGAGCTATTCCAGCCATCGTCTTCTCCGTGTGTCTTGCTGAATTTTGTGCTCCTTGTGTGTGCTTCTCATGTGTCTCTCGCACTTCTATACACACCCAATAGTATCATTTGAATTATTTGATTTATGTGGATTATATGATGTGGATTCATTTGAGGTACAATTAGTGTTTTTGTTTTGCAGATTTGAAAGTAAAACATGGCAAGAATGCCAAATGTGAATAATGACATTGATCATGCTGAATCTCAAAGGATTTTGTTTAAATAGAATGCTCAATTCGCATAATCGGGATTAGCATTTTTATTCCACCAAGATTTAGAACCTCAAGGATTAGAAGAAGAACCATTATCAATGAAAGAAATAAAAAAGTTATGTCCAAATCATATTGTTCGTTGTGTTCTCTTTTGAGTTATAGAAAGGGCAAAAAAACAGCACCATTAACGCTTTTCGACTTAGAACATAAAGGATTAGCAGAAACTCTACTCCGACACTTTGTTCAAGTTGAAATATCATTACCAAATAATAATAAAATAGCACTATATTTCATTCAAAAGTATTTGTACAAGATATTCTTCATTGATGTGTAGATTGGGATGATCACCCAAAGAATGCAGGTATAGGTTTGGGTCATCCTCAAAATCATGCAGGGTTTTGTAATCAAGGACATGAAGGCCCTCTTCCTCAAAAGCAACCTTATATTCTGATACCTGAAGAACATAACCTTATTCAGGATTTATCATCACAAGGATCATAATTATACAATGAAGGATTAATGATTCCTAGATTATGAAGAAAATTGATGATCAACAAAAGAGAATTGATTACTTAGAAAATCAAATGAAAATTTTACAAATATCTCTCGAGGCATGTGAGAACAGATATGGAAGACTATCATAGGCATCATCATCTTTTGATCGGTTCAATACTCATGAATTATTCAGTCAACAAAAGATTGAATAAAAAAGCCGCTTTCTGTAATCAAAGACATCACTTTATGATAAAGACATTGTTTTTGCAATTGAATCTAACCAAATTATTCAAAGTACATCATTTTGTTCATTTTGAATATCATCATCTATTACAGGTACCATGACATCTGTTTCTTCCATGTCTAAACCATCATTGTGATCTGTTGGAGTTAGAAATCTACGGAAGCACACAAACAACACAAGGAAGATGAAGAAGCTTGGAGCACAACACACAATAGTGAATGTATTACCACTAGAATGTACAAAGATAAGTGACCCGTTAGGGAAATAGGTGTATATGCAAGGGGGGGAAAAAACCTATTAAAGAGGGAAAAAAGTGATCCGACGGTCCTAGTGTGTTCACACACATCACTACCTAAAGATATCAACAAATCTCCCTTGGGAGTGATGTAGTGAACAAGGAGTTACCACTCATGTATAAGGAAGTGCCAAGCTATGCGGAATCACTCCACAAAAGGAAGTAAGCCCAAAGCTTTGCGGAAAGCTTCAAACTTCTCCCTAGGTAGAGCCTTCATGAAAAGGTCTGCAATGTTCTCCTGCGTGGGCACATATGGCAAGTTGATCTCTCCAACAGAGAACCTCTCCCTGACATAATGATAATGCACCTCAATGTGATTAGTGCGAGCATGGAACACATGGTTTCTCACAACTGGCAATGCACTCTGACTGTCAGTGAAGATGATGGTAGTAGAAGACTGACCAATACCCAAATCCGCCATAACGCGTATGAGCCACACATACTCAATAGTCACTCTGCAAGTTGCCTTATATTTAGTCTCACAATTGGAAGTAGCTACAATAGGTTGCTTCTTGCTCAACCAAGATATACATGAGCTACCAAGCATGAATCAAAAGCCACTAGTGGACACACAAGTGCCATAGCAACCAACCCAATTAGAGTCAGACAAAGCATGTAAATCTGGTGGTAGTGATCCCCCCTTGCGATAAAACAACCCAACTAGTCGGGTACCACTCAAATAGCGAAAGCTGCACTTAATTAGATACCAATGCTTAACACGTGGGCAATGCATAAACCTGCTCACCTATGAGACAACAAACTGAATATCTGACCGAGTAATGCATAAGTAAATCAAGCATCCAATAGCCTGTTGATAAAGAACAACATCAAATGGATCTCCAACATCATGAAGACTCAATCATAAACATGTATCCATAGGAGTGGCAATAGGTTTGTAATCTTCAAGGCCAAAATGCTGCAATAATGTGTCAATATATTTTGTTTCACACAAAGCTACTCCACTATCAACTTGCATACAATGAATGCCCAAATAATGATGCAAATGCCCCAAATTAGACATCTCAAATGAGGCATGTAAATCATCCTTAAAATCAGCTATGTGCTTCTCAGTAGGACTAGTGAGCAGCATGCCATCAACATAGACTACAATGATCAGAAGCACATCATTAGCACGCTTAACATATAAGATGCTTTCAATAGGACTATTCTCAAAACCATGTGCAATTAGATAGGCATGTATTTTCTGCACAACGCCATGGGGCTGAAAAACATACACTTCTTCATGCAAGTCACCATTCAAAAATGCAGTTTTAATGTCCAACTGATGTACATTCCAACCATGATGAGCTGCAAGTGCACAGATGCTACAAGCAGTAGTCATTTGGCATGTAGGTGCAAAGGTTTCATTAAAAACAATGCCTCTTTCCTGCAGATAACCCTTTGCAAAAAGCCTAGCCTTATACCTGTCAACTGTTCCATCAGGCTTACACTTCAACTTGTATACCCACTTAGTGCCAGTGGCCTTCTTGCCAGGAGGCAAGTCACATAAAGACTAGGTACCATTCTTCATTATAGCATCATATTCAGATTGCATAGCAACCATCCAATTTTCAAAATTTTATGCTTCATCAAACAAAACATGCTCATTCTCATCATAGAGACTAGAGGCATCCATAACATAGCAATCTAATGCAAAAGAGGCACTATGAGAGCCTGATTGAGTATGATATGATAGAGGTTCACACAAAGTATCCACTAGCTATTTTGGCATAGTTTTTGCCTCCTCAATATCAACTCTCTCGATAACAACTGCATCATGTAAATCTACATCAGAAATGGAATGATCTGCATCATCACATGAAACCTGTAAAGGCTGAGAAGTCACCTCATTTGGACCAACACTAGACTATCCACCTCTAAATAGAGGCAGCAAAGCATCATACATGTATTTGGAGCTAACATATGTCTCCTTAGTACATGAAAGTAATAGTTGAACAACATCTTCCACAAAAACAACATCACGGCTAACCAAAATGCATTTAGTCTATGGATGATACAGATGATATCCTTTTCTTTTAGAGCTGTATCCAACAAAAATACATTTCACTACTTTATCATCCAATTTTCTGCAATGTTGTTCATGCACTAATGCATGTGGTAGAAAACCAAAAACACACAGATCAACAACAGATGGCTTGCAACCGTGCCAAGCCTCATATGGAGTGATAAACTGCACCAATGCTTTAGTGGGACACTTGTTAAGTACATATGATGCAAACATACCAACCTCAAACTAGAAACTATGTGGTAAAGGCTGACTCTTGACAATACACCTCGCCATCTCCATGAGTGTCATGTTCTTCTGTTCATCAACTCCATTTTGTTGAGGTGTATATGACACTGTACATTGATGTTTTATCCCACATTCAACTAGAAATGCATATAAGTCATAAGACATATATTCCCCCCTTGATCAGAATGAAGGGTACCCATTTTACATGGTGATAGATTTTTAGCCAAAACCAAAAACTCTTTGAAGCACATAAACACTTGGGACTTATCTTTCAATGGATATACCTGCATGATTGGAAAAATCATTAATGAAAGTCACGAAGTAAAGATGGTTTCCATAAGAGGGTGTCTGCATAGGACCACAGACATCACTGTGAACATGCTGCAATTTTTGAGTAGCTCGAACTAAACCATCTTTTGGAAAGGAGGAACGTTGCATTAACTTCACAAACATGTTTACTCGATGCCTCAAGTTTGGGCAAAGAGGACACCATACCAGATTTCTGTAGGCGTAACAAACTAGCAAAATTCAGATGACCAAAGCATGCATGCCAAAGCTTTGCATCTGACAAAGCCTGAGAATCATGTACTACACATGCTGGATCATTCATAGATTTTTCATAGTCTATGAGCTTATACAGCCCACGACATAAAATACTAGAAGCAATAATTACGTCGCCATTTGACATATCATGAACTTTACATCTGTTATCAACAAATTTCACAACCAAGACAATCTTGGCTAAAGTTGAAACTAATAATAGATTCCTCTTGATCCTTGGCACAAAAAAAAAGCATCCAACAATGTGAAAGAACTACCATCAACAATACTTAGAATGACCTTACCAACTCCCATGAAAGGATAAGAGGATTTGTTGGTGCATGTGACAGTATTCCCTATAGGGGCAAGCTCGAGTGAAGTGAAGAAACTGCGCTATGAGGTAATATGTTTGGTTGCCCCACTATCAAAATACCAAACACCAGAGTCTACTACAGACATACGCTACTCATGAGAAGATGGGTCAAAATTGCAAACAATAGTAAATGCCCATTCTTCATTCTGCACAAGATTAGCAAACTCTATTTTGGTGTAGAGGCCTCTACAACAACCATTTAGGCCTCTTTTTTCTTTGCCTCTTTAGCATCTAGTTTTGGACAACTCTTAATGACATGATCATTTCCTTTACAGTATTTGCAAAACAATTTCTACTTTTCTGATTTCTTCTCATCTTTGTCTTCCTTTTTTGAATGTGAAGCATTTGCAGATTTCTACTTACTAGTAGATGAACTCCATTTACCTTTGCCCTTCTGAGTGGCTAGGAAAGCTTGATCTACAACACACATAATAGACTTGTTCTGCCTAGACTGATCTTCCCACAATAGAACAAAAACTAACTCTTCAAATGTTAAGGCATTTGGAATGACTTTCATCATCAAACGAATAGTAGAAGGAAAACTCTGATATGAGTCAAGAAGACCATTCAAAATAGTTTGCACAAGTGAACTGTCAGGAAGGACTTCATCAGTAGAAATCAATTGTTCCTTCAAATCCTTGATCTTTGTCAGAAAATTGACCATATAATCACCTTCATTCATGTGCTCACTCTCCAAATGTTTTCAAAGGTAAGCAACACGAGCCTCATTCCTAACTTGGTACAATGTGGTAAGCGTATCCTAAGCATCCTTAGCCGTTCTTCAAGAGCGAACCAACAGGAACTACAACACAAATAGGAATCTATAGAATATCACCATCTTCGACGCCATCTGCATCAAGATCATCATATAAGCCCACAATGGGTAATTCATGCCATCCAAATTATCCTCAATAGCCAACATACAAAATACTTCATTGCTTTCAACCATGGCCATTGACTAAAATACCTTGATGTAGAAAAATGACTATATCTCAAAACGTTGAGCAAAACCACCCTGACAACTTCTGCTAACCTGTAACAGACTTCAAGATGCTTATAGTGGCAAACCAAAACTTGTATATATCTTCGGCACAAAAGGGAAAAATAGCCTGCACAAGCATTGGGATAGTGCTTTGGAGGTCGAAACGAGCTCAGATTGCAATTTTGCCACCACATAGCGAAGATGTTTTGATCTCCTAATCACCTTCAGTATGCACACCAGATTCCATGCGATTCTGAGATTGTGATCGAAGAGGTGTCAATGACACCCTAGATGAAGTGATGACCTGCTCTGATACCAATTGTTGGAGTTAGATGTCTGCCGAAGCATGCAAACAACACAAGGAAGAAGAAGAAGCTTAGAGCACAACATACAATACTGAATGTGTTACCACTAGAATGTACAAAGATAACTCACCCGTTAGGGCAATAGGCATATATACAAGCTGGGGAGAAAACCTCCTAAATAGGGAAAAAAGTGCCCGGAGGTCCTAGTGTGTTCACATATATCACTACCTAAAGATATCAACTTGATCTACATGTAAATCATGATCACTCCATGAATCATTTGTTAAACTTTCATGAGTTAGAAATTCTCCAAAAGTTTGTTGTATTACTATAGAAGCTATCTTCATTGGAGCATGTAACAAATGCATATTACAAAAAATGTATACCAAATCATTTGCACATGATACACTAAAGCAATTTCTTCCTTTTGAATAAAGAAAATCATATGCACTCCAATTGCGTTCACAACTATCGCTTGAAGTTTCTATTGAAAGGCACTCCCATAGCTATATGTTGCAATACCACTACTTCCCCTCTGTACTTTTTCCACCATATAGGAGGTGGATGATGTTGAATCACTTTAATGTGCCATAGATCTCCAAAACACCCTTCTTGATTTACATAAGCTACTTGCTGGTGGAATGCATCTCGACCATCTATGCCTTGAAGTAATAACTAACATGTGGTTTTGAAATTTTCAATGAATTCTTTGTTTGAAGATTGACTACTGAGTTGAAATGTCGTATCCAAGAAGAATGTTGTTCCATGTAAATGAGTATGCATTTTCATCCATCTCTTCTTTGCTAATGATACAATATGTGTTTTTTCTGCTAATAAAAATTGATTAAAGTCTTTCACTTTTTGAATAGCTTCTGACATAATCCAATAAACTTTTACTATCACAAACTTATCGGTATCAATCAGAATATAGGAATTGGTTGCAACTAGCACATGTAGGTGCATTAAAGCAACATCATTCAAAACACCATGCTTTGTAGACTCTCCACAGACTAGGAGTGTATTGGCCTTCTATGGAAGCAGGTGTCTATAGGCTATGTAAAGAATGCCCTGTTTGTTATGAAAAAACCCCTGTGGAACATGCACACTATACCATGTACCTCTCACACCAGAATGGAGTGAACCTATGGTAAATTACTTGAGGACACAAACATTCCCTCAAGGAATGACATTAGCAAGACAATGTAGTCTAGCGCAGGAAGCTCAAGACTATATGCTTATTGGAAATAACCTGTACAAACAAGGCAGAGACGAATACCTGAGACAATGTGTTCATGAGAGTGATTATTTGAGTGTATTAGAGACTGCACACCAAGGTGTTGCAAGAGGTCATTTTGGCCCCAACAAGATAATCAAAGCCATACTATTCACAAGATTATGGTGTCCCACTCTTCACATGGATGCGCATATCTATGTTAAGAGATGTGATGTGTGCCAAGAACTTAGTTTCCTACTCACAAATATGAAATGCCACTAAAACCCATGATGGGAGGATGTGGGGAGAAGCTAAGGCTATCAAAAAGAATGATGCACACATGACTGCAAAATTCTTATTTGAAAATGTATTTACGATGTATGGATTACCTATAGAGATGGTGAGCGACCTAGGAACTCATTTTGTAAACCATGCCATTGAATACTTGTTACAAGATTTTATGGTGATTCACAAGAAATCTACACCATATCATCCTCATGCCAATGGTCAAGCAGAAAGTACTAACAAGATCCTTTGTAATGTGTTGATGAAACTCATGAACAACAAATGTTCAGATTGGTACAAACAGTTACCTCATGCTATTTGGGCATATCGAGTGGCCTACAAGATCGTATACTCAATGCAAATCCCTTTCAGATGGTTTTTGGTCAAAACATTGTGCTCCCTTTGGACTTTTTGATACCCACCCTTAAGGTTGCACAAGAACATCAGTGGACTGGTCATGAATTATCATCAAGGATAATGGAAAGGGAACGATTAGGAAAAACCAGGTTGGAAGCAATAGTAGGCATATATGCAGCCAAGAAGCAATAGAAAGCCTATTTTGATGAACATGTGAAAGATAAATGCTTAAACGTATGAAACTAAGAAGACAAGGACTAGGGAGAGAACATTATAACCATCTCGAAGAAATACCAAGATATCCATGGCCATGTGTCAAACAAAGTCAACTACTCATTCTAGCATAGTGGATAGGAGACCATTCATTACAGTCATGCTAAAACAAGGCCACACCCAACAAACACTTGGGGTTTTAATTGATTCAGGTGCTCCGACTAGTGCAAACTCAGGACTAGAAATGTGGCCAATTGAGGCATACCTCATAGGCCTAGGAGGCATGGAAACCCCTTGCATGGGTGAGGTGGACCTTCCTATCCTCATACATAAGATGACCATAACTATGAAACTCCTATTGTGCCATGACGATGACCTGATAGAACTACTAATCCTTGACCAAGATTGTTTATACAATCACTTTGTGGACTTAAATCTTAGGAAATGTTCCCTATAGCTCAAGACCATAGACTAGTAATGAGTGATACTACTTGACTTCCCTAACAATACCCCGCCAGAGGGATGTAACCCCAGACCATATGAAATGAATTCAAAGGAGGACCAAAAGGTCTTTGGACAAATCATTTAGATAAGTCACATTGATCCAAGGTCAACTTACATGGGCTTGGCGATGGATAGTTTCGACTCTAGAGGACATAAAGAGATCTTCCCTTGGTCTTCCTTTGAACAAGCAGGGGATTACATCAGCGGTCAGGTGGGTTGCATCGGTGACCAAATGGGCACTAATGCCTCTCTAGGCCCTTCTTCCAGACTTCTTGCGGATCGACCTAGATCTGTTGTATAGAATACCTCATTTTCTAATGGACCGATCGTGCAAGTACCTCACTTCTTTTCCAAAGCAGAGTGTCAACCAAACCTCTCAACGAGAACCTCCAAGAAGTCAACCATGACTTAGGAACCCAAACCGATGACCATGCCAGATGACCCAGGTGGAAGCAATATCAGCAGATCAAGGCAAGTGGCACAAAGCAAGTATGGGTGCCAAAAGGACAAAAAGTACCAAAAATCTCCAACAACATAGACCACGACAAGAAGAAGTCAAGACCGAATCAGAGCCAACATCCAACCTACCCTCAAGCTTCTTCTCCATCGACGAGAACTCGACAGATTTGGATTGCCAAGAAGTACCTAACAAACCAACCCACACTAGTGCAGATTTGGGTACCCAAGCACTGCCTTATAGCATAAAACCCAATCCATGTAACATATACCCCTTCGAAATCCCTTCAACCATCAACATTATCAGTACTAGCAGCATCCTTTGTAGATCTGGTAAAGAACCAAACTCACTCATCAGCTCTTAGGAAATGGATGCCAAAATGCATCCATAAACTTCCACACAACCCTTTGTATGACTTAACCCCTCTCCTCACTAACCCTTACCCTTGTAATAATTCACCAACCACTAAACCTTGTATGAATTCACCCACACTAACCCACCATCAATTGTAATGGGATCTCATCAAAAGAAATGTATGCATTATCTAAAGCATGTAGGTCATCTAGTGACCTACATTATTTTCACAGAAATCACTTCACAAACCACCTCATGTGTACCTAAGTCGTGAAGCCTTAGGGACGTGTTGATGGACGAGACCTCAATCGCCCCACAAGTGCATATAGTGGTGGATCAATTTGAGGGACCATAAGAACCAAGTGTATGAAGATGTGTGCACACATGATGGTGAGTGAGGTGGTTAAGCTACAATGCATGTGAAGAGACTCAACTACCTCTCCAACTCACTAATCCTCTAAAAATGCATGTCGTGATACCATTTACAATAGTAAGCACAAATTAAGACTTTTCTCTCAGCTCTGAAGTCCGAATATGGTCAATAGTGAGTTCTTTCAAATCTCTTGAGGAGGCACATCTATTGGTGGTATTTTCACTCAGATCTGACAAAGGCACTTCAAGTTATGAACAAAATAGTGAATGGTGGGAAGCACCAACACTCACTCCACAACTCATAATGGCTCACACACACATTACAATGGTTCAAAAGCAATGGGAAGGGATAGACAACAGTCCTACACACACAATTCAAGCATTACACACACACAAAAGATCATGGAGAAGGAGGAAATCAGTAGGAAAGAAGCAAATTTGAAATTCTTGTTCAACTTTCACAATGGCAAAAATTCTCTTTACAAGAGTCACAAAGTGACGTATATACATGTGCCCTAAAAATGGTCATTTCACACAAGAGACTGACACTTTTATTTACTAACTCTAATTTCCTACTATTTTACAAAAGCTATGTTACAATGATTTGGGCTTATGCATCTAGAGGACTCCTCTAGTGCACTTACATAGCTTCATGGGAGTTTCATAGGATTTTGAAGAAGAAAAATTATACTCATAATTTGAAAATTTTTGGGGCTCCTCTTTTGTGCTTCTTTACTCTGCAACACTCTCTCCCTCTTTGTCTTTGTCTTCCCTTGAAAAGATTTGCTTCATTTCTGAGTTTGATGTGTTAATTCGGGCTTCCACGCATGCATCAATTGGCCAAGAATGTGATATTCTTAGTCACTCATTTCCGCTTCTTAGCCTCTCCCTCTTTCTAACTTTTGGTCTTCGGATATTACTTTCTCTTCACAACTTTGACCCTGTTGTATTGCTCTGGCATGTTTATGTCTTTACACCACATGCACTTAGTGGAGGCCTCACAGGTTCAGACGCATGCATCTAGTGGATGAGGAAGTTGTGTGCAACCTCCCCCTGAAAGGTCCTGGTTGTTGTATTTCTTTGTTTCCACTCTTCGGGACCTGGTCCTTTGGTGTTGTAGCCTAATGCGTGCCCTTGTGGGGCTTTGGGCAGAGGGTGGTTCTTCCTTATTGGACTATTTTATTCTTTGATCTTCTTCTTCTTCTTTTTCTACTCGATTCTCCCTCCCCACGTCCCTCCTCCTGAACTCTATCGTCCTCGATAGGCTTCTTGTGGCAACGTACATAAGTTTGTATTACTTTTTGCTCTCTGTGATTAAGCAAATTTGCTTCACATATCATCAAATCTTTCCGTTGTTTTGACTTTACTCCATCATCTAGCGCCTGCCTATGATATGCAAAGAAGCTGAGTTTGTAGGCCACCAGCGGAGCATTTAAATTGGAAGATATTTTTACAGAAATCTCAGATTCTATTTAAAAACAGCCTGTAAAGAAGCTTCTTCAAAGGTCTTCATGTATGGACTTGGTAGAAACATGAGCCGCGAGTATACTGCCATAATTGTTAGTCGACTTGGAGTAGTGGATAAATAAAAAATGAGGGCATCCGCACCCTTATTAATGCCGATAAAGTTCAAAAAGGTGTACTATGCATGTTGAAATAACTTTAAGACTGTAAGTAGCATACTCAATATTTTATTGGTCATTTTGATGGCTAAATCTTGTACTATCGCATATCTTCATAGCCAAAATTCTATGGTCCGCACCATATATTCTTTTGTTGGTAAGTAATTGTGTGGCGTACTAGGTAGTAGTGGGTAATTTAGCCATTGAGTATTTATCGTACCCTAGCACTGTGCCTCCCAAAATCGCCTCCATGTACGTTTGCTAGGTACTGGGCAAAAAGATGGATTCACTTGGAGCATGTATGGTGTTGAATCCTAGTGTACCCTTAAGGTTGGATTCTTCTCCAAAAATTTGTGCCTCCACACAGGATCTGCCTTGTCAAATTCTTCTTGTGTATCTGCAGATCATGATCAGGTTCTTTATTGGCAGTTTTCTTGATATACTATTGTGTTTCCTCTTTGAGCAATCCATAAGGTATACTAAACGGCTTCAAAAGTTTCTCCAGGCTCTTACTTTCGATCTTTGCCCCTTTCTTTACCTTTACCACTTGATCTTCAAACTGTTCAGTAAGCTGGGACACTAGTAGTGCCCTCTCACGGCTTGGTTCTGCAATAGCCCGATCATGTCTTTCAGTGCTTGGCTCTGCTTCCACCCTTATAGGTGAATGATACATGGGGGGAGAAAGAGGGTATACCTAAGTCTCCTCAGTAGCCGCTTTGGAGCTTGGAACTACTCGTGTCCCCGTTGTAGCCTGCTGTGCTATTTGAGCCTTTAACTTCTCAATGATTTCATCTTTTTCCTTTATCTAATTGGTTGCTTTTGTAATTGTTTCTTTGTTCTTCAAAAGCTCTTCTCCTATTATAGCCATTTGATCGACATCGTCATTACACTGTGCAAGGAGTTTGTTCTCTGCCAACTTCCATGATGTGTTACCTGTGTAGCCAAGTGTTGTGAGATGGTTCATGGAATGATTTTTAAAAACTAATGCAGGTCTCTAGACACCTACATGCTTCAAATAGTGCATACATTGCTTGATGAGATGTAATTACAAGTGATGTTTGGTTAGTATAGATGATTTTATACAAGGTTTAGTTGTGAGTGAATTAGTATAAGGGAGGTGGTTATTCTGGATGGGGTTAATGTTATTTAATTGATCATGCAAAGGCTTCTGGATACATTTCGGTATCCATTTCCTAAGGGTTGCTGAGTGGGTGGTATGTTTCTGCTGAGGGACAAAAGGTGATATTGGATGTGGTGGTGTTAAGGATGGATGAGATTTCAGAGGGGTATATGTTACATGGCTTGAGTGTTGAGCTATAATACACTGTTTGGGTACCCAAATCTGCATGGGTGTGGGTCGATTTACAGATACTTCTTGGTGATCCAAATTTGTTGGATGGTCGTACTTGTAGAAGAAGGTTGAGGAGATGTAGAATACTACTTCTGATGCTGCCTTAAATTCTTCTTGTCCATGTCTACAATTTTGAAATCTATCGGTGCTTTCTATCCTTTTGGCACCCATACGTATCTCATGCCACTTGTTTTGAGATGCTAATACTACTGCTTATTTTGTGGCATCTGATATGCTCGTCAGTTTGGATTCCTTAATTGTGAGTGACTCCTTTGTGGTTGGGATTGAGAGGTCGGATGGACACTCTTATTTGGAAAAGAAGGGAGGTCCAACACTTGCCAAACTTTCCCGTTAGGAAGTGCAACATTTTGTACCATAAATCTAGGCCAGTCCATAGTAAGTGTGGAAGGATGGGCACCGCAGGGTGTTATGCCCATTTGTCCACTGATGCAGTCCACTTGACCGCTGATGCAACCCACCTGATGGCTACTGGATGACTCGGGGAGAATGTGTTGACATTCTTTTTTCTGGCATCCATCGCCAAGCTCTCATGGGTTGACTTTAGAAGGAGCATGCTTAGCCAAGGGATCTAGCCAAAGATCCTCTTGTCCTCCGTCACATGCAGTTCATATGGTCTAGGGTTATGCACCTCAGGCGGAGTGTTGTTAGGGAAGTCAAGCGGTATCACTCGCTGCTGATCTAAGGTTCCAATATGCAAGGAGCCTTGTCGATGATTTAAGTCCACTGAGTGATCATATAGCCAATCTTGGCCAAGGATTAGGGGTTCTATTAGGTTGTCGTCATGGCACACTAGTAGCTTCGCTGTCATGGTCACATCGTGTATGAGGATAGGAAGGTCCACCTCACCCATGCAAGGGGTTTCCATGCCTCCTAGCCCTATGAGGTATGCCTCAATTGGCCGCATTTATATTCTTGAGTCCTTATAGTGGGACCATCTAGTCGCACTAGTTGCAGCACCTGAGTCGATTGAAGCCCTGAGCTCATGGCAAGGGTTTTTGTGCTCTAGCCTAACTGTGATGAATGGTCTCCTATCCACTATGCTAGGATGAGTGGTTGACTTTGTTTGACAAATGGCCATGGGGTATTTGGGTGTTATTTCCAGATAGTCATAATGTTCTCTCCCTAGTCCTTGTCTTCTTAGCTTCATGCACTTAATGCGTTCCATAGCTTCTGCCTGTGCTTTACTGCGTATTCTCTTTTCTTCCTCCTTATGCTTCTTCGCCAATGTGAGTCTTCTAAGCATATCCTCAGTAAGATGTTCCTGATAAAGCTTGACTCTATAGCCACTAATGTAATTAGGCATTATCTCTCCTTCTAGGATGGCTAATTGTATTGCTCCACTTGTCCAGAGTTTGTTAATGATCATAGGTCCATAACCTCGTATCACTCTAGCACAATGGCAAGTACCAACGTGAGGAGATACACCTCATAAATTTCAATCCGTGGAGACGGGAGGACTGGTATGAAGATCGTGAGCAAGTGATGGCACAAGTGTGTGAGTGAAAGCACACAAGCATGCACACACATACACACACACGCGCACAAGGTAAGAGCAATGAGTGGAACAATGGAAGATCTTCGATTACACAAGAGCTCTCTTACAAAGCTGAATACTACAACAAGCTAACCCCAAAAATGAGCTCTCCAACCCTTTTTATAGGTTTTTGAGTGGTTTTGTCCCTGTCCAGACCTAGTGTCCGGCCTAGTTAAAAAATAGGTTCCGGGGCTTATTTGGGGGCTCAAACGGAGTCCAAAAATTATGAAAATTGGTAGGATGATAGTTCTAATACTCCTCAAGCTCAATGACTCCTCGACTTGGAAAAAATGGAGTAACAAAAATGGAAAATGGTATTTACAATGGTTTTTAGTGATAAAAATCACTATTTTTATAGGGATTTCTTCTGAAAATTTGACAGGTGCTTCTTGGAGCTCCCTACTTGCTCCTTCTTCTTGTGTGTCCACTTCCTTGATGCACTTCCATGCTTTGTCCTTGACCTTGAGCTTCAACACTCCCCCCCCTCTTGAGTCTGTCGTCCCTGACAGACCCTTGTTGTAGTGGTTGTTCCATGTAGTACGTTGAGAGGTAGTGTCCTTTACGTATCAACAGGAGCGATCCATCTGCCCAATGTAGCCTGGTCGTTTGTTTGGTTCTTCACTTTGCCACTGCTATCTCTTGTAGTTTGTAGTCCCTTTGTATGTACTTCTTCCTTGTATTCCATCTTGATGGTGCATTTGTGAGCTCTCCAAAACTACTAGCTGCTCAAAGGAGGTGGTCAATGTTGATTATGAGCAATGCTCGGTGGTGGATGGCTTCCTTGCTCATGTAGTGATCACCGTGATGTCCTCTGATTCTTCCAAAGATGGCTTTCATAGTTTTCATGCCAAGTACTTGTAACCCATAATGTATGATGGGTAAGTGCATCAGTGCATGGGTTGAAAAAAATATGTGCCTTGTGCATGGCCTTGTAATGTGGCCCTACGTATGCATACTTGGAAAATGCATGGTAAGAGGTATGGTGCAAGAGATTGGGTCTTGAACTAAGTGCACAAGGGTATGCTGACGAAGAGGTGTCCTAATCTATGATGGTGATAGTGTTGTTGAAGCATACACGTCTTACCATGGTGAAAGGTTCGTTGATCTTCATCTTTTTGTGTTGTATTTCCATCATGGTGTTTGACCATCGGCTTGTTTTTTTGTTGATGGATGTCCTTGCTGATAGTTCGCTGATGAGCATCTTCAAGCACATAGTCCTCTTTTTTTTTTTGATAACAATATCACAAAGCAGGAAGAAAGAGGTTAGTACCAACAAAACATTGTACATATGTCCTATGTGTCTCATGTGCCTGGGATTTCTCAATGGTGTCTATGCACGGCCGTGTAATGTGGCCCTATGTTGATGCATACTTTGGAAGTGCATGACCTCAATGGTGCAAAAGACAGGGTTATGCCAAAGGCACATGGTTGTCGTTGGTCGAGGCTTTTGATGTTACTTGCATACTTGATGCATTCTTTGTTTAGAGGTGTTGATGGGATCTTGAAATGATGTAATCCTCCTGATTGGAACCCATTTTAGAATAGTATTTGGCCCTGTAGAGATCACCTCAGGCCACTTCATCTTTGGATGCTTCCCAAACTTTGGTATTCAATGTGGTTGGCTCTTTGGTTTTGAGGATGTTTCTGGTGCTTTTGGCTTCCAAACCCATATCCTTGATGATTGCTTGCTTACTTTTGTAGAAGGGTTGAGTTTATCGTCTTTTGGTCTTTGTGCTCTGTTCTTACCCTTTTCTTTCCTTGGCTTCTTTGTTGAGACCTTTTGCATGGTGGGGAGCATAGGTTGTTGCGTATGTAAGAGCTTCTTAGGTACCCACATCTGTAATCATCCTTGTTGAGCTGCAGCTAATTTTTTAGGCACCCAAATTTGTACCTTATTGTGGTCGGCCTTCATCGATTGCTTCGGTGCCCAAATTTGTTGGACTCCTCGTGCTTGAGCGTGTCGTAGGTTCTTGGTTCTTGCCTTCCTTTGGTTGACTTGCCTGGGTGGGAATTGTATTGGGAAGGCTGGTGGTTGCTCTCCCTTTCGTACCCAGATTTGCTTCATGCCCGTAACTACTTTCTTCTTGACATCTCTTTGTGGTTTTGATATAGCGGTTGTCATGTATTGTTTCACTTGCCTTTTGGGTTGATTGGTTGTGATGGCTTTAGCCTTCATACAAGAGGAGGAGTTCGCTTGTCTTTGAGTCTGTTTTTCCTTGATTGAGTTCTTCTGGAACACAGAGCTTTTGACACATATAACATCTTTTCTACTAGGATTAGTCCTAGAAGAATTATGAGAAGGTGTGACATCTGGATTTGTGAACATGCAATTCTCTAATTCTAATGTGATGCATTGTTCTTGTACCCAAACTTGAAGTAGTTGACTTCTTAAGTTCAAGTTGACTGCATGATCATAAATCCAATCTTGACCTAAGACAAGTGGCTCTGTAAGGTCTTCATCATGGCATACTAGCATATTGACTTTCATTGGAACATCTTGAAGGTAGATGGGAAGTTTTGCCTCGCCCAAACAAGGGGTTTCCACACCTCCCAGTCCTATGATATATGCTTCTATGGGCTTGATGTTCAATTGCGGGTCTTGGCAGTATGAAGGTCTAACTGCACTAGTCGCTGCACCTGAGTCAACCAATGCTCTCATAGTCCTTACACTCTTTTCGTGTCCTACCTCTATGGTCACAAAGGGGCGTCGATCGATTATGTGAGAAGTAATTATGCCCGATTTTTGGCACATGTCCATGTGATATTTTGGGGCTTTCGGGTTGACATCTAGGCCTAGTCGCCTTAACTTATTTCTTCTGATGCGCTCTCTAGCCTCTGCTTGTGCTTCTTCTCTAACCCTTAACTCCTCTTCTTTTCGCTTCTTAGCAGTGTTGAATCTCATGAGCATATCCTCTGTAAGATGCTCTTGATATAGCTTGACTCTACATCCACTAATATAGTTTGTCAAGATATCTCCTTCTAAAGTTGCCAATTGAACCGCACCACTAGTGGAGATTCTGTTAATGATCATAGGTCCATATCCTCGTTTCTCTAATTTTCGGGCATGTTGCTTTAGCGTATAAACCAGCACGAGGTCTCCATCTTTCAATCCTTTATCCTTTATATGGGCATCAAAGTATGTCTTTTGCCGTTCCTTTGCAGCATAGATGCCTGCTGCCGTAGCCTCGTCTCACCTAAGCGTTCTAGATCAAAGATCCTCGAGGACAATTCATGTCCATTCCACTCATGCTCTTGTGCTACTTTCAAGGCTAGGATTAGGAAATCCAATGGTAGCACAACATTCTGTCCGAAGACCATCTGAAATGGGGTGGCATTGAGTATTGTTTTGTAGGCAACTCGGTAAGCCCAAACAGCATGATGAAGCTGTTTGTCCCAATGAGAGTGTTTATTATTTACCAGTTTTGTCAATACATTACATAGGATCTTATTCGTGCTCTCGGCTTGTCGGTTAGCTTGTGGGTGATAGGGGGCAGACTTCTTGTGTATCACCATGAATTCTTGAAGGAGATTTTCAATGACCTCGTTCAAGAAGTGCGTACCTCTATCACTAACCAACTCTATTGGTAACCCATATCTAGTGAACAAATTTTCGGATAAGAAATTAGCCGTTGTTTGAGCATCATTCTTTGTTGTGGCTTTTACTTCTACCCACTTGGTAAGGTAATCAGTGGCTACAATAATGTATTCCGCATGGGAATTTCTAGCTGGGGGGTTAATAGGACCAACAAAGTCTATACCCCACTTCGAGAATGTGCGTCCTCCCATAATTGGCCTCAAAGGCATCTCATCTTTTCTTATCGGATATTGTGCTCGTTGACATGTGTCACATTTCTTCACATAGGTATGGGCATCCATATGAAGAGTGGGCCACCAAAGTCCTGAGAATAGGATGGTCTTAATTACTCGGTCAGGCCCGAAGTGCCCACCTACAACACTGCTATGTGCAGTTTCTAAGAGTTCCAAATAGTCTCATTCATGAACGAACAGTCTTAAGTATCCATCTTTGCCTCTCCAATATAGGTTGTCTCCTACTAAGGCATAGTCCTGAGCCTCTTGCTCCATGCTTCTTCTTCGTGCTAGGCTAGCCTCATTGGGTAATGCTCCTGATCTCATGAATTCTACCAATGGAGCACTCCAATCTGGAATTAACGACACGTGATAAAGAGTGGCACGCTCCACTGGGGGTCTCTCTTTGCATGTTGGACAATTCTTAATCCACTCATGAATTTCTTTGTCCATGCTAGGCCAATACACTCCTAAACGTTTTAGATTTTGAAATGTTCGTTGTTTAGAATAGTGATTTCCTAGCAAACCTTCATGGGCTTGTTGCAACCAACTACTATGTTCGTCGTCCTCGACACAACAAGCTAATACACCCTCTGTATCTTGTTTGTACATGCTTCTTGCCAAGATTTGATATTGTTGTGATCGTACAATTTCTTCCCTTGTTTGTTTTTACGTTCTTATTTGCAGGTCCAAAGGTTAAGACAGGTACCAACTTATTTGCCCATTTAGGAACAACTTCTAAATTGAACAAATAAGCTTCAGGTAGTTCATCAGACACTCCTTGCGGTGGCTTTCCTGAAGTGATGCAAGAAAGATGGTCCGCCCTAAGGTGGGTCCTACCTTTCCTGACGACCACTTCAAAGTCGTATTCCATTAGTAAGAGGAACCATCTTACTAAGCGTCTAGTATTGCAAGGTTTATTGACCAAATATAATAGAGCTTGATGATTAGTGAAAAACTTGAACTTATTGGCCAATAGATAGTGTCTAAACTTCTTCACGGCATATACCATGCCTAAGCCTTCTCTCTCCGTTGTGGTATAATTTCATTCAGCTGCATTTAATTGCCTACTAGCATATGCTATGGGTAAATCTAGATTTCCTTCACCTGTGGGTTGTGCTAGCACACATCCTATTGCATGATTGGAAGCATCTACATGGACATGGAAGGGTTTACTCCAATCAGGAGTGGTCAGTATTGGTGCTGAGCACAATCGTCTCTTCAACTCATTGAAGGAATTTTTGCATTCGTCGTTCCACTCAAAATTTGTCAACAATCCATAAAGAGGTTTAGCTATGATTGCATACATGTGGATGAACCTACGGTAATACCCACAATGGCCCATAAAGGCTTGTACCTCTTTAACATTCCTTGGCCTTGGCAACTCTGCTATGGCTCTTACTTTGTCCTCATCGGTTCATATTCCATTTCTAGAAACAATGTGACCTAAGATTTTACCTTGTCGTACCATGAACACACACTTCTTTGGGTTCAGACACACTCGATATTCTCTACACTTGTTGAAGATCTGTCTGAGCTCAGGGATGTGGTATCTTCTTTGTTGGGAATGAGCACATAAGTCATCCACATATACTTCTAAGCTCTTTCGCAAGAAATCTTTGAAGACATGACACATGAGCCTTTGGAATGTTGCCAGCACATTGGTGAGACCAAATGGCATCACCTGAAATGCAAAGATTCCCCACTCTGTGGCGAAAGCCGTTTTGTGTTGATCTTCTGGGGCAATGGCTACTTGATTATTACCCAAAAATCCATCAAGAAAGCTATAAACTTCCTTGCCTGCAACACGCTCCAATAAATGTTCAGTGATTGGAAGCGGATAACTGTCTCTGATCGTAGCGGCATTAACTTTTTTAAGGTTAATACACACTCGCAACTTTCCATTCTTCTTGGGCACCACTACAATGGGGGACACCCATTCAGTATGCTCAATCTCGTAAATAAATCCAGCTTCAATCAACCTATCGATTTCTTCTTTTATTTTAGCTGCATAAGTGTCATTATATGTGTAGGGCTTTGTTTGGTGGGCTTGGCATCAGTGGTCATGGGGATCGTATGAGAGCAAATTTTTGGATCTACTCCCTTCAGATCTCTATAGTGCCATGCAAACACATCCCTATATTCCCTTAATAGAGCTACAAGCTCTGCTTCTTCTTTTGCACTTAGGTCATCTCTTATGTATGTACATCGTTCTTTGTTCCCTTTAATGGTTACAACAATTTTTTTGGTCTTTTCTTTATTATCATATGATTCTCCTATGATGGCCTCTCTCTTAAGCATTCGTACCAAAATTTTCCGATCTTCAACTTCATATTTCTTGAAATTTTCTGGTACCTCGAACAATGATTCCTCTTTTTGTTTTGACCTCCTTTGCTTGCTTCCTTTGAATTTACCGTTTTAATACTTGTGAGGGGTTCTTCTTCTTTTTGGGTTAAGACTCCTATGTCTTCTAAATAGTGTTCTTCTGAGTCAAAGTAAGTATCCATCACAATGGATTGTAGATCATCGTCATTCTCTTCTTCTTCTATGACCTCACTAGGATCACACTCTTCCAACAAGGGCTCACACATGAATACAGAAATATCATAACCCTCCTCATCACAGTGAGGTGTCCATTGTTCTTCATTGATTGCAATGTCCATGGTAGCTAAAATTTCTACCCAACCATGAGGGTCGAATTCCTCATCTCGAAATATCATCGATGTATAGGCTGGGTCTTTGATTGGTCTATCTCCTAGGCTAGTTCCTTCTTCTCTTGCTTTTAGATGCTTTTCCTCTTCCTCTGCGACCTTGCACCTCCACAAGTGAGTATCTTCATGCAGCCAGGATGGATCAGGTGAACTTCCAGAATGCACGGAGATAGAATCTTCTTTCGATTTGTGGATCGGATTCCACTGTAGGGGTGGTACATCTCTGAAGGTGTAATCCTTCAAATTGACCTTGGTAGTGACCCCTAAGTGCTATAAGTACAAGGAGTTGGTTCCCCAATCCTGTACTATTTGCAATTGTCGTAGGAAGGGTCTTCTTAGGATCATCTCATAGACATTATTTTTCTCAAAGTCACATATAGCAAATTTATGTTCAAACTCTACTCCACAAGTGGTTAGAGGTATCCCTTCAAGCAATCCTAGAGGTCTATCAAAATGACCGTCTGCCATTTGAAGCTTCATTCTAGTTGGTCTTAATGTGGGTTTGCAACACAGCTTCCACAAGGAGGTGGTCGCAATAGCAACACCAGCACCTGAATCTACGATTGCTTTGGTTGTGTAACCTTGATAGGTGATCGAAAGATAAGTATTACCTTCTTCACCTTCACTCATGTCCCCTATTTTGTCTAGAGGTATCTCTGGTACTTTTTGCTTAGAGCCTACTTTTGGCATATTGGAATCAAGTTCTGGAACTTGATCCTTCACATGATTCCATAGCTCAGGTTTTGCTTTAAGCAGCTCTTCAACTGTGAGATGACACTGAACCTTAGTGTTCTTCATGACATCAATGTTTCTTGGAACCACTGAGTCTTCATTTCTTACCAATATTGTGGAAGAGATTCAGATTCCCATGGGCCTGTGAAATGAGGCAACTCTTGCAAAGAATTAGATTCAAAATCTAATCTTTCATCTTCATGTTGCTCTGTTTGTTCTCCATAGATGGATGGAATGTCTTGGGGAAATTGATCATGAAGATCATCAATCTCAGGAATAGGAGGGGGATTACCCTTCTCCTTGGCCCATTTCTCTTCTTGTATTTCCCACAAGAACTTTTGAGAGTACTGTTGGATTGAAAGAGGTGTTCCATCATCCACATAATCAGGAACATAAGCTTTCTTGGGTGGTAAGCTTTCTCTTTCAATAATTGGTTGAGCCTGTGGAGGTAAAGAAACCTGCGGCTTGTTTACCAACTGCTCTAATCTTTCTAGCAAGCCTTGGAAATGCAAATCCAGTTTGACAGAGTTTGTCTGATTGAACTTTTGACTAGTCTCAAGTATAGCTTGAGCTAGTTCTACCATTTTCATGCACATTTTCGTCCGTTCAGTCTCTAGGTTTGCTCTAGGGTAATCTTGTCCATGTTTGCAGCTGTTGGCCCTTCTTGAAGACGAGCCTGGTAGGCCTTGAACATCACGTCCAAGCCTTGTGGGGTTGGATCTGCAAGAACAGACCCTGGTTGTGGGTTATTTACAATGGGTGGTGGGGTGGGATGAGGTGGAGTGAATGGAGCTTCGGCCTGTGAGGGGCTTTGAGATGCAATGTCTTCTATTTTTGTTTTGGTATCCCTTAGGCTTTCTTCTAGCTCGGATATCTTTTTGTTCCACTTGCGATTAGCCTTCTCTCTCGTATCCTTCCATGTTCTTGGTTTCCTCTTACTAGGCTCTCCTGAGTCACTTGGCTCTGGCTGCTCAATCGGTTTATCCTGTTTTAATGCTTGTGCTCTAGTAACTGCCTGTACAGGAGCCACGTTATTGCTACTTGAACTTGAATCTGCCACTAAGCCTACCACATTGATGGGTGTAACCTTGGGTGCGCTAGAGGGATTCCTAGGACACTCTCTTGGAAGATGTTCCTTGCCACACTTAGGGCAAAAGCCTTGTATTGTGATGTTTTGTCCTTGTCCTAGAGCAGGTTGGTGGGGACATTCACGAATGAAATGGTCACCCTGACATCTAAAACATGGTCCTCTAGGGGCTTGTGGTCTTACTTGTCTTGCTTGGGGCCTGGGGTTGGGATTCGTATACATGACATTGGAGTATTTTGACTCCCAATTTTGTTCCATAGGTGGTGCCTCATATTGATATGAATAATTCTCACTCGGCTCAGGTGACTCTGTGTAATAACCATGTGGACTATCTTCACGGGAGTAGTCTGGACTATGAGCATGAGAGTCATTTTCTGAGATCAAAGGGGTTAGTGGCACCAGTGCTCTATTAGGGTTCTCCTTCGCCATCGTATACTTAACTGGGATCACATTGGCAGGAGTTGGTGGTTGGTTTCCTAGGACTGGCTGTGGCCTGTTTGGTGCCTGATATTGCTGCTGGTATTGAGGTTGATATTGTTGTTGTGGCCTATAACATGGTTGTTGGTACTGGTTCTGATACCTACCCTACTGGTAAGGTTGCTGATAATTTTGTCTAACAGCCTGCATGTTATAGGGACAATCTTGAGCCATGTGGTTCGTGTATTTCCTCTCAATGGTGCAATATAGAGCATTAGGGTTTCCTTGGGGTTGAGCCATCATTGGGCATACATTAGCCATGTGGTCCCCTCCACAGGTGTAGCATCACTTCAATGAGGTGACCCTTGGCATTTGTCTATTTTGAACTCCTAGCTTTTTGGCAACCTGCTCCGCTATCTCATCTATCTCATTGGAGGCTCTAGAGGTATGAATAGTAGAACTGTCAGAATCTTTATAGAGTTTGGACAATCCTAACTCCTCACCCAAGTTGTCTTCTATGTCAATGCACATGCGCACACACTCTTCTATGGATCTAGGCTCTTTCAAGTACACGCATGACCTTAACTTTGTGCTGAGTAAATCGTCCAAGGCCACTTGTTTGGCTGTTGTGGGTAATTCTGGCATAGGGCATCTTTCCAAGTATTGTCTAAACCTTCTTCCTGCAAGTCGCACTGTTTCTTGGGGTGTCTGCTTAAAGCTCTGGATCAAGGATGATGTGTTATGCCTAATACGCAATTCACCTATCTCTCGATAGTTGCAACTGTTCAGGGGTTGAAACCAAGCTAAGGCAGTACCCTTGAGAGTCAAACCAAATGCCTTGAACTAGGTGAACAAGTCCTCTACTTGTTCAGCTCTTAGCACTTGTTTGAACTCGGCCACATGATCATAAGGATCTCCAAATCCATCAAAGTAGTTCTTCATTGCCTTAACCACTTGAGAAGGTCTAAGGGTTCTTGAGTGCTCTCGGGGTCTCGGCAATGGAAACTCTTGTTCATCTCTTTGATGCCTATGAGCCCTATGTCTCTCCCTTTAAGGTCTTCCACCTTCATGTCCTGATCTGTCTCTGCCCACAGTGTTTGCAAAGCTCACCTCTGGTCTCACTTTAGTTCTTTCCCTTTGGGTTTCATGAGCCTTGGATGATCCTACTCCTTGGAGGCCATGGGAAACACTAGATCTTAGTGGAGGGAAAATTGATTCACCTTGCCAGGTGTATGCATGCCTATCTTGCTCTGTTACCAAGAACATCTTCTCTGACGTGTGATCTAGATATACAACTTTGCTTGGTGTCTCCGGATCCTTGAACTCATAGATAGTGACTATTGGGCTTGGTTGATCTGGCTTGAATCTCCAAAAGGCTTCCTCCGTTTCTCTATTCATGAATAGCTCTATGCTTTTGTTGTCTTGGGAAATCCATTCTGGAGTGATCACTCTAGTCAAGACTGACTTACCTCTAGGGGTCTTGGGTTCTTGTCCTAGGTCTCCTTGCTCTAGGTCTCCTATCTCGTTCTCAGGAATGATGTTTCCCAACTCATCTATCCTGTCTGGTAGGCTGGTAACCACATACATGGTTCCTTCCTTATCAATGTATGCACCCTCTTCAAACTTGACCACTAGGTGTTCAAGTCCAAAGGGTTGATCAGGATTTTTGAGTTGGACAACCGATCGTCTTAGACCATCCTCATAGATGTGAGCACCTAATTGGTTGGTCCTGATATACTCCAATTGCATCTTATAGGGACCTTCTGGTGTCTGTAAATAAGCATTACTTAAGGTACGTGTGGGTCTTTCCATGCTAAAAGACATTTCTGAATCACTGGTGTCGGAACTTAGTGTGTAGGGATAACCACTAAGTTTTTGTGCCCAAGACCTAGCTGTATGGTTGACACTAGCCTCAGATGATCTAATGCTTTGTCTATCCTTGCCTAAGTGTCTGCCAGATCTCAGGTTCATAAGCCTTGACTTCTAATCCCAAAGTTCTCTTATATTGCTCAAAATCCTTTGGAACTCCTTGGTTTTCTAGTTTCCCTAAGGGTCAACTTCAAAATACCCTATCTAATAATTCATGTACTATTTTTGTTAGTATATGATCAATGTCTACCCCTCATGATTGTATGCACATTTTGTAAGGCCCCCGTTATGAGGAGAAGCCAAGCGTGCATTACCCAATTGATGGGAATCCCAACTTGCATGTTGGATGAAGGTCATATTGGACCATGTAAGGTATTGTAAGGAAAGGGAGTTACCAGGGTCCCCAATTGGGGGGTCCGGGGTAAAGGGAATATTCCATAGAATATTCCCTGTCAGAATCAGAAATCATTTATATTTGTTAGGTCGGTTCAATCGATCTAAGCCGTGTATGACAATTACGCGGGCGGTGGCCACCCACGCTCTAGCGCCCATGTACAGCCGTGCACAGAAGGCCACCTATGATCCTATATATACATGAGTTCTGCACTACCTGAGACATCACGTTGAGCCAGCATACCTCTACCTTGTATCTCCCTATCTAGAGTTGTTTAGATCACCATTTAAGCTCTACCTTGAGAGCGCACGGGTGGACAACGCCATCATCTTTGTACTTGCTGTTAGTAGAAGATTGTTGAGATTCTCCTATATCTGTTATCTTCTCTGCTACTGCTCCTATGTTATATTGCGTAACTATTGTCTTACATGGTATCAGAGCTGTAAGGTTCGAATAGCTTGAGAAGTATCACTATTTTAGCCTACTAGAAGACTACAATATTAGTAGATTATTCGAGTGATTACATAGTGGCTTCATCGTTGAACACTAGTCTTGGTGCTTCAGCTAATGTTAATGCTGCACCTATTCGAATTCGTCCACCTGCATTCACTAAAGGGAAGCTGGATGGAACCAACTATACACTCTAGAAGTTCAAAATTTTTGCAATTTTGGACTCCTATGAATTACTTGACACTATCATGGGACCGATGGGATTGGATCCAGAGCCTATACCAGTTGAAGATCCAGCAAATTCAAGATTGATGATTCAGCCAGATCCAGATCTTCTACGAGCTTGGAAGAGGCGGAATGCTGATGCATTATGTGCGATTGGTGTAAGTGATTCTATGCTTACTTTAGTTCAACATACTACTAAAGCACATGAGGCTTGGGGCATATTGGCTCGAAAATATGAGACTAAGAACCACACTAGGATACAGAATTTAGAAAATCAGTTGGCAAATGAAAAGCATTCTGATTCTGAAAAGGCTGAAGATTTTATCAAACGGATAAAGCAGCTTCGAGATCAATTGGATGCAGTTGGTGTTGTTATAACACCAGAAGAGCTGGCTCGAAGATCTGTACGTGTTCTTCCAGCAAAGTATGATGGATTAGTAACAGCCCTTAACACTCAGGTAAGGCCAACTCCTCTTACATTTGAAGAGTGTTGTGCGATGCTTTTAGAAGAAGAGATGCCGCTGAAGAATTGGCAAAGTACAACTGATGCTGCATTCTTAGCAAATGCAAAAGGTAAAGGCTCTTCTGAGGGATCAAAGAAGAAGTCAAAGAAGAAAAAGTTCACAGGAAGTTGCTTCTATTGTGAAAAGAAAGGACATGCCATCAAGGATTGCAGAAAGAAGCAAGCTGATGAAAGGAATGGGACTGTAAAATCATCATGGAAGAACAAAGAGTCTGCAAACAACATAGAGCTGGAGCTTTGGGTAGCTATTGAAGAGGTATGTTCATCTGCTCAAGCTCGTGTTGATGAATCATGGATTTTAGATAGTGGAGCTTCTCGCCATATGAACAGTAAAAAGGATCGGTATAGTTCCCTAGTGCCTCTGCAAGAATCCATCAATGTAGTGGTGGGAAATGACTCCAAGTGTCCAGCCGAAGGAACTGGAACCATCTCTTTTATCACTTCTCCAGGTGTTGAGAAAAAGTTATCCGATGTTCTCTATGTACCTACACTCAAAAGAAATTTGTTGTCAGTTTCTGCAATAACAGATCATGGACTCGAAGTTCACTTCAATAAGAGTGGTGCGGAAATCATGGATTCATCAGGTAATGTTGTAGGTAAAGGCATACGACGGGATAACTTGTATGATTTAAGTGCTTTAACTGCTACAGAAGATAAAGATGTAAGCAGGTTATGGCACCAACGATTTGGGCATCTCGGATTTGCAGTTTTGAAGGAGATGCAAAGAACAGGGATGGTTGCTCATTTGCCTGCATTTTCAAAGTTGCAGGAACCTTGTGAAGCTTGTATGATGGGCAAGCAACAACAAAAGGCATTTCCAAGAGAGACCAGCAATCGATCTCAAGCTCCTCCAGAGTTGGTACATGCTGATCTCTGCGGTAAAATGTCTACACCTACTTTAGGAGGATCTTTCTACTTCTTGCTGTTAGTCGACGATTATAGTAGAAAGATGTGGGTTTATTTCATTCGAGAGAAGGCTGATGCTTTTGAAAAATTTAAAGTGTGGCATAAGTATGTAGAAAATGAATCAGGAAGGAAACTGAAGAAATTTAGAGCAGATAGAGGAGGTGAATTCTTGTCAACAGAATTCACCAATTACTGTAAGGAGCATGGTGTGAAAAGGCAACTTACCACAGCTCATACACCTCAACAAAATGGCGTTGCTGAGCACAGGAATAGGATAGTAGTTGAAATGGCTCGTTGTATGTTAAAGGCTCAAGACATGCCTGATTCATTCTGGGCAGAAGCAGTCAATACAACAGTCTACATCCTCAATTGAAGCTACACAAAAGCTCTGAAGGGGATGACTCCTCAAGAAGCATATTCTGGTAAAAAGCCTTCAGTTTTGCATTTCAAAATTTTTGGTTGTTTCTGTTATGCACATATTCCTGATTCAACAAAATCAAATTTGGATTCAAAAAGCAAAGTGTGTCTTCCTAGGATATAGTGAAGAGTCTAAAGCATATAGGTTGTGGGATCCTGAGGCAAGAAAGATTTTTGTCAGCCAAGATGTGGTGTTTGATGAACGACCACACTTAGTAGAAGATAAAGGTAAATCTACTATCTCATCAAACGGAGAAATATCTCACCTTGTGCCTATCAAAAGACAGGTTAAAGTTGAGGAGGAGGAAACATTTGGTGGAGAAATTTCCTCAATAAAAAGCCAACCAGTTGTAGCTGCACAGCATAAGCCACTACCGAAGTGGGCACAACAGCTCTTTGATGATCACAATCCACATGTAGATGTACCAGAATCATCATCGGATGGATTACAAAGATCAAAGAGAATAGAGGAGCAAAGAAGAGCCTCAGAACACATTGTTAACATGGTTCTAATGGCAGATATCATGGGCTTGATAAAGGAACCTACCACCATTGAAGAAGCCCTTGATGATCCAGGTTGGAGAGCGGCAATGCAGTCAGAGTATGATAGTATACTAAAAAATGATACATGGGATCTAGTTGACTTGCCGCCAAAGAAGAAGGTAATAGGTACTAAATGGATTTGGAAAGCTAAGTATAAAGCAAATGGAACATTAGAAAAGTATAAGGCAAGATTAGTTGCACATGGTTTTTCACAGATCGAACGATTTGATGTTCAAGAAACTTTTGCACCAACAGCACGCATGACAACTATTCGGATGGTACTTGCAGTAGCTGCACAAAAGGCCAAGCCTATTTTCCAGATGGATGTCAAATCTGCATTTTTGAATGGTCACCTCAAGGAGGAGGTATATGTATCTCAACCACCAGGTTTTGAGGTGCCCAATTCAGAAAATAAAGTTTGCAGGTTGAAGAAAGCTTTGTATGGACTCAAGCAAGCTCCACAGGCTTGGTACCAACGAATAGATCATTTTTTCAAAAATATGGGTTTTGAAAGAAGTACTTCTGATGCTAACTTGTATGTAATAACGAAAAGGGATAGCAAGCTAGTTGTTGTCATTGTATATGTAGATGATTTGATTATTACAGGAGATCATCAAGAACTCATCAATCAAACTCGGATAAGCTTGGGAACTGAGTTTGAAATGACAGACTTAGGTCTACTCCATTTTTTTCTGGGAATTGAAGTATGGCAAAGGAAGGATGGCATTTTCATCTCACAACAAAAATATGCCAAAGAGATTCTCAAGGCATTTGGAATGATGGACTGCAAGCCAACTAGCACACCTATGGAGGTAAATCATAAGCTATCTATGGATGATAACATGCCTGATGTAGATGCTAAGAAGTATAGGAAGCTTGTTGGAAGTCTTATTTTTTTGTGCAACACTAGACCAGACATTTGCTATGCTGTTGGAATATTAAGCAGGTTTTCCAACAAACCTAAGGAGAGTCACTGGAATGCTAGAATGTGAATTCTAAGGTACATTGTAGGAACCTTGGATTTTGGTATTTTTTATACACAGGTGATACACTCCAAGGATATTGTGATTCAGATTGGGTTGGAGATTGTGATTCTAGAAAATCAGTTTCTGGATATTGTTTCTCACTTGGTTCAGGAATATTTTCTTGTTGGGTAAGTAGAAAGAAACCAACTCTCGCACTCTCCTCCACTGAAGCAGAGTACAAAGCAGCTTGTTTTGCTTCTTGTGAGGCAGTTTGCTTAAGGAGGATTCTTGCAGATCTAGGCTTTCCATCAAATATGGCGACTGTACTCAAGTGTGATAATCAAAGTTGTATGGCTATTGCAAAGAACCCAATATTTCATGCCCGCACCAAGCACATAGAAGTACAGTACCATTACATTCGTGAGCTAATTGAAGATGAAATTGTGGAGCTAGAATATTGCCCAACAGAGGCAAATTGTGCTGACATATTCACTAAAGCACTTTGGAAGAGAGCAGCTCAACAGACATCTTCAACAGATGGGCATAGGACCGAAACCTACTTGATTTTTCATCGGTAAACATTGAGGGGGGGTGTTAGTATATGATCAATGTCTACCCCTCATGATTGTATGCACATTTTGTAAGGTCCCCGTTATGAGGAGAAGCCAAGCGTGCATTACCCAATTGATGGAATCCCAACTTGCATGTTGGATGAAGGTCATATTGGACCATGTAAGGTATTGTAAGGAAAGGGAGTTACCAGGGTCCCCAATTGGGGGGTCCGGGGCAACGGGGAGCAGCCCCGGCTGGGGGGTCCAAGGGGGCCAGCGGACCCCTGGTGGGGGTCCGGGGGCAGCGCCCCCGACGCAACGATAAAGGGAATATTCCATAGAATATTCCCTGTCGGATTCAGAAATCATTTATATTTGTTAGATCGGTTCAACCGGTCTAAGCCGTGTATGACAATTACGCGGGCGATGGCCACCCACGCTCTACCGCCCATGTATAGCCGTCCACGGAAGGCCACCCATGATCCTATATATACATGAGTTCTCCACTACTTGAGACATCACGTTGAGCCAACATACCTCTACCTTGTATCTCCCTATCTAGAGTTGTCTAGATCACCATTTAAGCTCTACCTTGAGAGCGCACGGGTGGACAACGCCATCATCTTTGTACTTGCTGTTAGTAGAAAATTGTTGAGATTCTCCTATATCTGTTATCTTCTCTGCTACTGCTCCTGTGTTATATTGCATAACTATTGTCTTACAATTTTTATCATAACCAGTGGAAGTTTTGGTAGTACTCCCCAAGAGCTTTCCAACAAAACCAAAATCACAGCAAACGGATTTTGTATGAGAAACTTATGCCAGTTCAGGGTTTTGGGGTTTAAAATAGGGAAACAGGATCTCTCTGGGAACTCAGGACATGCGAGACGATACCAGATTTTCACGATACGATACCTTCGTTCTACACGATACCACTATAGTCGATACCACCTTAGACCATACGATACTGAGTTTTTGAGCGATACTATACCAAGGTGTCAAACGATATGATACCAAAAATTTACACGATACGATACTAGTACAGCCCGTGATACGATACCAGTGAATTCTCGAGACGATACGCTACTAGTTTGCAAGTGATATGATACCACTCAGTAGACGATACGATACCTTCTAGGTGATACGATACCATTTGACCTCGTGATATGATACCAAAAATTGCACGATACGATACTGACTCTTGGAACGATACGATACCAAAACAGGAGGCGATACGATACCAAGTTGGCGATACGATACCAACTTGACCAGCGATACGATACCACCAGGGCGACCGCGATCGCAATACCAGCACTTGACGATACGATACTAGAATGGTATCGCGATACCTCAAGTCGGCATGGACGATACGATACCTCAACAAGTATCGTGATACACGGGAATTCTGGTATCACGATACCAAAACTCAACCGGACATGATACTTGGAGATTTTCACACCCAAATTCAAAATTTTTGCAAATATGAATACGTTATGTCCTTCTTGTCACTCCTATCAGCCTGTAGATGCAAAAATCTATCTCCAAACTGGTGATACCACCTACGCGATACCTGATGATGTTCTATTGGAAGTCAATGTCCTCATTGGCTTAACAAATAACTTCAACAAGTAGTTCTCTATATTCTTCCAAGCGGGCGTAGCCAACAGATAAAATATATTATTCTGTAGTCTTTCAATAAGTCGACGTGGGCGGACTTGGTCTAGTTCAACGTTTCCAAAAGCAAACACGATATGACCCGGGTTCGAATCCCGTACGCAACATCAACGAAAGTTTTTTGTTAGTCATCAAACTTTGCTTTATTAAAAAGCACACGAACGGCTACGCTACCCGCGATGGAGTTTTTTTGTGTTTTCCGTTAGCGATCAATTACGATCGTAGCTTTAAGATTTTGCTTTTAGATGGGTACTCAAATACTATATAAGGAGGCCCTTGGCTCCTTGTATAATCACTCACTCAAAGATCTAGAGCTTGGAGATCTTCTTGAAGACAGAGTGTTCTCACACTCTTGAAGGAGGTGAAGTTGTGGTGAAGGAGAGGCTACTCTCATTGCAGCAGGAAGTCTTCTACGAGGTGGTGGTAACTATCTTTTGTGAGTTAACCTTGTGGTTGATTTACAATTTCATTACACTATTTTGTTAGCTTCGTTGCTTCATTCTCTTCACACACACTTAGATTATTTCGACATAATCTAAATTTTGTATCATCATCTTCTTATTCTTCCATTAGTGAGTGCACCACTTTATATGGTTGAGTAGTACTCCCATGTTGTAATTTGGACATCTATTATTTTTAGTGAAGTAAGCATCCAGCTTACGTTCCCTATCCTTGTCTCAAGATCTCTTTCTTTCTCTATCTCACTTATCATCTTGTCAATTAAGTTGTGTATGCTCAAGAGGTTTTAGTATTGGAACGATCCTGGGGCCCCAAATTCCAACACTTGGTACCAGAGCTACATAATTGACATACACACTTAAGATAAGATGAGTGAGATTAGAATTGAGATTGAAGACAAGTTGGATGGATCTTCTAATTATCCCATGTGGAGTTTCATGATGATGAACTTGTTAGTGACAAAGGATTTATGGAGTATCGTCAATGGATCCTTAACAAGACCAAGACGAGAAGGCGAAGAAGGGTCTACAGAAGCTTCAAGAGGTACTGGAATTGCTATTACAGAACCAACAGAAGAAGAGGTAACCACTTCGACATCCAGAGTCACTGCTAGGTCTTTACCTAGAGTTCCTCCTACTGAAGATCAGGCAAGATGGGATGCTAGAGATGCTTTAGCACTTTCATTCATAGCAATGAGCGTCAAAAAGCATATTCTACCACAGATCAGATCTTGCAGAAGTTCTAGTCAAGCTTGGTTAAAGCTTGAGAATCTTTTTCAGAGCAGAAATCCTGCTAGGAAAGCTCACTTGAGGAGACAACTAGCAAATACAAGGATGAAAGCTGGTGAGTCAATTCAAACCCACATTACAAGACTCGTTGACTTGAGAGATCAACTTCTAAATGTAGGAGTTGAGATATCAGATGAAGAAATGGTAAATACGCTGATTAATTCACTTCCTATTTCATATCGATCTTTCATAACCACTCTTACCCTTACCACAAGAGATAGAGAGGTTACATTTGAAGAGTTACAGTTCTTGTTGCTTCAAGATGAAGATCAGTTGAAGGGAATGGAAGAGAATGAAGAAGCGCTTTCATCTTCATCAAAGGGTAAGAAGAAGAAGGATAAGAAGAAGGAAAAACAATCCAAGAAGGAAAGTAGATCCCTCTCACCTTCTACTTCAGATTCTGTATCTACGACATCTAAAGAGAATTCTTCTAAGAAGAAGGTAAAAATATGTTCTTTTTGCAAGAAACATGGACATATTCAGTCAAAATGTTATAAAAGGATTGCAGCAGAAAAGAAAAAGATATCAGGTAATGTTGCAGAAGATGATAAAAAAGGGAAATCTCAAGGTGATTCTTATGCCTGTATCACTATTGAGGAAGTAGCTTTTGATCAAGCAGCTTTACAAGTTCTTTCAGCAAGTCCTTGGATATTCGACTCAGGTGCTACAAAGCATATGACAGGTTGTAGAGATGTATTTTCTTCTCTCTCCTATTCTTCAGGTAGAAGAGTTACTATTGCAGATGGCAATGATTTGGATGTTGTGGGAATAGGTACAGTAACCCTAAAGTCAAGAGAAGGTGGTAATTTTCAAATTTCAGATGTCCTTTATGTACCTGAAATGAAGAAGAATCTGCTATCTATATCTGCATTTTTAAGTGATGGTTTTAAAGTTGTATTTGAGAAAGATCTTTGTAAGATCTTATCACATAAAGAAGACAAGTGTCTTTTGCAAGGTACGCATAAAGGAGGGGTCTTTGTTTTGTCAAAAATCAGTCAAGCATATGCAGTCAAATCTTCGTCACCGGTGGAAGATATGAAGCTATGGCATGAAAGATTTGGACATATCAGTTTTGGAGCTCTCAAGAATATCAAAGATAGAGGTATGGTTGAGAGTTTACCCTCATTCAAGCTACCTGATGATTCAGATATATGTGAAGGTTGTCTTGAAGGTAAGATGCATAAACTACCTTTCAAGAAACATGGTCATATTACAGCTACCAAGAAATTGCAGATTATTCATTCAGATGTGAATGGTCCTATGAGAGCAGACTCTATTCAGGGTTTCAGGTATTTTGTCCTATTTGTGGATGATTTTACAAGATACTCATGGATCTATGGTCTTAAGTCGAAGTCAGAAGTCTTTCCTATGTTCAAGAAGTTTGTAGCTATGGTTGAAAATGAAAGTCAGGAAACTGTCCAGATTCTAAGAAGTGATAGAGGTGGAGAATACTTGTCAAATGAGTTCCAGACATTTCTCGATGAGAAAGGTATTACTCGACACCTTACTATTGCTTATACTCCTCAGCAAAATGGTGTTGCAGAAAGAAAGAATAGAGTGCTTGTTGAAATGATGCGGAGCATGATGGCGTCCAGGAAGCTTTCACCAAAATTCTGGTTTGATGCAGTACATACAGCTAATCACATTTTAAACAGGTCATCTACAAAAGCTTTAAAGGTAATCACACCATATGAAGCTTATTATGGTAGAAAACCTAATGTGAGTTACTTCAAAGTGTTTGGATCACTTTCTTATGTACATGTTGAGAAAAAGGACCGAGGCAAACTAGATGTAAAGGCAAAGAAAGCTGTTTTTATTGGATATCCTGTTGAAAGCAAAGGATACAGGTTTTATGTTCCAGAAACAGGTGAAGTTATTCTTTCACGTAATGCTTATATTGCTGAAGATAAGGTTTATGATAAAGAAGCAGAAATTCCGGAGTCCATTAGTGAAAATGACTATGGAATTTTTAGAAAGATTTTGGATGTAGATGTTCAGCCATATCAGGAGGGAGTTAAACCTCAAATTCCTAGTATTCAAGAAAAAATTGAAGAAAGAGGAATTTCACAACCATCTACAAAGTCAGTTCCACAAGAGACTTTGGTTCCAGAAATGGAAGAAGTTAAAGTTCCAGAAAGTCCTAGTACCTCGACAGGACAAGTTCCAGAACCTGTGGAAGCTGAAAGTTCAGAAAGAGTTTCACCACTATTCAAGGATACACCTACGTGGTTATATCAGACTTGGAAAGATAGTGGTATAAAGACTTTTACTGGAAGAACAAGGAGTCAGACTAGACAACAACAACAAGATCATGCAAGGACAAAGCATATAGAGGTACACTACCACTATATTCGAGAGCAGATAGCTAAGAAGCACATTGAGCTGGTTTATGTTCCTTCTAGTGAGAATGTTGCAGATATTTTTACCAAAGCATTGACTAGAGATAGTCATGAGAAGATTTGCAGGTTACTGAATTTTGTACCAATATGACATTGAAGGAGGGATTGTTGGAAGTCAATGTCCTCATTGGCTTAACAAATAACTTCAACAAGTAGTTCTCTATATTCTTCCAAGCGGGCGCAGCCAACAGATAAAATATTTTATTCTGTAGTCTTTCAATAAGTCGACGTGGGCGGACTTGGTCTAGTTCAACGTTTCCAAAAGCAAACACGATATGACCCGGGTTCGAATCCCGTACGCAACATCAACGAAAGTTTTTTGTTAGTCATCAAACTTTGCTTTATTAAAAAGCACACGAACGGCTACGCTACCCGTGATGGAGTTTTTTTGTGTTTTCCGTTAGCGATCAATTACGATCGTAGCTTTAAGCTTTTGCTTTTAGATGGGTACTCAAATACTATATAAGGAGGCCCTTGGCTCCTTGTATAATCACTCACTCAAAGATCTAGAGCTTGGAGATCTTCTTGAAGACAGAGTGTTCTCACACTCTTGAAGGAGGTGAAGTTGTGGTGAAGGAGAGGCTACTCTCATTGCAGCAGGAAGTCTTCTACGAGGTGGTGGTAACTATCTTTTGTGAGTTAACCTTGTGGTTGATTTACAATTTCATTACACTATTTTGTTAGCTTCGTTGCTTCATTCTCTTCACACACACTTAGATTATTTCGACATAATCTAAATTTTGTATCATCATCTTCTTATTCTTCCATTAGTGAGTGCACCACTTTATATGGTTGAGTAGTACTCCCATGTTGTAATTTGGACATCTATTATTTTTAGTGAAGTAAGCATCCAGCTTACGTTCCCTATCCTTGTCTCAAGATCTCTTTCTTTCTCTATCTCACTTATCATCTTGTCAATTAAGTTGTGTATGCTCAAGAGGTTTTAGTATTGGAACGATCCTGGGGCCCCAAATTCCAACATGTTCTTATCACTCCGCGATACTGAATCAGATTTCTGAAGTTTTGAGAGGTTTTCAAGCACGTTTCTTCAGCGCTTCTGCTCTGAGCACCCTCTGTACTTGTTCCTCACAGCCGCAAGTGAAATACGAAGTGAATCTACACTCGAAAATGAAAAAAAAGTCAGAGAAGATGAAGGTGGGAGAAGATGGTGATGCTGATGAAGATGAAGAAGGAGAAAAACTCAGAAACTGAACTAAAAATGGTGATTTTTTTACCTTCCAATGTCGCCACCCTACGTCTTACTGTCACACGCTCGTCCTCCAAGCTCTCTCCCCGGCAATGACACCAAATTTGGTGTCACTCTAGCACAATGGCAAGTACCAATGTGAGGAGATACACCCCATAAATGTCAATCCGTGGAGACGTGAGGACCAGTATGAAGACCATGACCAAGTGATGGCACAAGTGCGTGAGTGAAAGCACACAAGCATGCACACACATACACACACACGCGCACACGGTAAGAGCAAAGAGTGGAACAATGGAAGATCTTCGATTACACAAGAGCTCTCTTACAAAGCTGAATACTACAACAAGCTAACCCCAAAAATGAGCTCTCCAGCCCTTTTTATAGGTTTTTGAGTGGTTTTGTCCCTGTCCAGACCTAGTGTCCGGCCTAGTTAAAAAATAGGTTCCGGGGCTTATTTGGGGGCTCAAACGGAGTCCAAAAATTATGAAAATTGGTAGGATGATAGTTCTAATACTCCTCAAGCTCGAGGACTCCTCGGGCTGAACAAAATGGAGTAACAAAAATGGAAAATGGAATTTACAATGGTTTTTAGTGATAAAAATCACTATTTTTATAGGGATTTCTTCTGAAAATTTGACAAGTGCTTCTTGGAGCTCCCTACTTGCTCCTTCTTCTTGTGTGTCCACTTCCTTGATGCACTTCCATGCTTTGTCCTTGACCTTGAGCTTCAACACCTCGCTTTTCTAATTTCCATGCATGCTGTTTCAACGTATACACTAGGACTAAATCTCCTTCTTTTAAGCCTTTGTCTTTCACATGTGCATCAAAATAGGCTTTTTGTCGCTTCTTTGCTGCATATATACCTGCTGCTACTTTCAGCCTGGTTTCTCCTAATCGTTCCAAGTTCATCATTCTTGATGATAATTCATGGACGGTCCACTGATGTTCTTGTGCAACCTTAAGGGTCGGTATCAAGAAGTCCAAAGGAAGCACAACATTAAACCATCTGAAAGAGAGTTGCAGTGAGTACGGTCTTGTAGGCCACTCAATATGCCCAAACAACATGGTGTAACTGTTTGTCCCATTCTGAATGTTTGTTGTTCACGAGTTTCATCAGTACATTACAAAGGATCTTGTTAGTACTTTCTGCTTGACCATTGGCCTAAGGATGAGATAGTGCAAATTTCTTGTGAATCACCATAAAATCCTGTAACAAATATTCAATGACCTTATTTAGAAAGTGAGTTCCTCGATCGCTCACTAACTCTATAGGTAGTCCATATCTTGTAAAGACATTTTCAAATAAGAATTTTGCAGTCATGTGTGCATCATTCTTTTTTGTGGCCTTGGTCTCTACCCATTTGGTAAGATAATCTATTGCTACAATAATGTATTCAGCATGAGTTCCTTTTGCGGGGGGGTTAATGGGTCCTACAAAGTCTATACCCCACTTAGAAAATGTACATCCTCCCATCATGGGTTTCAATGGCATTTCATCTCTGAGAGTAGGAAATTGAGTTCTCTGGCACACATCACATCTCTTAACATAGGTATGTGCATCCATGTGAAGAGTGCGCCACCATAATCCTGCAAAGAGGATGGCTTTGATTATCCTATCAAGTCCAAAATGACCTCCTCCAACACCTTGGTGTGCAGTCTCTAGTATGCTCAAATAATCGCTTTCATGAACACATTGTCTTAGGTATCCATCTCGTCCTCATTTGTATAGATTGTCGCCAATAAGTGAATAGTCTTAAGCTTCCTGCTCTAGACTGCGTTGTCGTGCTAAGTTCATTCCTTGAGGGAATGTTTTCATCCTCAAGTAAGTCACCAAAGGTTCACTCCATTTTGGTGTGAGAGACATGTGATATAATGTGGCATGTTCTACTGGTGGTCTTTCACAACAAACAGGGCATTCTCTACACAACTTGTAGACGTCTGCTTCCATAGAAGGCCAATATACTCCTAGTCTATGCAGAGCCTGCAATGTACGATGTTTCCAATGATGTTGTTTTAATGCACCTACATGTGCTAATTGCAACCAATTTACATGTTCTGATTCATCTACACAAGAAGCAAGAATCTTCTAGTTATCTTGTTTATATATACTTCTTGATATTATTTGATATCTTTGAGACTTGGTGATCTCTCCTTCATTGATCCTTATCTTAGGATTCTTGGGTCCATATGTGAGAATAGGTACAATAGACTTAGCCCATTCTAGTACTATCTCAAGGTTAAACAAATATACATTGGGTAATTCATCCGATATTCCTTGAGGAGCTTCTCCTATGGTTAATCTTGAGAGGTGGTCAACTCTGAGGTGGGTCTTTCATTTCCTGACTACTACTTCAAAGTCATACTCCATGAGCAATAGAAACCAACGTATCACCCATCCTGTGTTACAGAGCTTATTGACCAAGAACAATAATGCTTGATGATCCATAAAGAACTTGAACTTGTTTGCCAATAAGTAATGCCTGAATTTCTTCACTACGTAGATCATTCCTAGTCCTTATTGCTCCGTAGTGGTGTAATTCCTTTCTACTGCATTCAATTATCTGCTTGCATAAGCTATGGGGAGGTCTATATTACCTTCATTCGTGGGTTGTGCCAACACACATCCTATGGCATAGTTAGATGCATCCATATGTACATGGAATGGCTTTCTCCAATCTAGGGTTGTTAATATTGGTGCTGAGCACAAACCTTGTTTAAGTTCATTGAATGAATTCTCACATTCATCTGTCCATTCAAACTTGGTTAAAAGAGAGTACACAGGCTTGGCTATGATTGCATACATGTGTATGAATCAGCTATAATAACCACAATGACCCATAAAGGCCTGTACTTCTTTTACGTTATTTGGTCTAGGTAGGTTTGCAATCACTTTCACCTTTTCTTCATCCATGGAGATTCCGTTCTTTGACACAATGTGTCCTAGAATTTTGCCTTGTCTGACCATGAAAACACACTTTTCTGGGTTCAAACAAACCTGATATTCTCGACATTTGTCAAATACTTGTCTTAATTCTGGTATATGTGTCTGCCTCATATTCAAATGAGTACATATGTCGTCTACATAAACTTCCAAATTATTGCGTAAGAATTCCTTAAAAACATGACACATAAGTCGCTGAAAAGTGGCGGGTGCATTTGTAAGCCCAAATGGCATCACACAAAATGCAAATATGCCCCATTCTGTGGCGAAAGCCATCTTCTGTTGATCTTTTGGAGCAATGGCTACTTGATTATAGCCTGAGAATCCATCAAGAAAGCTGTAGACTTACTTTCCCACAACTCTTTCCAATAAATGTTTCATGATAGGAAGAGGATAATTGTCTCTGATTGTGGTGGCATTAACTTTCTTAAGGTTAATACACACACGCAATTTTCCATTCTTCTTGGGCACAACCACAATGGGGGATACCCATTCAGTATGCTCAATTTCGTAAATGAATCCTGCGTAGTTATCATTGTACGTGTATGGTTTCTGTTTCATAGGCTTTGCATTTGGAGTCATAGGGATTCTATGGAAGCATATATCCGGGTCTACTCCTTTCAAGTCTTTGTAACTCCAAGCGAACACATCTCTATATTCAGGTAATAGGGCAATTAACTCTTCTTCTTCTTCATTCGTCAAATCGTGCCCTATGTATGTACATTTCTCTTCTTCTCCTTCTATGGTGACTATGATTTTTTTTGGTTTTTTCTCGGTTATCATATACTTCTCCAACATCAACTTTTCTTTTAGGCATTCGTACCATGATTTGTCTATCTTCTATTTCATACTTCTTGAAGTTCTATGGTACTTCCATGAGTGGTTCTTCTTCTTCTTCGATCTTAGGTGATTTCTTTCTCTTCTTTTGTTTGCTCTCTATATCTTTTACGGATAGCTCAAGTTGTTCCATTTGACTTTCCTTTTCTTCTTCAAGGGCTTTGGCTTCTACAAAATAAAGATATTCCTCTTCTGTGGAACAGAAGGGTTTTATGATGATGGATTCTAGGTCCTCATCACTACTCTCATCCGATTCTTGGGTCACTTCCGTGCATTCTTCTAGGATAAAGTTCTCCTCAATAAGCTCAATCATAAAGATGGAAATATCATATCCGTCCTCAGCACAATGAGGGTCCATTGTTCTTCATTCACAGCTATGTCCATCGTAACTAAGATTTCTACCCAACCGTGAGGCTCGAATTCCTCGTCCGGAAATACTATAGGTGCGTAAGCTGGGTCTTGAAGGGTTCGTGAGTGTCGTTCTAAACCTAAAGTCCTGGCTTCTAATCGTTCTTCCTCTTGTTTTGCTACTTTACACATCCATAGATGAGTATCCTCGTGCAACCATGAGGGGTCTGATTCCAATGAGTGTACAGAATTTGTTTCTTCTTGTGTCTTATGGACACTGTTCCATTGTATTGGGGGTACATCTCGATGGGAATAGTCTTTAAGATTGACTTTAGTAGTCACTCCTAAATGTTGCAACTACAAAGAATTAGTTTCCCAATCTTGTACGATTCGCAATTGACGCATGAATGGTCGTCCTAAAATCATCTCGTAAGCCTGATTTTTCCCAAAATCATAAATGGCGAAAGTATGCTCAAACTCTACACCACAAGTGGTGAGAAATATACCTTCTAGTAAGCCTAATGGTTTTTCTATATGTCCATCAGCCATTTGTAGCTTCATCCTGGTGGGCTTAATGTTGGCTTACCCCAACGTTTCCATAACGCAATGGTAGGGATGGCTACTCTAGCTCCTGAATCTAAGATGGCTTTGGTGGTGTAGCCTTGATGAGTTATTGGAAGATAAGTGTTACCTTCCTCTCCTTTGCTTACATCTCCAATTCGCTCTACAAGTATCTCTGGTACCTTCTTGTGTGATCCTATTTGTGACGGAGCAATGGCAACTTCAAGGAATTGAGTTGCTATGTGCTTCCACAGTTCTGGTTTAACCTTCAACAATTCCTCTAGAGTGAGATGGCACTGTACTTTGGTATTCTTGATCACTTCTGTGTTTCTAGGGATTACTGATTCTTCATTCCTCACTATTATAGTGGGTGCTCTCATACTAATAGACTTGGCTTCCCAAGGTCCTATGAACTGAGGTAATTCTTGCAAAAAATTGGATTCAAAATCTGTGTGTTCACTTAGTTGTTCTTCCTCTTCATCATCATAAATAGAGGGGATGTCTTGGGGAAATTGCTCTTGCAAATCATCTATCTCTTGAATAGGAGGATGGGTTTCTTGTTCTTTTCTCCACTTCTCTTCTTGGATTTCTCTTAGAAATTCGCGTGAATACTTATGTATGGAAGACACGTTGTCTTCAACCTCTGTATTTGGTACTTGAGACAGGGATGGTGCATTCCTTTCCTCTATCTCTGAGATAATAGGGTTCCTATGCAATTCCTTCTTCTCATTGCTATTAATCAAGTATTCTAACCTCTCCAATAGTCCTTGAAAGTGTAATTCGGGTTTTACCATGTTGTTCCAATTAAGATAACGAGAGGCTTCGAACATAGTTTGTGCTAATTCTACCATCTTCATGCAAAGTTCAGTTCTCTCGACTTCTAAATCTGCTCATTGATAGTTCTTACTCATTTCAACTATCTGGGGTCCTTTCTTTAATCTAGCCTGATATGCACGAAAAATCATGTCCAAATTTTCTGGTATGGTTTCCACTAAAATCGATCCTGATTTCTGAGTTAGGTTCTCCTGATTTGATTCTTGAGACGTCAATTCTAGGAATTTGGCTGTGGATTCCTTGAAACTTCCTTCCAACTTAGTTATCTTTTTCCTCCACTTCCTCTTAATTCTTTCTCTAGAATCTTTCCAAGATTTCGTCTTTTTGTTACTAGACTCTCCAACTTCACTAGTTCTGGCTACTTTCTCAGGATTAAGTTGTTGATTCTGTAAGAGCGCCTGGGCTCTTGTTATAGCTTGGATAGGCACGTATGTAGGGTTGGATCCATCTGCGTTGTGTACAATACCTATCACGTTGATCGGTGTCACTTTTGAAGCATTAGCAGGTGTTGGAAGCAGCCAGAGGCACAGACGACGCGGAAGCATGTAACCATGGAGCAGGGAGCCAGTCGGATCATTTTTTCAAACAACTATGTTTTTATTACCTCTTCAAACATCCAACAGTGATTTTCATCACTCTTGTAACATATGTAATATAGACAAAATCCCATTTTCTAATTCATAGCTCCATTTTGTGCAAGCCGAGGAGTCCTCGAGCTTGAGGAGCTTAGGTAGAATGCGCGTACCAATTTTCGTTATTTTTAGACATCGTTTACCCTTCCAAATAGCCTCTAGGACCTATTTTTTAACTATGCCGGTCACTAGATGTGAAACCGGTCAAAACTAGTCTAGAAACTATAAAAAGAGCTAGAGAGCTCATTTTTGAGGTTGGTTCATTTTGGTTAGTGTGAGCTTAGAGCTAGTTTGAGCTTGTAAGAGTGTTCTTGAGTAATAGAGCTATTTTCCCACCTTCCATTGTGTCTTGCTTGTCTCTTCGTAGTGTGTGTGTATGTGTGTGTGCATCTTTGTGCTTCTCACCTTCACTCTCACTTCATCTCACGTTCACGATCTTCATATCACTCCTATCTCTTCCGCGGATTGACATTAAGGAGGTGGAGCTTCTTAACGTGGTTCTCACCATTGTGCTAGAGCAACACCAAATTTGGCGCCGTTGCCGGGGATCGAGTCTAGGACGAATGTGTGATGGTAAGAGTATAGCAAGAAGTGGCGTTGGAAGGTAAAAATTTCAGTTTTCGTTGTTGTTTTTACTTAGTTTTTAGTGTTTTTCACTTCCCCCACACTCCATCTTCATCATCGCATCATCATCTCCATTTCCAAAAAAAATCAGAAAATTCACCATATCTCCCCATTCACCTCATTTCCCCTCATTTGTGCATGCGAGAGAGTGAGAGAGAGCATTTGTGATTGTGTGTGCTTGCATTTTCTTGAGTTTTCGTGCAGGTACAGAGCTTCAGAGCATCAGGAGAGCTTCCAAAAGGTAAAACATGTACTTTCTGTCAGAAATTTCCGAGTAGGGCGGACCATCGCGATGGTCTGCAACTTTCGGATTTTGAGATAGGCGACCACACCACGAGGTAGGCGATCCCTGCGTATACACGAAACCATTGTTGCATTTCAAAAATTCATTGTTTGGTGGACCATCGCGATTGGCTCGGACCATCGCGATTGTGTCGCACCATCGCGATAGGCTCACGCCATCGCGACGGCTCGGCCGGACCATCGCGACGGTCTCGGACCATCGCGACGGTTCACTTGAGCCATCGCGACGGTCCAGTTGGACCATCGCGATTGTTGACCATTTCGGACCATCGCGATTGGCTCACGCCATCGCCACGACGGTGCCACGTGTCACGATAGACCATCGCGACGGTTCATTTTTTGGACCATCGCGACACTTCGAAAATTCGGACCATCGCGATTGGCTCAAGCCATCGCATCGCGGACCATCGCGACGGTTCGCTCGGACCATCGCGACGGTTCGCTCGGACCATCGCGATTGTCCCCCGTTGACCGTTGACTTGTGCCATCGTGATTGTCCGCTTGATCGAGCCATCGCGACGGTTCAAATCTTACGCCATCGCGATTGTCCATCTTCGCGCCATCGCGACGGTTCACTTCGGACCATCGCGATTGCCCAACTTTGACCGTTGACCCAAGACCATCGCGATTGTCCGCCTGTTCACGCCATCGCGATTGTCCGCTTGATCGAGCCATCGCGACGGCTCGACTTCACGCCATCGCGACGGTTCACCATTTCGGGCCATCGCGACGGCTCGACTTCACGCCATCGCGACGGTCCCAGACCATCGCGATTGTCTCAGACCATCGCGATTGTCCACCCCAAACGCAAATTTTAGGGTTTCATTTTTTGGCCAATTTTGGGGCAATTTTTTAGAAATTTTTGGACCATTAGACTCATAGGAGACCCCTTAGCCTATATTTGAAGGAAAATCTGATTGTCAGTTTTTACCCCCCAGGGCCTGAACGCTCATAACTTTTTCATCCGAAGTCCGTTTTTTGAGCTTAATAGCTCGTTAGAAAGCTCGTGACGAGTACTACGTGACCTCAACTGTTTTTTTCATAAAGAATACATCTAATTTTGGATAAGCTATTTTTGAGGTTCACTCAGTTTGGGACTAGGAAGCCAGGGGGTACACATTGAAAATTTGAGCAAAAAGAGGAAGGGACATAAAAGGTGTATATACTCAAGTGTTTGATCATCCTGTGAATTGGTCTAATATTGGAATTTTCCAGGTCTAGCAAAGGCAATCAAAGGCAAGCAAGCAAGGCAGTGAAGACATCAGAGCTTGGGAAGCGCAGCTTCTTGGGCAACAGGGCATCAGAGCAACAGAAAAGCCGACTCGAGGTTGGAAGATTACTCAACCCCCTCAGTCAATTCTTAGCTTAGGATAAACGTTAGCATTGTGGATTTAAAACGATAGGAACGCCTCAAGTTCAAGATACTTAATTCTTTCAAGTCCAAGACTAAAGTAAAGGTGTGACGCGAAAACCTAAAGGAAAGAACCTAAGTCTGACGGAACGAGAACTCAAAATTATAACGGAAAGTCGAATTCTTGACGCATACATTAAGACAAGAACTTAAAGACCTTTAAAAAGAAACAAAAAGTAATAACAAAGAATCAGTGACGATCTAAGTGTGTAATTGAGTGAGCAAGGGAGAAAATTAATGAACCTTAGATCAGGCAAACATATAGGTAAATCAGACCGACGAAGCCTTAGATCATCAGAGGCGAGTGTAAGAACTACTGCTCGATCGTGGGCTCAGCAATTGAATACTAGTTACCCTTACGAGGGCTCAGACACCAGTGGCTCAGAAATGGCATTTAGCACAGAAAGACCAGAACTAGGGTCAAATGTTGCATACTTAGAAAAACCAGAGGGACCCTATAGGACTCAATTAGAGTTTCTCCGAACCAACCGATTAGGTGCTCGCATCTATGAGGATGGTTTGCGAAGGCAAGTGGTGCAACTGCACAACCCTGATACACCCATCGGATTGGAAAGACCAGTGGTGAAATTTGAGAAGGACGCTTATATAGACAAAGAAGGAACCATGTACATCCTAAGTACGCAGCCAAACGATACTAATGAATTTGGCACAATTCATTTAGAGACGGAAGCGAAATTTCAAGGAAAAGAACCGTTAGAAGAACCTAGAACACCTAGAGGGAAATCCGTATTAACAAGAGTACTCATCCCAGAGTGGATCCCTCAAGATAACAGGAGCATCGAGTTGTTTGTAAATAAAGAGACGGATGAAGCCTTTTGGAGGTACAGAAAGGAACATCCTAGTGAAGTAGGTATCATCACAATTTATGAATTCAAGGACCCGGACACACCTGGAAAGGTCGTATACCTCGACGAGACATCAGAAAGAGTCTTTGTGGTGCCTGACCACGCTAGAAACACATACACATGGAGAGGTGAATTGGTATTCCCTCCATCTAGAATGAACATGAATACACGACAACCAGGGGCAGGAACATCATCAGCCTTTGGAAATCAAAGAGAAAAGAATAAAGAAAGACCCGAAGTAAGCTTCACTCATTCCATAGGGAGAGATAGAACAACCACGGATAGACAAAGAGATCATGGAATACCAGGTGGTAGAGATGATTTTCCTCTACCTAGACCACGTGAACACACAAGAATGTTGAGACCCACACAGTTAGTGAAATCCATGAAAAATTATTTTGATGGGACAGGAGATCCCTATGATCATGTCGCAGAATTCAAGCAAGTACTAAGAGCAGAACAAGTCGAAGACATGTTTACGCAATACAACGCATTTGGACTAACGTTAAAGAATACCGCTTTAACTTGGTTCCAACCTTTGCAACAAAGGCAGTTTAGAGATATCCATCACCTTTTAGAGTCATTCATCACTGAATTCTCTAAAAGTGGGATTAGACATGACACGTCTTCGTTGATTCATAGCTTTAAACAGACCCCTCAGGAAACAGTTAGACTCGCAGGACGTAGGTTTAGACAGTATGTTGAACGATGTCCAATGCAAGAGCTACCCTCACAAGCCAAGCAAGTGTCACTGTTCCTAGATGGCTTGTTGAGCGCTAAACTACGCTCCTATGTGTACTTGAAAGAACCCAGAACGCTAGAGCAATGTGTAAGAATTTGCATAGACATTGAGGACAACTTAGGAGACGAGTTGGAACTTTCAAAGGTCTATAAGGACTCAGACTGTTCATCTCTAGCATCCACGAAATTGTCTAGCTCGATAGAGGACCTAGCAGAGAAAGTGGCCCAGAAACTAGGAGTTTCTAGTAAACCTAGGGGGCTTCCAAACAAGCGTTGTTACACCTGTGGCGGTGATCATATGGCAAATGTGTGTCCCAATGCACCACAACCTCAAGCCAATCCTAGTGGCCAATACTGTACAATTGAAAGAAGATACACGAATCATACGGCTCAGGACTGCCCATACAACAAACAGACCGTAAGACAGAACTACCCGCAAGCATACCAGCAGCCAGGTAGGTATCAAGGCCATTACAATGCTCAGCCTTATTACTTTAGGCCTCCTCAGAACTACCCATACCAGGCTCAACAGAGACCTCAACCTGTCTTAGCTCAACAGCCACCACCACCAGCGAATGTTATCTCAGTCAAATATGCTGCTGCAGAAGAGAACCTAAGTAGGGCCTTAGTGCCTTCGTCACCCTTGATCATAGAAAATGACCCGAACTCAAACAGTTTTGACTCTACCCATGTAACTAGTCCACCCGCATATTACACGGAGTCACCAGAACACGTGGAGACATATCATTACGATAGTCCACCAGTAGAACCTAGTTGGGAGCCAGACTATGCTAATGTGATGTACGCAAACCCAAACCCACGGCCCCAATTAAGACAACAGAGACCACAGGGCCCTAGAGGACCATGCTTTAGGTGCCAAGGAGATCATTTTATAAAGGATTGTCCACATCCTCCCATAGCAGGGCAATCACAGTACTATAACATCCAAGGCTTTTGTGCCGATTGTGGCAAAGAGCATATAATCAAAGATTGTCTTAAGAACCCAGTTAATGCTTCGAATGTGACACCAATCAATGTGATAGGTATTGTAAATAACGCAGATGGATCCAACCTTACATACGTGCCTATCCAAGCTATAACAAGAGCCCAGACGCTCTTACAGAGCCAACAGCTTAATCAAGAGAAAGTAGCCGGAACCAGTGAAGTTGCAGAATCTAGCAGTAAAAAGACAAAATCTTGGAAAGATTCTAGAGAAAGAATTAAGAGAAAATGGAGTAAAAAGATAACTGAGTTGGAAGGAAGTTTAAAGGAATCTAGAGCCAAAATCCAGGAATTAACTTCGCAGGAATTGAATCAAGAGAATCCAGCTCAGACATCAGGATCAGTGTTAGCGGAACCCATACCCGAAGATCTAGACATGATGTTTCGTGCATATGAGGCTAGATTAAAAGAGGGACCTCAAGTAGCTGAAATGAGTAAGAACTACCCTCGAGCTGATCTAGAAATTGAGAGAACTAAACTTTGCATGAAGATGGTAGAATTAGCACAAGCTTTGTTCGAAGCCTCTAGATATCTTAATTGGACTAACATGGCAAAACCGGAGTTACACTTTCAAGGACTCATGGAGAGGCTAGAATACTTGATAGAGAGCAAAGAGAAAAAGGATCAGCATAGGAACCCTAGCATCCCAGAGACACAGGAAAGGAATGCACCATCCCTGTCCCAAGTACCCAATACAGAAAGTCAAGACAATGTGTCTTCTATACATAGGTACTCACATGAATTTTTGAGAGAGATCCAAGAAGAGAAATGGAGAAAAGAACAAGGAACTCATCCTCCTATTCAAGAAATAGATGATTTGCAGGAGCAATTCCCCCAAGACATTCCCTCTATATATGATGATGTAGAGGAAGAACAACTGAGTGAACACACAGGCTTTGAATCTAATTCTTTACAAGAATTACCTCAGCTCACCGGACCTTGGGAAGCAAAGTCTATTAATATGAGAGCACCCACGATAATAGTGAGGAATGAAGAATCAGTAATCCCTAGAAACACAGAAGTGATCAAGAACACTAAGGTACAGTGTAACCTCACTCTAGAGGAGTTGTTAAAAGTAAAACCAGAATTGTGGAAACATGTAGCAAATCAATTCCCCGAGCTTGCTACTACTCCCTCACAAATAGGATCACATAATAAGGTACCAGAGATACCAGTGGAAAAGATTGGAGATGTGAGCGAAGGAGAGGAAGGTAACACTTATCTTCCAATAACCCATCAGGGCTACACCACGAAAGCCATCTTAGATTCAGGAGCCGGAGTAGCCATCGCTACTACCGCTTTATGGAAACGTTGGGGTAAGCCAGCACTCAAACCTACCAGGATGAAGCTACAAATGGCTGACGGACACATAGAAAAACCATTAGGCTTACTAGAAGGAATATCTCTCACCACTTGTGGTGTAGAATTTGAGCATACCTTTGCCATTTGTGATTTTAGTAAAAATCATGCTTATGAGATGATATTGGGACGACCATTCATGCGTCAGTTGCAAATTGTACAAGATTGGGGAACTAATTCGTTGTACTTGCAACATTTAGGAGTGACTACCAAAGTCAATCTTAAAGACTATTCACATAGAGACGTACCCCCAATACAATGGAATACCATCCATAAGACACCAGTAGAGACGGAATCCGTGCACTCATTAGAATCAGATCCTTCTTGGTTGCACGAGGATACTCATTTATGGATGTGTAAAGTTGCAAAACAAGAGGAAGAAAGGTTAGAAGCAAGGACCTTAGGTGCAGAACAAAATCCACGAACCCTTCAAGATCCAGCTTACGCACCTGTAGTATTCCCTGACGAAGAGTTTGAACCCCATGGTTGGGCAGAAATCCTAGCAACCATGGATGTAGCCATCAATGAAGAACAATGGACACCCCACTGTGACGAGGATGGCTATGACATTTCCGTTTTCAAGATAGAGCCAATCATGTGCGATGCAATTTTAGAAGAGTGTGAACATAACACTGATGCATTTGAGGATGCAAACGATTTTGATTTAGAATCAATTATCATGGACCCACCCTTTGCATCAGAGGAAGAATATTTTTACGAAGTAGAGACTCACACTCAGAGACACGAGGAAGTTATGAATGACGTGAGAATAGCCACTCAAGTGACTACTAAGAATGAAGGCAAGAAAAGAAAGAAGAAAGAAACCATGTCAGAAAAAGAAGAATCTTTATTTGAAGTACCCGAGAATTTCAAGAAATATGAAATCGAAGATAGAAGAATCATGGTACGAATGCCTAATAGAAAGGCGAATGATGGACAAGTATATGATAACCGAGAGAAAACAAAAAAAATAATAGTAGCCATAGAAGGAGAAGAAGAAAAATGTACATACATAGGGCATAATTTGACAGCTGACGAAGAAGAAGAGCTAGTTGCCCTATTGCGCGAATATAGAGATGTGTTCACTTGGAGTTACAAAGATTTGAAAGGAGTAGACCCAGATATATGTTCTCATAGAATCCCTATGACTCCAGATGCAAAACCTACGAAACAAAAACCATACACGTACAATGATAACTACGCTGCGAAGATTAAAGAGGAGATAGATCGGCTGATAGAAGCAGGATTCATTTACGAAATTGAGCATACCGAATGGGTATCCCCCATTGTGGTAGTGCCCAAGAAGAATGGAAAATTGCGTGTGTGTATTAATCTTAAAAAAGTTAATGCCGCCACGATTAGAGACAGTTATCCTCTTCCTATCACAGAACATCTATTGGAAAGAGTTGCGGGCAAGGAAGTCTACAGCTTTCTTGATGGATTTTCAGGCTATAATCAAGTAGCCATTGCTCCAGAAGATCAACACAAGACGGCTTTTGCCACTGAATGGGGCATATTTGCATTTCGTGTAATGCCATTTGGCTTAACAAATGCACCCGCAACTTTCCAGCGACTAATGTGTCATGTTTTTAAGGAATTCTTACGCAAGAGTTTGGAAGTTTATGTCGATGACATATGTGCTCATTCTAATGTAAGACAGACACATATCCCAGAGTTAAGGCAAATATTTGACAAATGTCGAGAATATCAGGTTTGCTTGAACCCAGAAAAATGCGTTTTCATGGTCAGGCAAGGCAAAATTCTAGGACACATTGTGTCAAAAAATGGAATCTCTACGGATGAAGAAAAGGTGAAGGTAATTGCGGAATTACCTAGACCAACTAATGTGAAAGAGGTACAGGCATTTATGGGCCATTGCGGATATTATAGGAGATTCATACACATGTATGCAATCATAGCCAAGCCATTGTACTCTCTTTTAACCAATTTTGAATGGACAGAAGAATGTGAGAATTCATTCAATGAACTTAAACGACGTTTGTGCTCAGCACCTATATTGACTACCCCAGATTGGAATAAGCCATTCCATGTACATGTGGATGCATCCAATTACGCCATAGGATGTGTGTTAGCACAACCCACGAGTGAAGGTAACATAGATCTCCCCATAGCTTACGCGAGCAGACAATTGAATGCAGCAGAAAGAAATTACACCACTACGGAACGAGAAGGATTAGGGATGATCTACGCAGTAAAGAAGTTCAGGCACTACTTGTTGGCCAACAAATTCAAGTTCTTTACAGATCATCAAGCCTTATTGTACCTAGTCAACAAACCATGTAACACGGGACGATTGATACGTTGGTTTCTATTGCTCATGGAGTACGATTTTGAAGTGGTAGTGAGGAAAGGAAAGACACATCTTAGAGCTGACCACCTTTCAAGATTAACATCAGGAGAAGCTCCTCAAGGAGTAATGGATGATTTACCAGATGCATATTTGTTCAATCTTGAGATAGCACCAGAATGGGCTAAGCCTATAGTCCCTATTCTCACTTATGGACCCAAGAATCCTAGGTTAAAGATCAAAGAAGGAGAGGTTACCAAATCTCAGAGATACCAAATCTTAGCAGGAAGCATATATAAACAGGATAATCAAAAGATTCTTGCTTGTTGTGTAGATGAATCAGAACATGCGAATTGGTTGCAATTAGCACACATAGGTGCATTAAAGCAACATCATTCAAAACATCGAACATTACAGACTCTGCATAGACTAGGAGTATATTGGCCTTCAATGGAAGCAGATGTCTACAGGTTGTGTAAGGAATGCCATGTTTGTTGTGAAAGACCACCAGTAGAGCATGCTACTTTATATCACGTGTCTCTCACACCAGACTGGAGTGAACCTTTAGTGACATACTTGAGGACGAAAACCTTCCCTCAAGGCATGACCTTAGCTCGACAACGCGGTCTAGAGCAGGAAGCTCAAGATTATTCACTTATTGGCGATAATCTATACAAAAGAGGACGAGATGGATATCTAAGACAATGTGTTCATGAAAGCGATTATCTGAGCATACTAGAGACTGCACACCAAGGTGTTGCAGGAGGTCATTTTGGACCTGATAGGATAATCAAAGCCATCCTCTTCGCAGGATTATGGTGGCCCACTCTTCACATGGATGCTCATACCTATGTAAAGAGATGTGATGTGTGCCAAAGAACTCAGTTTCCTACTCGCAGAGATGAAATGCCATTGAAACCCATGATGGGCGGACGTGCATTTTCTAAGTGGGGCATAGACTTTGTAGGACCCATTAACCCCCCTGCAAAAGGTACACATGCGGAATACATTATTGTTGCCACAGATTATCTTACGAAATGGATAGAGGCAAAAGCCACGAAAAAGAATGATGCACACACAACTGCAAAATTCTTATTTGAAAATGTCTTTACAAGATATGGATTGCCTATAGAGTTAGTGAGCGATCGAGGCACTCACTTTCTAAACCAAGTCATTGAATATTTGTTACAGGATTTTATGGTGATTCACAAGAAATCCGCACCATATCATCCTCAGGCCAATGGTCAGGCTGAAAGCACTAATAAGATCCTTTGTAATGTACTGACGAAACTCGTGAACAACAAACGTTCAGATTGGGACAAACAGTTACACCACGCTGTTTGGGCATATCGAGTGGCCTACAAGACCGTACTCAATGCAACTCCCTTTCAGATGGTTTTTGGTCAGAATGCTGTGCTTCCTTTGGACTTCTTGATACCGACCCTTAAGGTTGCACAAGAACATCAGTGGACCGGCCATGAATTATCAACAAGAATAATGGACTTGGAACGATTAGGAGAAACCAGGCTAAAGGCAGCAGCAGGAATATATGCAGCGAAGAAGCGACAGAAAGCGTATTTTGATGCACATGTGAAAGATAAAGGTTTAAAAGAAGGAGATTTAGTTCTAGTATATACGCTAAAGCAACACGCACGTAAGTTAGAAAAGCGAGGTTATGGACCTATGATCATTAACAGACTCTCAACAAGTGGAGCAGTACAGTTAGCCACCTTAGAAGGAAACATAATGCTTAATTATATTAGTGGCTGTAGAGTCAGGCTATATCAAGAACCTCTTACTGAGGATATGCTTAGACGACTCACGTTGGCAAAGAAGCGTAAGGAGGAAGAAAACAGAATACGAGCGGAAGCTCAGGCTGAAGCAATAGAACGCATTAAGCGCATGAAGTTAAGAAGACAAGGACTAGGGAGAGAACATTATAACTATCTGGAAACAACACCCAGATATCCCATGGCTATGTGTGAGGTAAAGTCACAAACTCATCCTAGCATAGTGGACAGGAGACCATTCATTACAGTCAGGTTAGAGCACGGTAACCCTTGCCAAGAGCTCAGGGCTTTAATTGATTCAGGTGCTGCGACTAGTGTGATTAGATGGTCCCACTATAAGGATTCAGGAATAGAAATGCGGCCAATTGAGGCATACCTCATAGGGCTAGGAGGCATGGAAACCCCTTGCATGGGTGAAGTGGACCTTCCTATCCGCATTAAGGATGTGACCATGACAGCGAAGCTACTAGTGTGCCATGATGACGACCTGATAGAACCCCTAATCCTTGGCCAAGATTGGCTATACGATCACTCAGTGGACCTAAATCTTAGACAAGGCTCCTTACAGATTGGGACCTTAGAACAGAAGCGAGTGATACCGCTTGACTTCCCTAATGGCATTTCGACTGACGGTTGTGACCCTAGACCCTATGAAACACATGCGACGGAAGACCGGAAGATCTTGAGTCATATCAATCACATTACGTCTACACCAACCCACTCGGTCTTGGCTCTAGACAGTTGTCTATCAGAAGGACGACAGGAGATCTTCCCTGGGACTTCCTGCAAACTAGAAGCGGCAGCTACCCAACCGCTAGGGCAGATGGACACAATCAGCGGTCATGTGGGTTGCATCAGCGGCCAAATGAGCACGACACCCTGCGGTGCTCATCCTTCCAAACTTGCTGCGGACTGGCCTAGATTAAAGTTGCAGAACGAATCACTTCCTAATGGGCAGGTCACGCAAGTGTTGGATCTCCCTTCTTTTCCAAAGCAGAGTGTCCAAAGGACCTCTCAAACTCAACCACGAAGGAGTCGACCACAACAGAGGAACCAAGACCGACGACACCACCAGATAAGGCAAAGACAACAGCAGTATCAACATCATAGAACAAGTGGCACGCGACAAATATGGGTGCCAAAAGGACAGCAACCACAGCCTATCAGCAACACTGCAGAAGAGAGCAGGACAAAGTTTCATCAAAAGCAGAGTCAGCAGACAAAGTCCTCTCGATCTTCTTCTACAAGCATCAATACTCGACAAATTTGGATCGCCAAGAAATATCTTACCCATAGACCCACACCCACGCAGATTTGGGTACCCAAACAATGTATTACATCTCAACCCTCAAGCCATGTAATATATACCACACCTTTTCATCCTTCAAAACCACCAAACCCGATACCGCTTTTTGTTCCTCAGCAGAAACCCACCACCCACTCAAAGACTCTTTGGAAATGGATACCGAAGCCTGTCCAACCGTCTTCACCTAACCCATTGTCTAACTACCCCCCGACTAACATACAACCTTGTGATAAATCACTAACCTTTAAACCTTGTATAAATTCACCCACCATCATCACACGTCACTCATAATCTAATCTCATCCAGGAATGTATGCATAATCTGAAACGTGTAGGTGTCTAGGGACCTGCACTAGTGCTGCAAGAAGCATTACATCCATCACATCACAGCACTTGGCTACACGGGTTACGCATGAGTTATGGAAAGGGATTGCGGTCTCACTTTAATGGGATCATAATTAATTTCCATGCTAATGTGTTAATCTTTTGTAGCAGATCTTTCTCATAGCATACCAGTCATTATGCAAACCGACGAAGGACCATCAGGAGCAGGCCCCAGCGTAGCTGCAGTGCCCCTCAACGTGTTACGAGCAGAATCCCACCCTACTGCTCCACCGCCAGAATTCCAAGGATTTCCAGGGCCCATGCCGATCGACAACCCACCTATGGGCTACACAGAAAAGATACACCGTAACTCTCACTGGTTCCAAGGCCTAGCAGGACCATTAGCTGATGCTGACTTCATCTTTGAAGCAAATATGACTTTTGATGACCGCACTTGGGGAAAATACCAATTCTTCTCCAGAGAGTTCGAAGCCCTACAGAACACCCAGGACTTAACTCATGTCTGGGCCAGAGCCGGCTTCACGGAGTATTTCAGTGATCCTCTACCCAAACCCGACTTTTATAGGTGTTATTATTTAATCACTACGTTGCGGGCCTCAGAGAATAAGGATATTCCAGGAACTTTTATTTTGCCCTCTTTAGTGGATGATCCACCTTACAAAAGGTTTTACCTCTCAAAGGATTTAATCAGAGCTGCCATCAAGATTCATGGCACCCACACGCCCACAGATCGAGAAAGATTAATTCCGGACCCTATGAAACGTGGGGATGTCACTAAGTGGGAGGAGATCTCAGCAATTACACCTGAGCTGTCAAAGCCGCTACGGATATGCATGCAACATTTTGCATTCCCCGCTCAGGACAGATTTACCATGCCACATAAGAGAATATGGTTTGGTTTGTACTTGGCATGTACGGGACCTCAAACGGTTGATCTGGCGAGCTGGATCATTGATCAAATGTATTTGGCACAACAAAGATGGGAACGCAAGAAAGTGCTTAATGGATGTTGTGCGCTCACAAGAATTGTTTATATGTGCTTGGCCTATGATCTGCCAATTGAACGTGCATTAACAGGAGAAGAGCTGAAGGCATTCAAAGGAACGACGAAGAAAGCCAGGAAGCCCAGCCGAGCACGGGCAGGTAAGCGCATGAGAGGCACCATTCCTTGCCTCCAAGTGCCAGAGTCACCATCACCACAACCCTCCCCAGCACAATCACCGACAGAAGCCGCTCCCACAGTGCAACCTATTCGCATAAGGTTGTCTAGACCAGTGGTCACGGAGGGCACTACTAGTACCGTTGCACCTCAGGCAGCTGCAACCACAGAACCCACCACCACGACAGCAGAAGCTCCCACCACTATTGGTGCGGAAGCCTTTTCTTTCCCATTACCACACATGGAGGCAGAACCAATCAACACAACATTCGATTTTGAGATGCCGGATGCATTCTCAAATGAGTTCCAGTTTTCAGAAGGACAGTTCTTTTCTCAAGAATATGAAAGACCTAGCTACCCTGCCACACCTAGGGATCAGCCACAAGGACAGGTCGTATCCAGCTCTGATGATGAAAGAACAGCCACAGATGACGATGAAGGTGATGACGAAGCCAGCCAAGGCACTCACGATTCCCAAGAGCATGAGCAGACAGATGGCCAAGGCCCACAAACGGACACACACGGTGATACAAGTACCCATGAAGAGGAAACTTACGAAGCAGCAGCGTACACACTGGCAATTAAAAAGCTGTATAGAACTATGGAAAAAGTTTGGGCACGCAGAAAAATGACCGAGGAAGAGAGTCAAGCCATAATAGAACAGGAACTGGTCACAGGCGGATTCGAAGACGCATACATCAAAGGATTCCGCGAGTTAGTCAAATCGGTAGGCTCCAACGAAGCACTCAGGTATTTGCAAAGAAAGCCACTACCACAATTTGACCCCCGCAGAATACGACTCCTTTCAAAGCCCGGCGAATACATTCGTGTACCAACCGGAGGACAATCTTCTGAACAAGCCAAGGAGGCACGCCTCATCCTCGAAGGTTCTTTGGCCGGAGAAACCATCTTGGTAGATTCCCCACCCCGCGCTACAACTATAGATACCGCAGTAGTCACTGAAGTACCGACCACACCACCCGCTCCCCCATCACCGCCTGTCCATCCAGCCTCCCCTCTTCGCCCTCCTTCCCCCAGACCAACATCTTCTTTCGCCGGTGGCGTAGCAGAAACCGTCTTTACGACCATTCAACCCACCATTCCTATACCCATTAGACCTAGTATACCCCCTCACACGTCCACCTTTCCATTTAACCCATTTCTCCATCCGGCTTTTCAACCCTCCCCCACAACTCCACGACCCCTTTTTCCATTTCCACCGCCATTAACCTTCTCCCCCGTCTCACCTTCCCGACCCACTGTAACCCCTATGTCCCCTTTCCACCAAGCGGCTCCAGCCAGCCCCCCTGTAAATTATCCCTCAACCTTTGTAAATCCCGTATTTACACCAGCACCAGCACCCAGTGTAACACCCATATTCACGGTCACCGCACTAGACACGTCCACTGACATGGACATCTCACCAACCACTGCACCATCGCTCACTTCACTCACGGCACAAACATTCTTAGGCACATCGCAATTTTCAACAATCACTACATCATCCACCTTCCCATCCCCATCCCCCGTTCCCATTGCATCCACACCAACTGCATCTTCATTTAGCACCCCGTTAATACTATCACCCATTGTAGATAATGCATTCCGACAAATGTTCATGTGTATGACACAAGTACGAGATGAATTCACATCTCTCGGCGATAATTATCAGCAGCTGCAGAGGACAACCAATGACTTACAGTCGCAGCTTAATTTATTGTCTATAGAGAATGCCTCCCTGAACACCCGCTACCAGGAATTACGCGAGGCATATCACAAATTAGAGCTAGAAAGAGAAGAAAAGACCAAGGAAGCCACTGCTGACTTGGATAATTTATTAAGAGCCCAGACAGTCCGCAATGCAACGTTAACACGAAACATGGGCTTACTAAGAAGACACCTAGCCGCAGCAAAAGAGGAGAACCAGAGACTCCAAGAACAGAATAGAGAGAATTTAGAAGCGGCATTGGACCATCCAGAACAACCATTAAGTCCTAGCAGATTCAAGGCAATCCCATCTGAATCGATGCGGATGTTGCTAGATGACCATGTTCGACTGCTAGAGGACTATGATCGAATGAACGAAGAGCATCAGAAGTTAAAAGAAGATCACAAGCTACTACAGCTCAGAGAACCGGCACCACAACAACTACCAGTGGCAGCAGAAGTACCAGAACCTGTGGACCCCTCTCCTGAACTCATAGAGGAACTCAACGCATTACGGGCCCAGGTAACCACACTCCAATCACGCATAGATGTATACGAAGCACCACCACGGCCTGACTCCCCACCGGAGATCCCAGCTGACGACGAGAACATAACCATTCCGGTGGAGGAAACATTTGAAGAAGCGTACGAGCCACAACCCATCCCAGGCGGACGCGTCACGGCCGAAGGTCAGATGACGTACGAACTTCCGACCCCCGCATGGATGAAAACTGTTGAGGAAATAGGAACAACGCACTCAGCTAGAGTCGAGGCCCAGCTACATGCAATGGCCATGATCGAAGAAAGAATTTTGCAATCTCCATACTTTGCTCAATTGGCCCCCCGCAGGTACATCTCTGGGCATGAACTTCAATACAAACCATACTTCATGCTAATGGCCGAATACCAGCTGGCCATAGAGAAGCGAACTGGCAAGAAGCCCTCACATGCAACTCAATTTGAGCCTGAAGACTTGCCACTGGATGCGCAACAAGGCACTATTTACCAACCAGATTGGCGTACACGTCTTTTACAGGAGTACCCTGAAATGATGAGCACATGGGTTAAGGCACCTTTACATTTAAAATACAATCCGTGTTGGGGACCAGTGCCACGACGCCGCTCCTGGACTGCCTTCGCTATCAAAGTACAAAACAATAAGCAGTGCCAAGACTGGCTGAACTACCCATATTTCAGGCCACCTACAGGACCATCGACAATTGGCTACATGATGGCAACGATTCGTCACTGGCTCCCTCGCTTGAGATATATGGACGATATAGCAGCGCATATGACTGTCAAGATATTTGACATGATGCAAATGATATTTAAAGTCTTCCGGCGCGTCAAAGCACCACATGTTAATACCCCGGGCTTTGAGCATGGCAACTTGGATCTCGCATATGACATGAGTACGACGCCATCACTCCGGGTGTGTTATGCCTGGCATTGCAGAGTCAAGTACTTACCGGCGTGCTACAAGCAGACATTCGAAGAAATGTTCACAACCGGCTTTTGGGAATACCACTCTGAAGTGTTCATCAGCAGGCCGACTCACTTATTGCAATTATTTGCCTGCGAACAGTTGGTGTATTCCACGCATTACAGACTCCCACCATCCGACGAACCGCAACCAATAGATTGGGAGAAACTCGAGGCTGATCTGGCCCGAGGCATTCGAGTATCTGAACACACCCTCGCTCACGACCTCCTACAAAACTACATCCGGCAGACCGCACAACAAGGTTCTGTCAGGGACGACAGAAGCGAGAGGGAGGGGGGTGTTGGAAGCAGCCAGAGGCACAGACGACGCGGAAGCATGTAACCATGGAGCAGGGAGCCAGTCGGATCATTTTTTCAAACAACTATGTTTTTATTACCTCTTCAAACATCCAACAGTGATTTTCATCACTCTTGTAACATATGTAATATAGACAAAATCCCATTTTCTAATTCATAGCTCCATTTTGTGCAAGCCGAGGAGTCCTCGAGCTTGAGGAGCTTAGGTAGAATGCGCGTACCAATTTTCGTTATTTTTAGACATCGTTTACCCTTCCAAATAGCCTCTAGGACCTATTTTTTAACTATGCCGGTCACTAGATGTGAAATCGGTCAAAACTAGTCTAGAAACTATAAAAAGAGCTAGAGAGCTCATTTTTGAGGTTGGTTCATTTTGGTTAGTGTGAGCTTAGAGCTAGTTTGAGCTTGTAAGAGTGTTCTTGAGTAATAGAGCTATTTTCCCACCTTCCATTGTGTCTTGCTTGTCTCTTCGTAGTGTGTGTGTATGTGTGTGTGCATCTTTGTGCTTCTCACCTTCACTCTCACTTCATCTCACGTTCACGATCTTCATATCACTCCTATCTCTTCCGCGGATTGACATTAAGGAGGTGGAGCTTCTTAACGTGGTTCTCACCATTGTGCTAGAGCAACAGCAGGGTTCTTGTGACAATCTTTGATGACATGCTCTTTACCACACTCGACACAAAAACCTTGTATGTTATAGTATTGTGACTCTCCTGCTATTGGAGGATGTGGACACTCCTTTATGAAATGATCTCCTTGGCACCTAAACCATGGTCCTCTAGGGCCTATGGTCTCTGTTGTCTTAGTTGGGGCCGTGGATTAGGGTTGGTATATGTCACATTAGCATAATCAGGCTCCCAACTGGATTCCAATGGTGGACTATCATATTGGTATGTTGCACATGTTCTTGTGACTCTGTATAATATGCGGGTGGACTATCTACATGAGTAGAGTCAAAACTATTAGAATTTGGGTCACTTTCTGTGATCAGGGGTGAAGAAGGCACTATAGCCCTATTGAGGTTTTCTTCTACAGCAGCGTATTTGATTGGGATGACATTAGCTGGTGGGGGTGGCTACTGAGCTAAAACAGGTTGAGGTCTCTGTTGAGCTTGATAAGGATAGTTTTGTGAAGGCCTATAATAGTGAGGCTCAGCATTGTATTGACCTTGATACCTACCTGGTTGGGGGTATGCTTGCCGGTAGTTCTGGCATACCACTTGTTTGTTGTATGGGCAGTCTTGAGCTATGTGATTTGTATATCATCTCTCGATCATACAATACTAGCCACTAGGGTTGTTTTGTGGTTGTCTTACATTAGGACACACATTTTCCATATGATCAACACCACAGGTGTAACAATGCTTGTTTGTTGTTAACTTGGGCATCTGTTTACTAAAAACTCCTAGCTTCTAGGCCACTTTTTATGCTAGGTCTTCTATCGAGCTAGACAATTTTGAGGATGCTAGAGATGAACAATCTGAGTCCTTATAGACCTTTGAGAGTTCCAACTCATCTCCTAAGTTGTCCTCAATGTCTATACAAATTCTTACGCATTGCTCTAATGTTCTGGGTTCCTTCAAGTACACATAGAAGCATAGTTTAGAGCTCAAGAGGCCATCTAAAAACAATGAAACTTGCTTGGCTTGTGAGGGTAACTCTTCTATCAGTCTTTGTTGCAGAGCAAAGAGAGCACAAGGCAGAGAAAAAGAAGGGCCCCAAAATTTTTCCGATTTGGACACCTAGTTTTTGTATTATAACCATTCTTATAATATGTTTTCCGTTGTAAATGCACTAGAGGAGTCCTCTAGATGCATCCCCACAGAAGATTAGTAGCTTACCCATGTAAATTAGTAGGAAATTAGTCTTTTAGTGAATAAAGTGCCGGTCTCTTGTGTGAAAGGACCAATTTTAGGGCACTAGTATATAAGTCAATTTGTGACTCTTTGTAAAAATTTTTTGCCATTGTGAGAATCAAGAGCACAAAAATTCGAATTTGTGTCTTCTCCTCTCTGTATCTTCTTCTTTGTGAGCTGTTGTGCATGTGTATTGCTTGGAAAGAGTGTTAGGAAGTGTTGTCTATCCATGAAAGTGTTTGTTTGCTGTTGTTAAGGTGTGTGCGAAGTGTAGGAAGTGCTGAAGTGTAGGAAGGTTTTCCCACGACTCAGTATTTTGCTCATAACTTGAATTAGGAGTGTCCAAATTGAGTGAAGCCATTGCCATTGTATGCGTCTTCTCGAGAGGTTCGAAATGCATATGCTATTTGCTATATTTGGAGCTCGAAGCTGAGAGAAAAGCTCAATTTACTGTTGGCTGTTGTTCCAAATATCGTGACACCATAACTGACAGTTGAAGCTTGTTTGGATCAGTCTTTACCTTGTTTGCACTCTTTGAGTAGTTCATTTGCATTGATCATCATTTGAATGCAAGTCTTCATACACTCGGCTAGGTTTGTATACTCATTGGATTGATAATAAAAGCGTGAATCCCCACTATATGCACTTGGGGGGATCGAGGTATAGTCTCTTTCTCCACAAGTCCCTAGGTTGGTGCTTAGGTACACGCGTTTTTTGGTGCCGTTGCCGGGAAGTGTCGAATCAAACCGAGGCATTCATGTGATGGTAAGTAGCTTTTTGCATTGAAGCGAGAGGAGTAGTGATTTTCTCTTCTCTGGTAAGTCACTGTCAGCCGCACTTACTACTTCTCACTCTTGGAGTGTGTGTAGTGAGTTGTTAGTCTAGGGAAGTGAGTGGAATGAGTAGAGTAGGAGAAGTAAGGGAGTAGGTTGAGTAAGTAGAGTAGCTTTTCAGTCTTAGTTCCTTTGATTTTTTAGTGAGGAGGAAAGTTCTAAAGTATAAAAGCCAAAAAAATCGAGTTGTCCAAGTCATTTGTGTTTGAGCAAGTATCGTGAGCAGTATTTAGCCGAGTATCGTTTTCAGTGAGAGAGGAGATTGGGAGCTGCGCAGAGCAAGGGGGAGTGATTAAAAAGTTGGAAAAGTTTCCAAGGTGAGCACATTACTGTTTTGTTGTGATTACTTACCTGTTAAATCAAGTTTCCAAAGAAAAATGATCTGTGACAGGTATCATGAGGGACCTACAGGGGGTAGAAAGTGTGTTTTGGGTGATACAGAGAGTGAGGAGAGGGTAGATGAACTAGGAAAACAATTGCATTCAATCAAAACCCCAGAAAATCTAGCAAAAATTTTGAAAAAGGGTCAAGTATCGTGTTCTCCCACAGTCGAGTATCACGATACCTGACAAGTATCGTGATCTCCTGTGGTTGAGTATCGCGATACTTCCCAAAGATCGCATATCATGTATCGTGTTTTGGACCGATCACGATACTTCCCTCAGATCGTGTATCGTGTATCGTGTCTCTTCGAGTATCGTGTATCATGTTCTATCGATCACAATACTTGCTAGAGATCGTATATCGTGTATCGTGTGAGCTGACCTATTGAGTATCGTTTTCCTTGAAGTATCAAGTATCGAGATACTTATCGTGTATCGCGTATCGCGTATCGTGTGCACCCAGATATCGTGTATCGCTTCGGAGGAGTATCGTGTATCGTGATTTCTGAGGTATCGAGTATCGTATGGTTGTCGATCGCGATACTTCACCAAGTATCGTGTATCGAGTAACGTCTGTGTCCAGATATCGAGTATCGCATACTGAGGTATCGTGTATCGTATTTTTGGAGCATCGAGTATCGTTTAGCTAAGGTATCGAGTATTGTGGGAATATAGGTATCGTGTATCATGGCTCCTGGCCCAGTATCGTGTATCGAGTCCTTCAGAGATCGTGTATCGTGGTCCCAGATCAAGTATCGTGTATCGTCTTTCCTGAAGTATCGAGTATCGTTTTCTTGGAGTATTGTGTATCGTTTCTGGCCACAGGTCAAGTATCGTGAAATTTTGGAGCCAAGAATCATGACGTGAGATTTTCTTTTTCAGTCCTTTCCTAGCAAATTTCTCTAGAATTCTGACCCATAGTAAAGAATTCTAGAAGATAGAGGTTAGCAAGGGTTGATCAGAGCTTTTAAGTGGATGAACCTGAGATCCGGAAGAACCCTAGGAAGCCAAAGGAGTTTGATCTCTTCAGTAGGAAGTGTAGCCAAACCCAGTAGCCGATCACATTATTCTGAAACCTCTAGTGAGTCACAGGAAGAAATTCCTATGGCTTCAGAGGATATGCAGAACACTAGGACATCTTTGGAATATGTGACCACCAATCAACATGAGATACCTATCTACCTAGATGGGCTAAACAGATGAGTGGCCAGACTAAAGAAGGCTTGAGAGGCTTATATAGTGCCTAGGCCAGCAGTCAAGTATGCAGGGGGATTTTACATGTACAAAAGAGATATTCAGTATGTGGTTATAGAACACCTTGAAAACATTAATGAACTTGGGGAAGAAAACAATGCTTCAAACCTAAATGAAGATGGGAATGAAGAGCAAGTAACCACTCCTAGAGGGAAATCTACTGTTGTTAGGGTTTGGAGAGGAGACCTAATTCCCCAAGATGACTCCTTAATGGATGTATACTTGATCAATGGAATGGAGCCTCTCCTTAGAGCACATTCTTCAATATGGGAAGCAGCCCCTAATCCTGTCACTATCTATGAGTTGCAAGATCCTGACTTTCCCACAATCATCACATATTTGGATAAGAATCAGAGAAGATATTGGCCCCTAATAGAATCTGAAAGAGCCGAGTTGAAATATCAGAATATTCCTGTGTTTCCCCCTAGGGATCAAGCCACTACTTCATGAAACCCACTTGGAACATCTCAGAATGACTCATACCAGCAGTCAGGACAAACACAACAAACCCAACAAACAAAAATCCTGGTTAGGCCACATGTGCAGTTTGCAATGCCTGCAAATAACCCTAATTACCGGTCTCAACCACCTGTTGACCCAAGACTTGGAATTCCTACCCTAGTCAGACCACCGGTAGCAAGAGGACCACGTATACCGATAGGGAGACCCATTTTCCCCGTGATGCCTAGACCGCCTGAAGCAGGAAGAAGATTAAGGCCAATTCAAGTTGCCAAATGCATGAAAAACCACTATGATGGCTCTAGTGAACCTTACAATCATATAGCTGAATTTAAACAAGTGATCAGAGCAAAAAAAGTGGAAGATTTCTTGATCCAATATGAATCTTTTGGTCTTACTTTGACAGACACTACGTTAGCATGGTTCCAGCCATTAGACCCTAATCATTTTCAAAACATGGAACAAGTCTATCAAGAAATGATTGAAGAATTCACTAAGTCTGGAATTAAAAACAACTCGTCTTCATTGATTCACAGCTTCAAGCAAGCCCCAACGGAATCAGTGAGATTGGCAGCAAGAAGATTCAAGCAATATGTGGATAGGTGCCCAGTGGAAGAGAGACCCACCCAGAACAAAATGGTATCATTATTTCTGGAAGGATTATTGAATGGATCATTAAGATCTCTAGTATACGTGAAAAGAGTTCAAACCTTGCAAGAGTGTATGAAGGAATGTATAGACCTAGAAGACAACCTAGCAAAAGACCTAAAAATACCTCAAGGTAGCTTGAAAAGTGAGGATTCAGCCAGTAGCACATCAAACGCTAAAAACAATATAGAGGAAATAGCCGACTTATTAGCAAAGAAGCTGAATGTCCAAGGACAAAGGAGTTACCCCAATAACTCGATGAGAGTACCCATGCTTAGAAGATGTATGAATTGTGGAGGAGATCATCCTTCTCATTTGTGTACTAGGGGAGCAGTCCCACCACCTGCTTATGTTTACAATAGACCAACCGTCCCAGGACCTCTACAATATTGCAGCATAGAACAAAAATACACAAATCACAGCTCAGAAAATTGCCCTTACAATAGGCAATCGAGACTTGTACAGCCATATGTGAGACCTTATGGATACCCTCAGAGAGAGCAAGGAGGTGAAGCATTGAGATACCCCACTTATCAGAAGCAGGCACCAGTACCACGACCATATGCTTATCCTGGATACATTCAACCACAACCAGTACTAGGACAACAACCGCCCCATCCTCAGAATGTTGTCTCAGTGAAAGTGGCTCGTCCTGAAGAAAACCTAGAGAGAGCAATAGTACCAACCACACCTTTGAATAGTAATGAATCATATGACTCATCTTATGACTCTAGTCAAGGAGGCTATCCCTCTTATGAGAGCTCTATGATAGAATATGGAAAAACATACGACCCATATGCTTATGACTTGGAACCACAAGAGAACTCTTATGGATATGAGCAGGACTATGTGTCATTGATGTACACAGCCCCTAAAGCACCCATACCCCCCCGACCTATGAACAGACCGCCTATACCCAGAGGACCATGTTATAGATGCGGAGGTGACCATTATATCAGAGAATGTACATTGCCAAACCCACCACCACCACAACGAGTCTGGGAAGGCTACTGTAGTGATTGTGGTAAGGAACACCTTTTCAGAGATTTCCCCAAGAATCCCAACAAGGTTACCTCCAATGTGCAAATCAATGTGATAGAAGTAATAGAATCGTCAGGGAGTGATAAGGAATACACTGTACCATTGAAAGCAATAACAAGAGCCTAAGCTAGGGAGACCCCAAACAAAACTGAGGAAAATAATCAAGGTTATAGAGAGCTGAACACACCCACACCTCAGAGAGTTGAAGACTCGGAAGAGCCTGAGAAAAGTGTCGTAAGAAAAAGGACACAAAGATGGAAGAACCTTAGGGATAGGATAAAAGAAAAGAAGTTACTACAGAAGAAGGAAAATGAGAAGAGCGAACAAAACCCAAAAGAGGAACAGAAAATTGAAGAAGAAAATAAAATTGGAAAGCATAAAAAAGAAGAGGTAGGATCAGTGTTAGCAGATCCCATGCCTGAAGAATTAGCCATGTGGATTCAGGCGTACAAGGCACGAATAAGAGCAGGACCTACCATAGAACAACATGAAAGAGAATATCCTAGAGGTGACCTAGAGAGAGAGAGGTTGGAGATCTGCAAAAAATTAATAGAGGTTGCTCAACAGACCTTAGAAAAACCTGCGTTGCCACTACCCAATACCCGAATTTCCGAAAGGGAATTCCAAGAGTGTGTCATTACTAATGATCACGAGAAATCCAAAGCTGGTAAGACACATAATAGAAATTATGGTGAGGATAAAAGGGAAGGTTCCATTGTTCCCGAAGTAGAAGGGGAATGGCCAAAAGATTTGTGGGCAAGATTCCAAGAAGACAGATGGAAGAAAGTGGAAGGAATAGAACCACCCTTTGAGGAGCTAGAAGCAAAAGATGGAATAGAGGATTCAATACTTGAGTTGAATTCAGAAGAAATATTACCGATGGACCCAAGTGACAAAGAAGATGACAGAGTAAAGGCTTTGCCAAATTACACAGGAGAGTACGAACATAATTCGGAACTATATTGCATTCCCTCAATAAGGAAAAAAGAACCAAACCCATCAGTCCAAACATCGGATATCATACAACATCTCAAAAAAGTAAAAATCCCTTGTACCCTAACATTGGAAGAACTTTTGAAGATCAAACCACATTTGAAGGAGAAGCTGACCAGCCAATTGGAGATCAAGACGGAAGAAAAAGAGGTATCTGATGAATTAAACACAGTAAAAATCCCAGTTGATAAGGTTGGAGATTTTAGTGAGGGAGATGAAGGAAACACTTGCCTTCCAATTACCTATAGAGGTTACACCACCAAATCCATCTTAGATTCCGGAGCTGGAGTAGGCATTGCTACTAGAGAAATCTAGGAGAAATGGGGAAAACCAGCTTTAAGACCAACACACATGAAGATACAAATGGCAGATGGACACACTGAAAGACCCTTGGGATTATTGGAACGAGTAGTTTTTACCACTTGTGGAGTTGAATTTGAGCATACCTTAGCAATATGTCAATTTGAAAGGGCAAGCAATTATGAGATGATACTTGGGAGACCTTTCATGAGACAGCTAAAGGTTGTGCAAGATTGGGGAAAGGACGTTGTATATCTACAGCATGAAGGAACCACCACAAGAATAAATCTCCACACATATACATATCAAGACGTTCCCCCCTTACAATGGAATCAAATTCATAAGGAGGAAGACGATCAGTCAATTCAGAACATAGGTTCTAGTGACCAACCGTGGATGAACGAGGACACTCATCTATGGATATGCCAAACTGCAAAAAAGGAAGAGGATAGGAGAAAGGGATGGCAGCAAAGGCAAGGAGTAGCTAGGTCTGTACAAGATCCAGCTTACATGCCTCAAGTTTTTTTGGATGAAGAGTTTGAACCTCATGGTTGGATGGAAATTTTAGCGACCCTTGATGTATGTGTGAACAAAGAAGTAATAACTATGAATGAATGTATTGATGAGGAAGGATATGACGTTACTCTATATGTGGTAGTCCTTCAGGAGGCTGAAGAAGGAGAGGTGATAGAAAAGGAATGGAAGGAAGACTACGAGAGCATTGAAATGGATCAAGAACACATGGAAACAGAAAATGAAACTCAAGAAATAAGTGTCATAGCTCATGAAATAAATCAAGAACCAACACAGGAAGAGGAGCTTGGATTAGAAAAAGCAAAAATTGATGAAGAAAACAAGCCACAAGATTAGTTTGAAGTGCCAGCCCACTTCAAAAAATATGAAGTAGAAGAGAGAAGAATTGCTATTCAAATGCCAAAACGAGAAGCACAGCCGGGAATAGCATACGACAACAAAGAGCAAACCAAGAAGATAGTAGTAACGTTAGAAGGAGGAGAGGAGCGATGTACTTTCATAGGACAGGATGTCTCAATGGAGGAAGAACGAGAGTTAATATGCCTCATAAGGGAATATCGGGATGTCTTTGCCTGGACCTATAAGGACTTGAAAGGAGTAGATCCATCTATATGTGCTCATAGAATCCCAATGACATCCGAAGCCAAGCCTTCAAAACAAAGACCGTATACATACAATGATGTATACTCAACAAATATAAAGGAAGAGATAGATAAGTTGCTAGATGCTGGATTCATTTATGAGATTGAACACACGGAATGGGTATCACCTTTGGTGGTTGTACCAAAAAAGAATGGGAAGTTAAGAGTATGCATAAATCTAAAAAAAGTTAATGCCGCTACCATAAGGGATAGTTACCCACTACCCATTATGGATCATCTGTTGGAAAGAGTGGCAGGGAAGGAAGTGTATAGTTTTTTGGACGGTTTCTCAAGATATAATCAGGTAGCCATTGCTCTTGAAGACCAACATAAAACCACCTTTGCAACTGAATGGGGAGTATACGCCTTTAGAGTCATGCCCTTTGGACTAACTAATGCCCCAGCCACCTTCCAAAGATTGATGTGCCATGTATTCAAAGAGTTCCTGAGAATGAGTATGGACGTATACATGGATGATTTATGTACTTATTCAGCTGTACGATCAGAGCATATCCCTGAACTAGAAAAGATCTTTGCCAAATGTCGACAATATAGAGTATGCCTCAACCCAAAAAAATGTGTCTTCATGGTTCGACAAGGAAAAATATTGGGACATATTGTATCCAAAAATGGAATCTCAACCGATGAAGACAAAATCAAAGTAATTTTAGATTTGCCAAGACCGAAGACGGCTAAAGAAGTCCAAGCATTTATGGGACATTGTGGATACGATAGAAGATTCATACATATGTATGCCATAATTGCTAGACCTCTTTATGCATTATTGACACAATTTAATTGGACAGAAGAATGTGAAAAAGCCTTTAATGAATTAAAGAGTCGATTGAGTTCAGCACCAATCCTTCGAGTACCTAACTGGAATAAACCATTTCACATTCATGTGGATGCATCCAAGTTTGCCATTGGTTGCATCTTAGCTCAACCTGCAAATACAGGAAAGCTAGACCACCCTATAGCCTATGCCAGTAGACAATTAAATCAAGCAGAGCGTAATTATACCACAACCGAGAGAGAAGGCTTAGGGATGGTGTACACAGTAAAGAAGTTTCGACACTATTTATTGGCAAACAAATTCAAATTCTTCATTGATCATCAAGCCCTACTGTACTTAGTCAACAAGCCTTGTAATACAAGACGACTAGTACGATGGTTTCTATTGTTGATGGAGTTTGATTTTGAAGTAGTAGTCAAGAAAGGAAATACCCACATAAGAGCAGATCACTTATCGAGAATGACACATGGAGAACCACCCGTAGGAGTACCCGATGATCTGCCAGATACTTACCTTTTTAATCTCGAAGTATGTCCCCAATGGGCAGAAAAGTTGATCCCTATACTCACGCATGGACCTAAAGATGGAATCACTCAAAACCGAACCCAAGACCTGTGGAAGACTAAAAACCTTCATATCATTGTTGGAAGTTTGTATCACCAAGATTTAAGTGGATTACTAATGAGATGCGTAGAAGAAGAGGAATAAGAAATGTGTCTTCAAAAGGCACATGTAAATCAATGGAAAAACTATTTGAATGCAAACGGAACATGGCAAACCCTGAGGAGATTAGGCATATATTGGCCAACCATGTAGAGGGATGCGCATAACTACGCATCAGCCTGCCAAACTTGTCAAGAACAAAATCCAGAAGAGAACTCTACTATATGCTACTCCACTGTAGCACCCAGATGGAGCATGCCTCTGGTGAAGTACTTAAAAACCCAAGAATACCCAGAAGGAGCCACTTTAGCAAGGAAACATGCACTTGTAGAACAAAGCAAGGACTATGCTCTTGTAGGGAAACAACTATTCAAGAGAGGGAGAGACAATCAATTATGATTGTGCATTCATGAAGATGAGTACCTTGCTGTTTTAGAGATGGCACATACAGGAGCTGCAGGAGGACATTTCTCTGCAGATAAGACATCAAAAATGATTCTCTTTGCTGGAATGCGGTGGCCAACTCTACATCAAGATGCTGCAACATATGTGCAAAGCTGTGATACATGTCAACGCACGAAATATCCAATTAGAAGAGATGAGATGCCATTGAAACCCATGATGAGTGCCAGAGCCTTTACTAAATGGGGAATAGACTTCATAGGACCTATTAGCCCACCAGCGAAAGGATCCCATGCCGAGTACATAATTGTAGCAACCGACTATCTGACCAAATGGGTTGAAGCCAAGGCAACCAAGAAAAATGATGCAAGAACTACGGCCAAGTTTCTTTTTGAGAACGTTTTCACTAGATTTGGACTACCGATAGAAATTGTGAGTGATAGAGGTACGCATTTTGTGAATGAAGTAATAGAAGCCTTACTGAATGAATTCTTAGTAATTCATAAGAAATCAGCCCCTTATCACCCACAAGCTAATGGACAAGCCGAAAGTTTGAATAAAATCTTGTGTACAGTTCTCACAAAAATTGTTAACAATGGAAGATCTGATTGGGATAAGCAATTACATCATGCTTTATGGGCATTTCGAGTAGCCTACAACACAGCCATAGGAACTACGCCTTTTAACCTAGTGTATGGACAAAATGCTATTTTGCCAATTGATTTCTTAATCCCCACTCTCACAGTAGCAACCACTTACGAGTGGACGGGACATGAACTATCAGCTCAATTGGATCAAATAGAAAAGTTACACGAAACTAGGTTACAAGCAGTAGTAGGCATCTATGCTGCCAAAAGGCGACAAAAAGCATACTTTGATGCTCACATTAAAGACAAAAAATTGAAGTAAGGAGATTTAGTTTTGGTATATACCTTGAAACAACACGCTAAGAAGTTGCAGAAGAGAGGATATGGCCCATTAATCATCAATCACATATCCACTAGCGGAGCCATCAGCTTAGCCACCCTAGATGAAGAAGTATTACGAAACTATATTAGTGGATGTCGAGTGAAAAAATACCTAGAACCATTGACTGAGGAAACAATGTCACGATTAATCAAGGGTAAGAATAGACGTATCGAGGAAGAAAGGATACGAGAAGAAGCTAGACAGGAAGCACTAGAACGAATTAAGAAACGAAAAGAGTGGATGAGAGAGAGAGATGAGAGATATCGACTAGGGGAAGAACTCATCCCAATGGCTAATCTTAGAGCCACTGAAACCCTAGGTCAAAGAACACAACCTTATTTGAATTTGGGAGCCGGAAAGGAGGAGTATCACTTAGTGAATGCTCTCATTGATACAGGAGCTGCAATAAGCTGTATTAAACTTTCATTGATTCAGAAATTTAAGGAGGAATTACGGCCATCCAAGGCACAGTTGATAGGAATAGGAGGAACAATTACTCAATGTATAGGTGAAATCACCTTACCTCTACATCTTGGCAACAACACTATGGAACAGAAGCTATTAGTATGTCAGGATCAGGACTTACTCGAAGACGTAGTGTTAGGTCAAGATTGGATATATGAATATGAAGTAACCATTCAATTGGCCTTAGGATACATCTCAGCAAAGATAGGACATCGAGAGGTATTCAACATGCTAGGTGAACGACCAATCAAAACTGAAGAAATAGATCCGCGAGCTCACTCTCGTAAACATGATGATGAATGTATGATCATCAGCACTGTGGAAACGCCTTCCTCTAGTACTTCTTATGAGGAGACACAGAATATTCTGCTTGCATCCCATCTTCTAGTTTAACAAGTCACCAGAGTGTCAGTTCACCTAAAAACAACCCTAATGGAGAACCAAGCGCAAGAGAGACTAATTCCAAGGATCATCCCAAGTCTGTACCTATTAGACTATACCCTATTCCGTACGCTAAACAAGCTTGGATAAGGAAGGATCAAACGGATGCATATCTTCAACAACAGGAACATCTTCGACATCAGAACAACCAATCAAACAAGAAGGCAAATCATTTTGGACATCAAGGTCAACAAAAAATTGTTAGAATATGGATTCCGAAGAAAGTAATAGCCGCCCAATGGGATCGAACACAAATATGGATTCCCAAGCCATGCGCCCAAAGGACAATCATCAAGAAGGAAGAGTCAAGGCTCAAGAAAAATCAGTATGCTCCGAAGGCAAGACTATCAAAGATGAACAGCTGCAGGACAGAGAAGAAGTATACAATTGCATCAAAGACTATTCCAAGATTCAAACATCAGCAGAAGCAGACGTACAACATCAGGAATGTTTGGGATACAATACATCCCAATAGAGGAAAGCAGATTTGGATGTCGAAAGACGAGACGAGTTGTATGCATCAAAAAAATACTTCAAGTTGCACGCATTTAGAGTTACCAGAATCCAAAGTATGCATGATAGGGCCACATTATAAGGCCACGCATTCGGCACGCTATTCTTCTATTTCAAGATAGTGAAGCACATTTTCCTCTTGGGAAATAGGAGAGCACTTGTACATAATTTAAAGAAAATTACTAAAAAATTAATAATCGCTTCGGCTATGAACTCACTTTTCTGTTTTTCTTTTAGACAAAAACATAAAAATACCTAAAAATATGAAAAATCCCAGGTATTACCTTTCTCACACCCACGGGAAAGGGACGACACCATTCACTCGGAGCAATGTCAATCTTATGAGAGACAAATGAAGGAGGATTTCTGATACTATATGGCCACTAATTCATACTCTATATTGAGTGCAGATGGCATCCACTAATTCCGAAGCGACTCAAGAGGAAGAGGTTCAGTTTCTTCCACTAGAATCCATAACAAAAGCTAGAGGCCATTGGTTTCTTGATGACCAACCGGTATCGGAATTGATTTTCATGGCAACCATCAAGATTATGGATAGGGAACACTACTTCCCTATTATGTCGCAAGATTTCAAGACTATCATACAAGGATTACCGCGCATGGTGGATGGATGGACACAAGCAGGAATAGATGCATTTCTTAAAATACCTATTTATCTGCCAGATTTCCAGAGATGTACACAAGTGATGAACACACTTCAACCTGCATCGAATAAGGTATCAGTTCCCAAAGCAAGAGAATTAGACAAAGTGGGTACCTGGAGAACCATTCAATTCACTCATGAGCTAATCAACAAAGCTTTTGGATGGAATCAAGAAGGAATCACCAATGTCAAGGAAGAGTGTCATGACCCAAAAAAGAGATCCTTTTTGGACATTAACAGAACTGACATTGAAGAGGTTGTTCGCCTGTGCACCAACATTTCTGTTTCCCAAGTATGCATAGATACACTGCACCGCAAAAGATTGTTGTACAACTACTGTCACATGCTATGAGGCAAATTGGCAATAAAGTGAATCTGACTTCGTATGTCCAAGACAGATTATTTGAAGCAAAGAAGAAGTGGGGCCAGAAGAAGTTTCTAAATGGGATTTTGGCTTTGACACTCCTTATATATGAGGCACTTGATATGAAAAATTGTTTGCGTGAAATGCCAACCTCAGAAGAATCAGCCAAATATGCCAAATCACCTACGATTCCAAAGAAAAAGAAAGCAGCTGTTGCGGTAGAAGAAGCAGGAACCAGTTCTCAGAAACCTATGAGGGGTACAAAGCACCTCAGAGATGAAGAAGCCCAGGCTACACCCCAATCAAAGCGGACACATACTCTACCAAAGATTCCTGTAATTCAAATGCCAATCACCAAGAGAGATCTCTCCACTGCCCTTGAAGAGACACATCAGTACACGCAAGGGCAGGTAAATCTAAATGTTCAAGGTCATCATTACAGACAAGCAAGTCAAGAGAAACAACAACGGAGTAAAGAAAAGACCCCAGAACAAACCGCGAGATACAAAGAACTGGGCTTAGAAGATTCAAGCTCCAATGAAGAATCTAGTCCTGAAAAAGACACTTTGGACACTGACATACGGACAGAGACTCACTAGGAAGAATGGACGGAGCTTAATCAAATCGAAGTCACGCCAGATAACCAACAAGAAAAGGCAAGGAACAAAGAAGAACACACCGAAACAGAGCATGTAATTGGATTAAATGATAAGTCAAAGATTAGTATCAAGGAAGCTCCAATGTCAAATAAAGAAGTAAGGCCACCTATCAAGGAAGAAATACAAACTCCCGTAAATGCAGATTCAAACCTACACACAAATCAAGAGCAGATTGTGATCGAGGTGCCAGATGATACGCTTAAGGAAACATTGACCACATGGTGGTTGAGCCAAGGATCAAACTTCATATTAGGTAGCCCCATGACACTACATTACATGTGGCACAAGGGAAAGATGTGACCACCGGTGAGGAACCACATATCCCTAAAACTTGGTTAAATGTGAATGTTACTTAGTTAAAACCGGTTGTAAAACAAATGATCCAAACGGCCATGGATACACAACAACAGATGATGGATATAGATGCAGACTATGATAAGGCCATGAGGGAAAAGAGTCAATTCCAAATCATGACTGAACAATTGTCATCACAACTCATCCAGGCTCAGAAAGAAATGGCAACGAAAGAAACGGAGTTGCTCGAGGTAAAAACACAATGTGGTACATTGATGACCCAACATCACCAACTCCAGGTACAATTAATGAACTTACAAAGATTACATGAAGCCAGCGAAGCAGACAAAGAGAGAATGAAAGCTCAAAGCAATCTATTACAAGCACAATTAAAGGTGTACATGGAAGAAAGTGACAGTTTACGAAATAGAAATAAATAACTCATGAAGTCATTGCTATACGATCAACCTCTCAAAAAACAAGAAACAACAGATGTTGATCAGAGAGAGTTAAGAGATCAGATTGTAAAATATACAGAATTGCTACAACAAGAACAAGCATTAAGAACCGAATGGGAGCAGAAGTACATTCAAGACACCACTGAGCTCCAAAAGCAATTGAATATGGCCAATGGTAAACTTGCCTCGAGTTATAGTGAGAACATGGATCAGGTAGCCGAAATTGGCAATGAACTGCTTGCAGCCAAAGAAGCACTCAGAGCAGCGATGCAAGAATTAAAAGCAAAGACTGAATGCATAGCACAATTAGAGACCAAAGTAAAAGAGAAAGCACCGATCGGGACACAAGTAGAGCCAGCAAAGGAAAATCCTACTGACGAGGTAGAGGTACATCCTCTATCTCCCCCGATTTATAATTCTCCAATACACGAGCAGATGGCGGACATACATGATGATCATCCAATGCCATATACTGCAGAAATAAGTTAGAAGGAACGGGCACTAGTGGTGTCTCGATTGACGGAAACTTTTGAAAATGAAGTTACCAAAGTAATGAGAGAAGCAAAAATCAAGGGTAAAGACTTGGAAAAGATCATGAAGCCTTTCAACATTCCATACGGATTATTGAAAGAGAGAACAAGACAATATATAAAGAAGATTACAAAGACAAGTCCAGACGAGTAGCTAAACTTTAAACATGACACATTCACTTACACTCGAGAAGAATTTGAAGCTACACAACCTGTTTGGAGAAGAAAGCTTTTGGAGAAACATCCTACACTATGGGTGCATTGGCAAGCAGCACCATATTTCCTACAGGTAAACCCTTCATTTTATCCGATACCACGTCGAAGAGAAACCAGGGAATTTTTGGACCTGCAAAAAAATGGTGCTATAAATAAACAGTGGCTGAATTACCCACTGCTTCCAAGCCTGCCACATAATTATCTACCAACGGAAGATTATATGGTAAAGACCATCGAATTTTGGCTGCAGAACTATGCGACAGTACCTGATTTAACTGTAAAGATGACAAATAAAATACTCAGTATGATACTCACAGTATTGAAGGTTTTCAAACATGCGGACTACACATTTTTGAATTTCATTGGTATTAATCAAGGAACGGACATACTCATTTTTTATCTGTCTGTTATGCCTAGCCGACCTACAATAATGGTGTATTATTCCAGGATTATGTTTTTGCCAAGTACATATATGCAAACGTTCGAGGAAGCATTTTTTACAGGATTTTTTGAAATAAATTCAGAAATCTTTTTAAAGATGTCATCTAACCTGAATGCCAGATTAGTGGCATACGAATTGAGCTTCTTCGCGGACCATAGACAGCCACCAAATGGCAGTGTGAAGGCAGAACCATGGAAATAGCTAATGATACGTGAAGCCAATCTACTTAATGACATAGAGCAAAAAGCATATAGAACATACGCCCGTCGCTTGTCAAAGCCTATCGGGGACAACAGAGTCCAGGAGGGGGGCAGTGTTGAGGGAGAATCAAGCAAAAAGAAGAAAAGGAGAAGACAAAGAAAGAAGCTTCACTAAAAAGATACTATATGAAGACATATTTTTGCAAGAAGCCCCGTAGGGGCACGCAACACCCATCTCTACACAGAGCCCTGCAAGGGCACACACACCAAGGAAAAGCATGCAACCACACGAGGATGCTTCAACCTCTTGATCAACAGAAGGTTCAGATCAAGGCTGAAGAGCTACATCCTCATATGTCTACTAATGGCGTGCGTGGCAACCCGAATTAACAAGCTTAAGTAATACAGCAAGGTCCAATGTGTGCAAGCAGGACAAATTTGAGGACCATTAAAACGTAATGCCAGTCCAACCAACAGGCAAGACGAACCAAGGGATGCGTGCGATGACAGAGAGAAACAAGAAGTAAATCCTGTCAAGGGACGATAGAAACGAAGAGGGGGAGAGTGTTGCAGAGCAAAGAGAGCACAAGGCAGAGAAAAAGAAGGGCCCCAAAATTTTTCCAATTTGGACACCCAGTTTTTGTATTATAACCATTCTTGTAATATATTTTCCGTTGTAAATGCACTAGAGGAGTCCTCTAGATGCATCCCCACAGAAGATTAGTATCTTACCCATGTAAATTAGTAGGAAACTAGTCTTTTAGTGAATAAAGTGTCGGTCTCTTGTGTGAAAGGACCAATTTTAGGGCACTAGTATATAAGTCAATTTGTGACTCTTTGTAAAGACTTCTTGCCATTGTGAGAATCAAGAGCACAAAAATTCGAATTTGTGTCTTCTGCTCTCTGTATCTTCTTCTTTGTGAGCTGGTGTGCATGTGTATTACTTGGAAAGAGTGTTAAGAAGTGTTGTCTATCCATGAAAGTGTTTGTTTGCTGTTGTTAAGGTGTGTGTGAAGTGTAGGAAGTGTTGAAGTGTAGGAAGGTTTTCTCGCGACTCAGTATTTTGCTCATAATTTGAAGTAGGAGTGTCAGAATTAGTCAAAACCATTGCCATTGGATGCCTCTTCTTGAGAGCTTCGAAATGCATATGCTTTTCACTATATTTAGAGCTTGGAGCTGAGAGAGAAGCTCAATTTACTGTTGGCTGCTGTTCCAAGTATCGTGACACCATAACTGATGGTTGAAGCTTGTTTGGATCAGTCTTTACCTTGTTTGCACTCTTTGAGTAGTTCATTTGCATTGATCATCATTTGAATGCATGTCTTCATACACTCGGCTAGGTTTGTATACTCATCGGATTGATAATTAAAGCGTGAATCCCCACTATATGCACTTGGGGGGGATCGACGTATAGTCTCTTTCTCCACAAGTCCCTAGGTTGGTGCTTAGGTACACAGTCTTCTCTCCATATATTGTCTAAACCTACATCCTGTCAATCTAATCATTTCCTGAGGGGTTCGTTTGAAGCTATGAATCAACGAAGAATTATCATGCCTAATTCCACTTTTAGAGAATTTCGTGATGAATGACTCTAACAAGTGATGGGTATCCCTAAATTGCCTTTGTTGCAATGGTTGGAACCGAGTTAAAGCAGTATTCTTTAACGTTAGTCCAAATGCATTATATTGCGTAAACATGTCTTCTACCCTTTGCTCTTAATACTTGCTTAAATTATGCAATGTGGTCATAGGGATCTCCTGTAGAGGAAAATCATCTCTACCACATGATATTCTAGGTTCCCTTTGTCTTTCCAATCTATCGTTGTCCATGGTTGGTCTATCTCTCCCTATGGGATGAGTGAAACTTACTTCTGGTCTCTCTTTGTTCTTCTCTCTTTGAGTGCCATGGGCTGATGATGTTCTAGCACCTTGATGGCTTGTGTTTACATTTGTTTGAGATGGAGGGAATACTAACTCACCTCTCCATGTGTAGGTATTTCTTGTGTGGTCTGGCACTACAAATACTTGTTTTGAAGCATCATCCAAGTATACAACCTTTCAGGTGTATCTAGGTCCTTGAATTCATAAATCATGATGGAGCCTACCTCACTAGATTGTTCCATTATGTACCTCCAAAATTCTTCATCGGTTTCCTTATTTAGAAACAGTTATATGCTTCTATTGTCCTGAGGGATCCATTTTGGGATTAGTACTCTTATCAGTACAGATTTCCCTCTAGGTGTCCTGGGTTCTTCTCCTAGTGGTTCTTTTCCTTGGGCTCTCGCTTACGTATCTGGCTAAACTACACCAAACTCATTGGTATGATTAGGTTGAGTACTTATGATGTACATGGTTCCTTCTTTGTCTATGTATGCATATCTCTCAAATTTCACCACTAGAAGTTCCAATCCAATGGGTTGATCAGGATTGTGCAATTGCACCACTAATCTTTGCAAACCATCCTCATAGATGCAAGCACCTAAGTGGTTGGTTCGGACATATTGTAGGGTCCTTCGGGTCTCTCCAAATATGCTAGGTTTAACCCTCCTTCTTGTCTTTCCATGATAAAAGACATTTCTGACTCACTGGTATCTCTGCTCAACTCGTAAGGATAGTTATTCAATTGTTGAGCCCATGAATGTGCAGTAGTTCCTACAATTGCTTCTGATGATCTAACTTACCTATATGCGTGCCCAATCTAAGGTTCATGAATTTACTTACTAGCACTCTCTGATCGTAAATGTCTCTTTTGTTCTTTTATTGCTTGTTTCCTTTTTAAATTCCTTTAAATTCTTGTCTTGTCTCAATGTTTATATTAGGAGTCGACTTTTTGTTGTACTTTTGAGTTCTTGTTTTGCCAGACTTAAGTTCTTTCCTTTAGGTTCTCGTACAACACACTTTTATCTTCGTCTTGGACTTGAAAAATTAAGTCTCTTGGATCTAATGCATTCCTATCATCGTTCTAATTTAATCCACAATGCTACCGTTTAGCCTAAGCTAATAATTGACTGAGGGGGTTGAGTATTCTTCCAACATCGAGTCAGCTTCTTTGATAGCTCTGATGCCCACAAAGTCGCACTTCCCAAGCCTTGCATTCTTCACTACCTTGCTTTGATTACCTTTGATAGCCCTTGCTAGACCTGTAAAAATCCAATGTTTAGACCAATTCTTAAATTGATGATCAAGCACTTTGATATATACACCTTCTAGGTCCCTTCTTGTTTGGAAATTTTTTTTCCCAACTTCCCCCTGGCTTTTCGAGTTCCACAAATGGTCAAACTCAAATTATCTCGTCTAAAAATCATGTAGTACTCATAAAGAGCTTTCTAACGAACTATAAAGCTCAAAAAATGGATTTCGAATGAAGAAGTTATGAACCTTTAGGTCCTCGGGGGTAAAAACTGACACACAAGTTTTTCTTCAATCATGAGCTAAGGGGTCTCCAATGAGCTTAACCACCCAAAAATTTTCTCAAAATAGCCTCACATTAGCCCCAAAAAATCAAACCCTAATTTTGGCATTTTGGGTGGACAATCGTGATGATCTGAGATAATCGCGATGGTCTGAGATCGTCGGATGGCTCAGGTGAACCGTCGCGATTTTATGATACAATCGCGATGGTTCAATGGTGCGAGGCATTGCGATGGTCTAAAGAGAAGTATTGTAATGGTCTAAAGTGAAGCGTCGTGATGGTCTATCTAGCGAGAAATCACGATGGCATAAGCCTGTCACAATGGTCAATGGTCTATGCAATCGTCCCAATGGCATGAGCCCATCGCGATGGTCAGGGGGCGCGATGGCTTGGGCCAATCGTGATGGTCCAATCTCGAAGCATCACGATTGCGTACCTGCTATCATCGCGATGGTCTAACTTGACATGTGGCAGGGGATTGTCGTAATGGCGTGGGCCAATCGCGATGGCGTGGGGTGGACGGGATCATCGCGATGGTCAGTGACCGTCACGATGGTTCAAGTGAACCGTTGTGATGGTCCAGCCGAGCCCTCGCGATGGCGTGAGCCAATCCTGATGGTGTGACACAATCGGGATGGCGTGAGCCCGTTGCGATGGTCCATATTGACAGTCAAGGTCACACACAAGCAGCAAAGTGCATCATTGAAGTGGACACACTAAAGAAGAAGGAGCATGTAGGGAGCTCCAAGAAGCACATGTCAAATTTTCAGAAGAAATCCCTATAGATATAGTGATTTTTATCACTAAAAACCATTGTAAATACCATTTTCTATTTTTAGACCTCCATTTTGTTCAAGCCGAGGAGTCCTCAAGCTGAAGAGTATTACAAGTATCATCCTACCAGTTTTCATAATTTTTAGACTCCGTTTGAGCCCTCAAATAAGCTTTGGAACCTATTTTTTAACTAGGCCAGACACTAGGTCTGGACAGGGCCAAAACTACTAAAAAACTATAAAAAGGGCTGGAGAACTCATTTTTGGGGTTAGCTTATTGTAGATTTCAGCTTTGTAAGAGAACTCTTTTGTAATTGAAGTCCTGCCATTGTTCCACTCTTTGCTCTTACCTTGTGCACGTGTGTGTGTATGTGTGTGCATGTTTGTGTGCTTTCATTCGCGCACTTGTGCACTTCACTTGCTCTTGGTCTTCATACCAGTCCTCACATCTCCACGGATTGACATTTATGAGGTGAAGCTCCTCATGTTGGTACTTACCATTGTGCTAGAGTGACACCAAATTTGGTGCCGTTGCCGGGGAGAGAGCTTGGAGGACGAGCGTGTGACGGTAAGATGTAGAGTAGCGACGTTGGAAAGTAAAAAAATCACCATTTTCAGTTGAGTTTCTGAGTTTTCCCTCTTCTTCATCATCATCATCACCATCATCTCCTCTCATCTTCACCTTCTCTGTTTTTTTTGCTTTTTTGAATGTACACTCCCTATTTTACCTCTTTTTCTTCCCTCTTGGCTATGTGAGGAGTTCAGAGATGGTTCAGAGCTTAGGCGTCCTTGAAATACAGAGAATCGCGCTCTTAAAACACCAAAATCTGAGTGACTGTATCGCGACGTGACAAGACCTACGTTTGGTATCGCGGCGGTGATATCGTGCGTTTGGAAGTTGATTTTGCATCTACAGGCTAATAGGAGTGACAAGGAGAACATAAGGTACACATATCTACAAAAATTTCTGAATTTGGCCTTAAAAATCTCTAAGTATCGTGTCCGGTTGAGTTTTGGTATCGTGATACCAGAATTCTCGAGTATCGCGATACTTGTCGAGGTATCGTATCGTGCACGCCCACTTGAGGTATTGCGATACTATTCTTCGTCAAGTGTTGGTATCGCGATCGCTATCGCCCCAGTGGTATCGTATCGTTGATTGAGCGGTATCGTATCGCGCATGACAGTGATATCGTATCGCCTAAAATCTTGGTATCGTATCGTGCAAAAATGTGGTATCGTATCGTCCATATTTCTAGTATCGTATCGTGAGATTTCCAGTATCGTATCTTGAGATTTCTGGTATCGTATCGTCGATAGGCCAAGTATCGTATTGTCGATGATTTTGGTATCGTATCGTGCCCAATCTAGTATCATATCGTGCAAAAAAGTGGTATCGTATCGTCTGACCCTTTGGTATCGTATCGTCCATAGAACCAATATCGTATCGTGTAATTTTTGGTATCGTATCGCTTGTCTCCTTGGTATCGTATTGTCAGCAATCTGGTATCGTATCGTGTACTGGTCAAGTATCGTATCGCCCACTAACTTAGTATCGTATCGCCCACTAACTTGGTATCGTATCGTGCAAATCAAAGGTATCGTATCGTGACCATTTCCAGTATCATATCGTATGGATAGCAGTATCGTATCGTGGAAGTTGATATCGCGATTGTAGTCTCCAAGGTGGTATCGTATCACTGAATGTGGTATCGTCCATAGTGGTATCGCGGGGAAAATTTGATATCATATCGCCTGTCCTCAGGTACTCCCAGAGAGATCCTGTTTCACTGTTTTAACCCCCAGAACCTTGAACTTGCATAACTTTCTCATACGAAATCCGTTCGGAGTGATCTTTGGTTACGGTAAAATTAATACGAAGATTAATAGATAGGGTATTTTGAAGTTGACCCTCAAGTTGGACTAGGAAGCAAGGGGTTCCACAAGATTTTGAGCAATTCAAAGGACAAGTTTGGACTTGTAGAAAAGGCTTATGAACCTAAGCTCATGTTGATACTTAGGAAGAGATAGATAAAGTACCAAATCACTTGAACCTAAGGTCAACCACACAACCAAGTCAGGGACTCACAACTCAGTGGTTAACACTACGTGCTGAGTTCACAACGAGAAATGCCATTTAACTGGGAGAGACTCTTGGCTTCTGAAGACATGCATAGTTCAGTACCTAGGGAAGGTTTTATGTCTACAATGGAAGGGGAATATAGGATGTCTCTTCAATACGTATCCACTAACCTGCAAGGAATACCCATCTACCTCGATGGTCTATACAGGTCAATGGCAAGAATGAGAAACACTGCGGAATTAGAAATATTCCAAGACCAATTGCCAAGTACGAAGACGGAGTCTACATGGACAAGATGGGCCAGATCTACATAGTAACTGAAAACCTAGGTAAGATTAATGAAACAAGAGAGTTAGCTCGAGATCAGGCAACTACCTTGCAAAACCCATTCAAGACCCAGCAAAGAACAGAAAATGTGATGTTAGGACGAACAAGCCAAGATAGTATACCCAATAGACCACATGAGCAATTCACCATGCCAGGAATCAACCCCCACGGCCACACTAGTCAGAGAATGGGAAATATGAATAGACCTACCTTTAGGACAGAACCGCCCCAAGGTGTCCCCATCATAATGCAATCCCTAGAGCTAGACAAAAGAGTGAGACCAATCCAATTGGCCAAATGTATGCAAAATCCTTACGATGGCACAGGAGAGCCCTATGACCACATAACAGAATTCAAGCAAGTGTTACGAGCGGAGCAAGTGGATAAATTTTTCATGCAATATGAATCCTTTGGGCTAACTCTCATGGGAATAGCCATAGCTTGGTTTCAATCCTTGGATCCAAATTCCTTTGGCAATATCGAACAATTCTTTCAAGAATTTGTCTAGGAATTCACTAAGCGAGGGATCAAGCACAATTCGTCATCCTTACTACATAGTTTCAAACAAGCTCCCAAAGAGACAGTAAAAAATGCAGCACGAAGATTTAGTCAATATGTAGACCGATGCCCTGTGACAAAGAGACCTTCTCAGCAGAAAATGATATCCCTATTTTTAGAAGGTCAAACCAATGGAACATTGAGAATGTTAGTATACGTAAAACGGTTGCAAACTCTGAGTGAGTGTCTTCAAGAATGTATAGATTTGGAAGACAACTTAGCTGAGGATCTCAAAATGACACAAGATCTTACCAAATCAGCGGATACAAGGAGCAATGAAACTTCTAGTTCGAGCTATGTGGAGGAAGTGACAGAGTTAGTGGCCAAGAAGTTAGGGGTACAAGGACAAAGGAACTACCAGAACTCTTCCTTGAGATTGCCAATGTTAGGAAGTTGCACACTTTGCGGTGGAGATCATCCATCTCATGTCTGCACCAGAGAAGGATTAGGGTTATCACAACCTTACCCTTAAGTAGACAACCAACTCAAGAGCCTAACATGTACTCTTATAGTGAGCAGAAATACCGCAACCACAACATCGAATACTATCCAATGAATAGACAACCATGACTACTTGCACCACCCCAATGTAGACCATACAGGTACCCTCCTAGAGAACAAGACAGAGAATTTCCTAGGTATAACCCTTGTCCAGGACCACAAGGAGCCACTAGACTGTATGAACATGGAGGATATAGCCAACCTCAACCTATACCAAGACAACAACCATCCCACACATCAGCTCCAACACAAGGACAAAATGTCACAATACAAGTCGTTTGTCTTGAGTGTGGCAAAGAACAGCTCCTGAGAGATTATCCCAAACATCCCTCTAATGCACCAAAGGTTACACCCATTAATGTGGTAGGCCTAGTAGGGGATTCAAGTTCCAGTGGCGATAATGTGGCTCCTATACATGCAGTTACGAGGGCACAAGCCGTACAAATAGCTAAACTAGCTGAGAAATCTGAGCCAAGTGAATCAGGAGAGCCTGGTAAGAGAAAAACAAGAACATGGAAGGATACTAGGGAGAAAGCCAATCGTAAGTGGACCAAAAAGTTATCTGAACTAGAAGAAAGCCTGAAAGACGCAAAAACAAAAATAGAAGATATTGCCTCTCAAAGCTCCTCGCATGTCGAAACTCCATCCACACAACCTCACCCCCACCCACCAACCATTGTAAATAGACCACAGCGAGGGTCTGGTCTTGCACATCCAACCCCAGAACACTTGGACATGATGTTCAAGGCATACCAGACTCTACTTCAAGAAGGGCCAACACCTGCAAACCTAGACAAGAGCTACCCTAGAGCAGATTTAGAGATTGAACAGACAAAAATGTGCATAAAAATGGTGGAACTAGCTCAAGCTATGTTCGAGGCCAATCAATCATTCAATCAGACGAATGCTATTACACCGGGTTTGCACTTCCAGGGCCTACTACATAGATTATAGAAGTTGGTAAATAAAACTCAAGTTTCTTTACCTCCACAGGCTTAACCTATTGTTGAAAGAGAGAGCTCATCACCACAGAAAGTCTATGTTCCTGACTCAGATGAGGGAGAACCTCTTTCAATTCAGCAACACACCCAAAAGTTCTTGTGGGAAATACAAGAAGAGAAATGGGCCAAGGAGAAGGATGTTTCCCCTCCTATTCTTGAAATTGATGACCGTCATGATCAATTCCCACAAGACATTCCATCTATTTATGGAGACCAAGTAGAGCAACAACAAAAAGAAAGTTCAAGATTTGAATCCAATTCTTTACAAGAGTTGCCACAATTCATAGGCCCATGGGAATCTAAATCTCTCCATATCAGAGCTCCCACAATATTGATCAGAAACGAAGACTCGGTGGTTCCAAGAAACACTGATGGAATCATGAAGGATCAGGTTCTAGAACTTGCTTCCAATATGCCAAAAGCAGACTCTAACCAGAAAGTTCCAGAGATACCTCTAGACAAAATAGGGGACATGCGCGAAGGTGAGGAAGGTAATACTTATCTTCCAATCACCTACCAAGGTTACACAACCAAAGCGATCATAGATTCTAGTGCTGGTGTTGCTATTGCGACCACTTCCCTGTGGAAGCAATGGGGTAAACCAGCATTAAGACCAACTAGAATGAAACTTCAGATGGCTGACGACCATGTTGAAAGACCTCTAGGATTGCTAGAAGGGACAACTCTAACCACGTCTGGTGTAGAGTTTGAGCACACCTTTGCTATATGTGACTTTGGTAAAACTAGTACCTACGAAATAATCCTAGGAAGGCCCTTCCTACGACAATTGCAAGTTGTACAGGATTGGGGAACCAACTCCTTATACTTGCAATGCTTAGGGGTCACAACCAAGGTAAATTTGAAGCATTACACCTTCAGAGATGTACCACCCCTACAGTGGAATTCTATCCACAAGGAGCAAGAAGATTTGATCTCTGTGCATTCTAGAAGTTCATCCGAGACATCGTCGATGCATGAAGATACTCATTTGTGGATGTGCAAGTTCGGAAAGGAAGAGGAGAAACGCCTAAAAGCGAGAGAAAAAGGAACTTCTCAAGGAGATAGACCAATTAGAGACCCAGCCTATACACCGATGATCTTTCCAGATGAGGAATTTGAGCCACATGGTTGGGCAGAAATCTTAGCTACCATGGACATTGCAGTGAATGAAGAACAATGGACACCTCATTGTGATGAGGAGGGTTATGATATCTCATTGTTCATGTGTCAGCCCTTGCTTGAAGAATGTGACCCTAGTGACTTCATAGAAAAAGAAGAGAACGATGATGATCTAGAGTCCATGGTGATGGATAGTTGCTTTATTTCAGAGGAGCACTATCTAAAAGACAGGAGTATTTACCCAAAAGGAAGAAGAACCTCTCACAAGCATTAAAACTGTCAATTCAAAAAATGGAAGTGAAGGAGGTCAAAAGAAAAAGAAAAGGCAAGGAGTGAAACAAGAAGAGAAGGAATCATTGTTCGAAGTACCAGAGAATTTCAAGAAATATGAAGTTGAGGACCGAAACATTTTGGTACGAATGCCTAAGAGAGAGGCCACCACAGGAGAAGCGTATGATAACAAAGAAAAGACCAAAAAAGTCATAGTCACCATTGAAGAAAACGAAGAGAGATATACATACATAGGAGATGACCTAAGTAAAGAAGAGGAAGCAGAGTTGGTAGCTTTGTTAAGGGAATATAGGGACGTGTTTGCATGGCACTATAGAGACTTGAAGGGAGTAGATCCGAAGGTTTGTTCTCATATGATCCCCATGATAGCAAATGCCAAGCCCACCAAACAGAAGCCCTACACATATAATGACACTTATGCAGCCAAAATAAAAGAAGAAATCGACATATTGATTGAAGCCGGATTCATCTATGAAATTGACCATACTGAATGGGTGTCCCCCATTGTAGTGGTGCCCAAGAAGAATGGAAAGTTACGTGTGTGTATTAACCTTAAAAAAGTTAATGCCGCTATGATTAGAGATAGCTATCCACTTCCAATCACTGATCATTTATTGGAGCGTGTTGCGGGCAAGGAAGTTTATAGCTTCCTTGATGGATTTTCAGGTTACAACCAAGTAGCCATTGCCACAGAATATCAACAGAAAACGGCCTTTGTCACAGAGTGGGGAGTCTTTGCATTTCGTGTGATGCCATTTGGGTTGACTAATGCACCTACAACCTTCCAAAGGCTCATGTGTCATGTCTTCAAAGAGTTCTTGCGAAAAAGCTTAGAAGTATATGTGGATGATTTATGTGCTCATTCCCAAGAAAGGAGATGTCACATTCCTGAGCTCAGACAAATCTTCAACAAGTGTAGACAATATCGAGTGTGTCTGAACCCAGAAAAGTATGTGTTCATGGTACGCCAAGGTAAAATCTTAGGTCATATTGTTTCTAAGCACAGAATATCAACAGATGAGGACAAAGTAAAAGCCATCGCGGAGCTACCGAGGCCAAGGAATGTTAAAGAGGTACAAGCCTTTATGGGCCATTGTGGATATTACCGTAGGTTTATTCACATGTATGCAATTATAGCTAAGCCTCTTTATGCCTTGTTGACAAAGTTTGAGTGGAACGACGAATGTGAGAAGTCCTTCAATGAGCTGAAGAAACACTTGTGCACAACACCCATACTGACCACTCCTGATTGGAATAAGCCATTCCATGTACATGTGGATGCATCCAATTATGCAATAGGATGTGTGTTGTCACAACCCACAAGAGAAGGAAATTTAGATTTGCCTATAGCCTATGCTAGTAGGCAAGTGAACGCTGCTAAACGAAACTACACCACAACCAAAAGAGAAGGGTTAGGCATGGTATATGCTGTAAAGAAGTTTAGACACTATCTATTGGCCAACAAGTTCAAATTTTTCACTGATCATCAAGCTTTATTATACTTGGTCAATAAACCTTGCAACATTGGATGCTTAGTAAGATGGTTCCTCTTAATAATGGAATATGACTTTGAAGTGGTTGTTAGGCAAGGTAAGACCCACCTTAGAGCGGATCACCTTTCTCGCATCACTTTAGGAGAGCCACCGCAAGGAGTGTCTGATGAATTGCCCGATGCTTATCTGTTCAATCTAGAAGTTGTTCCTAAATGGGAAAATAAGTTGGTACTAGTCCTGACCTTTGGACCCGCAAATAAGAAGGTGAAGACGAACAAGGATGAAATTGTGCGGTCACAAAGCTATCAAATATTGGGAGGAAGCACGTATAAACAAGATACGGAAGGTGTTCTAGCTTGTTGTGTCGAGGATGATGAACATAGTAGTTGGTTGCAACAAGCCCATGAAGGATTTCTAGGGAATCACTATTCTAAACAACGAACATTGCAAAATCTTAAACGTCTAGGAGTGTATTGGCCTAGTATAGACAAAGAAATTCATGAGTGGATCAAGAATTATCCAGTGTGCCAAAAGAGACCCCCGGTGGAGCATGCGACTCTTTATCATATATCATTAATTCCAGATTGGAGTGCTCCATTGGTAGAATTTATGAGATCAGGAACATTACCTAGCGAGGCTAGTCTAGCAAGAAGAGAAAGCATGGAGCAAGAGGCTAAAGACTATGCCTTAGTAGGTGAAAACCTATATCGGAGAGGCAAAGATGGTTACTTAAGACTGTATGTTCACGAATCAGATTATTTGAAAGTCTTAGAAACTGCCCATAGCAGTGTTGCAGGTGGAAATTTTGGTCCTGATCGAGTAATTAAGACTATTCTATTCTCAGGACTTTGGTGGCCCACTCTTCATATGGATGCACATACCTATGTGAAGAAATGTGACACATGCCAACGTGCCAAGTTGTTGGAGATAGACGTCTGCGGAAGCATGTGAACAACACAAGGAAGAAGAAGAAGCTTGGAGCACAACACACAAGACTGAATGTATTACTAGAGAATGTACAAAGATAAGTAGCCCATTAGGGCAATAGGCGTATATACAAGCCGGGGGAAAAAAACCTCCTAAAGAGGGAAAAAAGTGCCCCGACGGTCCTAGAGTGTTCACACACATCACTACCTAAATATATCAACAAATCCCCCCTGGGAGTGATGCGTTGAACAAGGAGCTTGCACTCATGTATAAGGAAGTGCCAAGCTATGTGGAAATCACTCCACAAAAGGAAGTAAGCCCAAAGCTTTGCGGAAAGCTTCAAACTTCTCCCTAGGCAGAGCCTTCGTGAAAAGGTCTGCAATGTTCTCCTGCGTGGGCACATATGCCAAGCTGATCTCCCCAGCAGAGAACCTCTCCCTGACATAGTGATAATGCACCTCAATGTGCTTAGTGCGAGCATGGAACACAGGGTTCCTCGCAACTGCCAATGCGCTCTGACTGTCAGTGAAGATGGTGGTGGCAAAAGACTGGCCAACACCCAAATCAGCCATAAGGCGTCTAAGCCACACACACTCAACAGTAGCTGTGAAAGCTGCCCTATACTCAGCCTCACAATTGGAAGTGGCCACAGTAGGCTGCTTCTTGCTCAACCAAGATATACATGAGCTACCAAGCATGAAGCAAAATCCACTGGTGGACACACGAGTGTCATAGCAACCAGCCCAATCTGAGTCAGAAAAAGCATGCAAATCTGGCGGTAGTGATCCCCCCTTGGGATAAAACAACCCAAGTAGCCGAGTACCACTCTAGTAGCGAAAGATGCGCTTAACCGCTTTCCAATGCGTGACTCCTGGGCAATGCATAAACCTGCTCATCTGTGAGACAGCAAACTGAATATCTGGCCGAGTAATGCATAAGTAAATCAAGCATCCAACAGCCTGCTGATAGAGAACAGCATCAAATGCATCTCCAGCATCATGAAGACTCAATCGTAAACCTGTCTCCATAGGAGTGGCAATAGGCTTACAGTCTTCAAGGCCAAAACGCTGCAATAATGTGTCTATATATTTCGTTTGACACAAAGCCATTCCACCATCAACATGCATAAACTGAATGCCCAAATAGTGATGCAAATGCCGCAAATCAGACATCTCAAATGAGGCATGCAAATCAGCCTTAAAATCAGCAATATGTGTCTCAATAGGACCAGTGAGCAGCATGTCATCAACATAGACAACAATGATCAGAAGCACATCATTAGCACGCTTAACATATAAGGTGCTTTCAGTTGGACTATTCTCAAAACCATGTGCAATCAGATAGGCATGTATCTTCTCATACCAAGCACGTGGTGCTTGCTTTAAACCATATAATGCCTTCTTTAACCTGCAAACCTGGTTTTCATGCCCTTTTTGCACAAAGCCACGGGGCTGAAAAACATACACTTCTTCATGCAAGTCACCATTCAGAAATGCTGTTTTAATGTCCAACTGATGTACATTCCAACCATGATGGGCTGCAAGTGCACAAATGCTGCGAACAGTAGTCATATGGCATGTAGGTGCAAAGGTCTCATCAAAATCAATGCCTCTTTCCTGTGCATAACCCTTTGCAACAAGCCTAGCCTTATACCTGTCAACTGTACCATCAGGTTTACGCTTGAGCTTGTATACCCACTTAGTGCCAATGGCCTTCTTGCCAGGAGGCAAGTCACATAAAGACCATGTACCATTCTTCATTATAGCATCATATTCAGATTGCATAGCAGCCATCCAATTTTCTGAATTTTGTGCTTCATCAAAAGAAACAGGCTCATTCTCATCACAGAGACTAGATGCAGCCATAGCATAGCAATCTGATGCAAAGGAGGCACTATGAGAGCCTGAACGAGTACGATATGACAAAGGTGCATCTAATTTGCTGTCACGCAAAGTCTGCACCAGCCATCTTGGCATAGTTTTTGCTTGCTCAATATCAGCTCTCTCATCAACAAGTGCATCATGTAAATCTGCATCAGAAATGGAATGATCTGCATCATCATATGAAACCTGCAAAGGTTGAGAAGTTGCCTCATTAGGACCAGCACTAGCCTGTCCACCTGTAAAAAGAGGCATCAAAGTATCATACATGTCTTTGGAGCTAACAGATGTCTCCTTAGTACATGAAAGCAATGGCTGAATAGCATCTTCCACAAAGAAAACATCACGGCTAACCAGAATGCGTTTAGTCTGTGGATGATACAGACGATAGCCTTTACTTTCAGAACTGTACCCAACAAAAATACATTTTACTGCCTTATCATCCAATTTTCTGCGATGTTGTTCAGGCACTAATGCATATGCCAAACAACCAAAAACACGCAGATGAGCAACAGATGGCTTGCGGTCATGCCAAGCCTCATATGGAGTGATAGACTGCAATGCTTTAGTGGGACACCTGTTCAGTACATATGCTGCACACATGACAGCCTCAAGCCAGAAACTATGTGGTAAAGCCTGACTTTTGACCATGCACCTCGCCATCTCCATGAGTGACCTGTTCTTTCTTTCAGCAACTCCATTCTGTTGAGGTGTATACGGCACTGTACACTGGTGTTTTATCCCACGTTCAGCCAGAAATGCATTAAAATCTGAAGACATATATTCCCCCCCTCGATCAGAACGGAGGGTGCCCATTTTACATGCTGACAGATTTTCAGCCAAAACCAAAAACTGTTTGAAGCACATGAACACTTCGGACTTTGCTTTGAGTGGATATACCCATGCATGCCTGGAAAAATCATCAATGAAAGTCACAAAGTAAAGGTAATTTCCAAAAGAGGGTGTCTGCATAGGACCACAGACATCACTATGTACAAGCTGTAGTTTCTGCGTAGCCCGAACTGAACCATCTTTTGGAAAGGAAGAACGCTGCATTTTGCCCAAAATACAGCCTTCACAAACATGTTTTCCAGGTGCCTCAAGTTTGGGCAAAGAGGACACCATTTCAGATTTCTGCAGGCGTAACAAACTAGCAAAATTCAGATGACCAAATCGTGCATGCCAAAGCTTTGCATCTGTCATAGCCTGAGAATCATGAGCTCCACATGCCGAATCATTCACAGATCTTTCATAGTCTATGAGCTTATACAGCCCACGACATAAAATGCCAGAAGCAATAATCACATCGCCATTTGAGAGATCATGGACTGTACACCTGTCATCAACGAATTTCACAACCAAGCCAATCTTGGCTAATGCAGAAACTGATAACAGGTTCTTTTTTATCCCTGGCATAAATAAAGCATCTGACAAAGTGAAAGAACTACCATCAGCAGTAGTCAGAATGATCTTACCAACTCCCATAACAGAATAAGAGGAGTTATTGGCGCATGTGACAGTATTCCCTGTAGGGGCAAGCTCGAGTGAAGAGAAGAAACTGCGCTGCGAGGTAATATGTTTGGTCGCCCCACTGTCAAAGTACCAAACATCTGAGTCTACTGCAGACATGCACTGATCATGAGAAGATGGGTCAAAACTGCAGACAGTAGTAAACGCCCATTCTTCTTCCTGCACAAGATTTGCAGACTCTGTTTTTGGTGTAGAGGCAACCATTCCAGCCTCTTTCTTCTTTGCCTCTTTAGCAGCCAGTTTTGGACAGTTCTTTATAATATGATCATTTCCTTTACAGTACTTGCAGAACAATTTCTGCTTTTCTGATTTCTTTTCATCTTTATCCTAGTTCTTCGATTGTGCAGCATTTGCAGATTTCTGCTTACTAGTAGAAGAGCTCCATTTTCCTTTGCCCTTCTGACTAGCCAGGAAAGCTTGATCTACAACACGCATAATGGACCTGTTCTGCCTGGATTGATCTTCCTGCAACAGAACAGAGACTAATTCCTCAAATGACAAGGCATTCGGATTTCCTTTCATCATCAACCGAAGAGTAGAGGCAAAACTCTGATATGAATCAGGAAGACCATTCAGAACGGTCTGCACAAGTGAGCTATCTGGTATAACCTCATCAGCAGAAATCAATTATTCCTTCAGGTCTTTGATCTTTGTAAGAAAACTGTCCATAGAATCACCTTCATTCATGTGCTCACTCTCCAACTGTTTTCGGAGGTAAGCAACACGAGCCTCATTCCTAGCTTGGTACAAAGTGGTAAGTGTATCCCAAGCATCCTTTGCTATTCTACAAGAGCAAATGTGAGGAATAATGGCACGTTTGATAGACAAGGCTATCAATGCATGTGCCTGGGCATCTCTACCATCCCAACGAATCTGCTCTGCAGTAGGTGCAATAGAAACAGCAGCACGAACAGGAATCTGCGGAATATCATCTTCGACACCATCTTCATCAGCTTCAACACCTGTATTTGCAGTACCTGTCGTTACAGGTGTAACAGGACATTTTTCAACACCCTGCACAATGTTCCACAATCCTTTTGCAACCAATACATGTCGCATCATATAAGCCCATAATGGGTAGTTGGTACCATCCAACTTATCCTCAACAGCCAACATACGGAATACATCACTGCTTTCAGCCATGGCCGGTGACTAAAATACCTTGATGCACAAAATTGACTGTATCTCAAAAAGTTGAACAGAACTGCCTAGACGAGTTCTGCTAGACCTGTAGCAGACTTCGAGACGCTTAAACTGGCGAACAGAAATTGGTATATACCTTTGGCACAAAAGGAAGAAATAGCTTGCACAAGCACTGCGATAGTGCATTCGAAGGCCGAAACGAGCTCAGATCGCGATTTTGGCACCACACAGCGAAGTTGTTTTGATCTCGAAAACACCCTGAGTATGCTCACCAAATTTCGTGTGAATCTGAGACTGCAAACGGAGGAGTGTCGACGGCGCCCTAGAAGAAGCGACGACCTGCTCTGATACCAATTGTTGGAGATAGACGTCTGTGGAAGCACGCGAACAGCACAAGGAAGAAGAAGAAGCTTGGAGCACAACACACAAGACTGAATGTATTACTAGAGAATGTACAAAGATAAGTAGCCCATTAGGGCAATAGGCGTATATACAAGCCGGGGGAAAAAAACCTCCTAAAGAGGGAAAAAAGTTCCCCGGCGGTCCTAGAGTGTTCACACACATCACTACCTAAATATATCAACACAAGTACCCAATAAGACAAGATGAGATGCCTTTGGGACCAATGATGGGAGGACGTGCATTTTCAAAGTGGGGTATCGACTTTGTAGGACCTACTAACCCCCCAGCTAGAAACTCCCATGCAGAGTACATTATTGTAACCACAGATTATCTCACAAAGTGGGTAGAAGTAAAAGCTACGACAAAGAATGATGCTCAAACAACAACTAAGTCCTTATTTGAGAATGTGTTCATGAGATATGGACTTCCAATAGAGTTAGTAAGTGATAGAGGAACACACTTCTTGAATGAAGTCATTGAAAATATTCTCCAGGAATTCTTGGTGATACATAAGAAGTTTGCCCCCTATCATCCACAAGCTAACGGACAAGTTGAGAGCACAAATAAGATCCTATGTAATGTATTGACAAAATTGGTAAATAATAAGCGCTCTGATTGGGATAAATAGCTTCATCATGCTGTTTGGGCTTACCGAGTTTCCTATAAAACGGTACTCGATGCCACCCCATTTCAGATGGTCTTCGGACAAAATGTTGTGCTACCATTGGACTTCCTAATCCCAACTTTAAAAGTAGCACAAGAGCATGAGTGGAATGGACACGAGTTATCCTCTAGGATCTTTGATCTCGAATGCTTAGGTGAGACAAGACTACGAGCGGTGACAAGCATCTATGCTGCAAAGAAAGGACAAAAGGCATACTTTGATGCACATGTCAAAGATAAAGGATTGAAAGAGGGAGACCTAGTGTTGGTTTACACACTAAAACAACATGCCCGTAAATTGGAAAAAAGAGGATATGGACCCATGATAATCAATAGAATTTCCACTAGCGGTGCAGTTCAATTGGCTACACTAGAAGGTGATATCTTGCCCAACTATATTAGTGGTTGTAGAGTCAAGCTATATCAAGAACCTCTTACAGAGGATATGCTATAGAGACTCAACACTGCTAAGAAGCGAAAATAAGAAGAGTTAAGGGTTAGAGAAGAAGCACAGGCAGAGGCTAGAGAACGCATTAGGAGAAATAAGTTAAGACGCCTAGGCCTAGATATCGATAGTAAGGCCCCAAGATACCACATGGCTATGTGTCAAACATCAAGTGCAATTGCTTCTCGAATAATTGATTGACGTCCCTTTGTGAACATCATAGTAGGACAAGGGAAGAATGCAAGGACTGTGAGAGCATTGATTGACTCAGGTGCAGCAATTAGTGTAGTTAGACTTTCATACTGCCAAGACTTGCAATTGAACATATAGCCTATAGAAGCCTATCTCATAGGTTTGGGAGGTGTGGAAACCCCTTGTTTGGGAGAGGTGGAACTTCCCATCTACCTTCAAGATGTTCCAATGAAAGTCAAAATGCTAGTATGTCATGATGAAGACATTATAGAGCCACTTGTCCTGGGTCAAGATTGGATTTACGACCATGCAGTCAACTTGAACCTACGATGTCAACTCCTTCAAGTTGGGGCACCTGAACAATGTATCACATTAGAATTAGAGAATTGCATGCGCACAAAGCCAAGTAGCACACATTCTCTTAGTTCTTCTGAAACTAATCTTCGTAAAGAAAATGTCGTGTGTGTCAAAAACCCTATGAAGCACAAGGACTCAATCATGGAAGCAAAAGCTCAAAGGCCAACAAACCCCTCTTCTTCTTCACATACTAATGCAAGTGTAACTCGACCAAAGAGGCAAGCAAAAATGACAACTACTATATCAAGTAGACAGATGGAATTCAAGAAGAAAGAAGCTCAGGGCATGAAGCAGATTTGGGTACAAAAAGGAGAACAACCACCAGCCTTGCCACAACCCTTCCCAGTCAGGCAAGTCAACCATGCTAAACGAAGCACCAAGAAATGAGGACCAGCTCAATCCTACAGTCTTTGACAAATTTGGGTACCAAAGCAATCGAGGGAGGCCGACCATAATAACGTACAAATTTGGGTGCCAAAGAAGTTAGTTGCAGCTCACCAAGGGCGATTACAAATGTGGGTACCCAAGACACTCTTACATGTGCAAACACCACAAATCTCCCTCACAAGCACAGTTTCCACAAAGACGCCAAGGAGAAACAAGGGTCAACACCAAGCACACAGAACCAAAGCAGATCAACCGACCTCTTCGACAAACATAAAAAGGTGACCAAAAAGGGTATGGGTGTGGAAGCTCAAAGTACCACTAGCTTCGAGAGGGCCAAAGAGCCAACAACGATGGATACCGAAATTTAGAAACCACCCAAAGATAGAGAGGACAGAGCTTATGTCTATAGGGTCAAATACCATCCTGAAATGGATCCCTATAAGAAGGATTACATCATTTCAAGATCCACTAGCGACCTCGAACAAAGACGGTCTCAACATCCACCAACCACATTGAAAATCTCTACCTGCAACAACCATGTGCCTTTGGCATAACCTTGTCTTTTGCACCATTCAGGTCATGCATTTCCAAAGTATGCATTAATATAGGGCCACATTACACGGCCGTGCATAGACACAATTGAGGAACCCAGGCACATGTGACACATCTGACATATGTAAAATATTTTATTGATGCTAACACCTTTTTTCTTGTTGTATTCCATTGTTAAAAAGAAAAGGAATAGGATTGTGCGCTTGCAGAATCTCCAATGCGAACCATCAACAACGGACGACAAGCTGATGGTCAATCACCATGATAGAAGCACAACACGAAGAGTTTAAGATCGATGGAACTTTCACCATGGTAAGAATTGTATGTTTCAACAACAACATGACCATGATTGATTAGGAAACCTCTTTGTCGGCATACCCTTAAGCACTTAGCTCAAGACCCAACTTCTTGCACCATAATTCTTCCAATACATTTCCTAAGTATGCATGCATAGGGCCACATTACAAGGCCATGCACAAGGCACATATCTTGTTAAACCCATGCACTAATGCACTTACCCATCATCTATTCTGGGTTACAAGTACTTGGCATAAAAACGAGGAAAGCCATCTTTGGCAGAACCAGAGGACATCATGGTGACAACTGCAAGAGCACGCTCACAAAGACACCATCAAGTTGGTGTATAGGGAAGAAGTCCATACAAAGGTAGCAATGACAAAATGACAAACCAGACAACTGCCCAAGCTACAATTGGAAGATGGATCACTCTTATGGATACATGATGGACACTATCTCTCCACACACTACATGGAACTACCACTTGATTTTTTTTGGAGTGGAAGAAGATGATGGGGTGGTGAAGAAGGAGATTAGAGGAGATGAAAAACATGAAAAACTAATTAAAAACAACAACAAAAACTGAAATTTTTACCCTCCAATGCCACTTCTTGCTATACTCTTACCATCACACATTCCTCCTAGACTTGATCCCCGGAAATGGCGCCAAATTTGATGTTGCTCTAGCACAATGGTAAGTACCACGTTAAGAAGCTCCACCTCCTTAATGTCAATCCACGGAAGAGATAGGAGTGATATGAAGATCTTGAATGCAAGATGTAGTGAGAGTGAAGGTGAGAAGCATAGAGATGCACACACACATACACACACACATGTAAGAGACAAGAAAGACACAATGGAAGATAGGAAAATAGACTCTATTCTCAAGATCTCAATTACAAGCTCAAAATAGCTCTAAGATCTTCTCCACTCATACAAGCTAACCTCAAAAATGAGATCTCTAGCTCTATTTATAGTTTTTTGACTAGCTTTGACCAGTTTCACATCTAGTGATTGGCATAGTTAAAAAATAGGTTCTAGGTGCTATTTGAAGGTCTAAACGAAGTCTAAAAATAACCAAAATTGGTAGGCTCGTTCTACCTAAGCTCCTCAAGCTCAAGTACTCCTCGGCTTGCACAAAATGGAGCATATAATTACAAAACTGGTTGTTCTATGTTACATATGATACAAGAGTGATGAAAATCACTATTGAGGGTTTTCGAAAAAGTATTATAAAACATATTTCTTTTTGAAAAAATGATCTGCCTGGCTCCCCATTACTTCGTTGTAATCCATCGTCACATGCTTCCTCGACATTTGTGCCTCTGGCTACTGCCAACAAGGGAAAAGGTTCACATCAAAGCTACTCGAGGAACACATAAGTGTAACAGATACCACATTATTTAATCCATATAATTCAAATGAATCCACGTCATTTAATCTAAATAATTCAAATGATACCACTTCATTTAATGCACATAATTAAAATGAATCCACATCATTTAATCCACATAATTATAACGAATCCATGTCATTTAATCCACATAATTCAAATGAATCCACATAGTTCAAATGAATAGACATCATTTTCAATATGTTCTTGATCCATCAGTAATGGATATCTTTAAACCATACCTCACTAGATTTGAGAATACTCTATGTAGTTCATGTGTGTCTACTCTTTTTTATACATCTCTCTCACCTGCTAGTTCTAAAGCATATTTAAACTTATAAACCCCTTTTTTATCAATGGATAACTATTTAAATCTATGTATTTCAAAAGTTGCAACAAGAGTATTGAAATCATAAAGGTCTCCTGGCTTTTATTAAATGGTGGAGCGCTAGTGGGTATACATTTAAGTGCAATCAACCAATACATTCGACTCCACTCATTTCTAGTTGATATTTCCAGATTATGTAGCTTTGGAAAGCTTTCTTTTGTTGGCAAATGTGTTGCTCTACCAAAATCATATAGTCTGATATAAGAATAATCACCTTCAAATACAATAGAATGTTGCCTGGATGGAGATCACTATGGAAAATATTACATGTGTGTAGGAATGTCACTATTTGCAATAATCCATGGATTGACCTTAAGATATTTGCCTTCACAGTTGCTATATCTCCTTCTATATCTTTAATACTTCTGCTTCAGGGTACATTTAAGTACTCTTTTTTTATTTTCTCTAGCCACATGTCTAAGGTACCACCATTCCATAATTTGAAAATGCGAGATTGGTTTTTGCTATGATGCCTAGCTAATCCAAGTGGACTGATAATTCCACTATGCATAATAGGTAAAATTTTGGCCTGATTCACAGCTTTGTTCTCTGGTGTTTGTAAGTCACCACCATGTAATTTGAATAACTTTGCGGCAAAGATTTCATTGATGAATCTCGGGTGGGTTATTTTGATTTTATGGATCATTTTGTATTGTCCTTCCTCCACGAGAGTTGCATCTTCAAAAATGAATAGGTGAATATGGAAGCAAACAAAGATTATTCGATGTTTGATCTCCCATATTAACATTATCCTTTGCAAATGGATCTATTATTGGTCTCTCTCCTTGTTCAATCGTGTCGGGTCTCACTCGCTTTCCTCTCTTCATTGTTTGATAATGTAAATTGACAAATTCAATTTTATCGATGAATCCAAGCATTGTGGTGCTATCCAAATGACAATGACTTTTCTACTTTGATTATCTGTTCAAAGATACAAGTGAGCCCTTGGTACATTTGTTCATCTAATACTTGTCCTCCTCCTAATACACTTCCAAATTTATCTTCAATATTGATGCACGTTGTTCTAGATAGTTGTTCAATGAAATCCTTGCAATTGGATATGTTTATTGCTATAGTGATTTGGTCTTCTCCCATTCCATGCATGTATGAGCAGACAAAATCTTCCAAAAACTTTCACTCATGCTTATTTATTTTACCTTCCATCTATGCAAATATAAAAAGTAGACTATCAAATAAAATTGAAATCTAATGAGATAAAATTAGGTAGAATATCTTTAAACACTAATCTAATTCATAAAGGCAATAATATAAAATAAGTCTCATAAATAAATTGATAGATACTTAAGTACATTTTAAGTACACATATAAATGTATACATCAATAAGTTATGGATAGACAGATCAATAGTATGTGTAGAGAAATGATAGAAATATGGATAGATAGTTAGATAAGTAGATCTATAATTAAATAGAAAGTACAATTATCATCTTGAAGTGAATCTATGTAACTATTGAGAATGTAAGAGTCAAAGAATCAGACATTCATTATAGTCCATATACACTCACTATATTTATGTATGATTCTTTGTCACATGAGTGCATATAACTATTGTGATAGTAAGAGTCAAAGAATCGGATAATAACAATGGTTTCTCTACAACTTGTGACCTACACTATAATTATGCTCATAGGAATCTAAGTGACTATTTTGAGATTAAGAGTCAAAGAGTTAGACAATCACAATAGTCCCTTTACACTCCCTATACTATTGAGAGAGTAGGAATCGAGGCGGCAATTCAAACAATCTCAATAGATCTATTGCTCAGTGCTATACTACTGTGAGCATAAGAATTGATGTTGCAAGTCAGACAATCACATTAGTGGTTTATTTTAAATTTTGTTCATCAACATATACAAGTAGGAAATCTTTCATGAGTCAAACATGTATACTGTTGGTGATTAAAATACATAAAACCAGTTACATAAATACAAATCATACATATGTAAGAGATGTTGGTGTAAATCACAAGCCTACACATTTGGCTTGAAAGACATCTTAAAGACCCTACATATGTGAAGAAGCATAGGAACTAGTGCTAGTGATTAATTACCACTTTATCTCCTTGTAAAAGTCAAATTGACTTGGAATCTTTTGTAATCACCTACCAAAAGAATTCGTAGAAAAATTTAGCTCTTTGATTGAAGGAATATCTCCTAGGATATAGGAGCTTGATCATAGGGAGCCAAAAGTTTGAATTTGAATTCAAATTTTTACTCATTCTCTATAAAAATGGTCATGGAAAAGTCGCGGGTAGAACTCATCACTCTTGAGCTTCTCATTACTGATTTTGAGTGTGTGTGAGGCCTACACTCTAGCCCACACCTATCTACACCATTAGGCAATGATTTTCATGCCAATGGATTTGTATACAAGTGTTCATTAATACATACTTTCACATTGTTCATTTCTGAGTTCTCTGTCATACTACTCAAAAGTCTGTCAACTTGTGAAGTGCATATCTCGGTCAAATCTTCACCAAATTCAATGATCTAAAGCTTGTTGGATTCAGCTTAGTTGTCTACATACTTTTAAAGTTTGAAGAGATTCTATTCGGCCATTTCAGAGAAATTCACGTCGAGGTGATCACTGGTCAAAGTCTACTACAGTCCTAAAAAATCGGGGGTATAGCTTTACTTGCTAAATTGATTTCTCTTAGCATAGTTTATCTTTTTACATCATTCCACTTGGAATAGTTAGCTTGCAAAGCTAATTAGATACCCCTAAAAGGAATTTTTGCAATTCCTACTGTGCTGGTCATACTGAGCAAAAGATCCAGCAGGTGTCAAGACATAAATAGAAGGTTTTCTTGAGGTTGTGAGTTTCAAAGTTATCTGTTTTGGTTCAATCATTGCACACATTATTTCCAAAGTACATAGGCCATCTTATGGTGTCATTGGAAAGCTAAGGAGGTCCACTTATCAAGTCTGAAGCAAAAGAGGGCTGGTACAAAGCAGGTTTTGGCAGTACCTACTCAATCTCTTGGAGCATCCATCCATCTTTCCCAACAGTGGTATCAGAGCTTACTAAGGTAAAATGGGAGATGGTTTTCCTTCATTTATTGATAAATTGGATAGGAACAACTATCAAGCATTGTCTCTAAGGATGAAGACCTACTTACAAGGAAGGAGTCTCTATGGATACATCTCAGGAGATGAGGAATTGCCCTCATTCAAACAAGAGGATTGCCAACAAAGGAAGAGCATGAAAAGCTCAACACATGGTGTGCTAAGGATGCATTGGCAAGGTCTTATTTACTCAACTCCATCTCTGATTTTCTTTTGCCACATATTAGAAACTGTAAGAAATCCCAAGAGACTTGGGAAACCTTCTCATCTTATTTTTCCTCCAACACAAGGGCTAGGAAAAAGCAGTTGTGGATTGAATTCACAACATTGAGGAAGCAACCTAAGCAAGCTGTTTCAGAATTTGTGACCAAGATTAAAGATGTAGCAGATCAGTTAGCAAGCATAGGAGAAGAGATTGAAGAAGAGCAGATTGTAAGGCAAGTGATCAATGGGATCAAAGCTGATGACAAATGGGAAAGCTTCACCACTGCCATGGATCTTTACATGGACATGCAAATTCCAGATCTTACAACTCTCATGGGACAATTGTTTACTCATGAAGCAAAGCTCAACAAGAATGGAGATACATCCAAAGGTAATAACTCTTCTGCCCTATACACTGATAAGAAGTTTAAAGATAAAGGCAAAAGCAAGAAGGTGGAAGATGAAGGCTCTACCTCCCAAGCCAACTATGCAGGGAGAGGTAGATCATCAAGAGGAAGGGGCAGAGGAGGTAAGCAAGGTAGGGGGAGATCCTATAACTCCTCACCATGCAACATTTGTGGTTTATCGAATCATACTACAGATGAGTGTTTCAGGAATTACAAGAATCAGAGAGGAAGAGGATACCAAAGAGGTGGATACTCACAGTCAAGAGGTAGATTTAATCATCACCAAGGCTACAACAACAACTACAACAACAATTACAACAATAATTACAACGGCAACTACCAAGGAGGATTCAAATCCAGGAAGGACTACAACAACTACACAGAGGAGTAGGATGACTCTCTTCTGATCATGAACATGACTTCAAAATCAAGTACAAATGATGAACACCTATTCTACATTGACTCAGGATGCTCAAATCATGTGGCTGGCAATGTAGCACTACTCTCTGATCTTGAGGAACCAAAAGGTAAGCATCAAGTCCAAACAGGTGCTGACACCAAGCACTCAGTAGTTAAAGTTCGAAATGTTAAGACTTGTGATGGAAATCAGAATTTGTTGAGCAGGGTACTCTATGTACCAACCATTACAAAAAATCTGATGCAAGCCATAAGGATTTGGGTACTGGTCATGCTCGCTTCACTCACACAACAACAAAAACCTTTTACTGTGATCTACTTTGATACCAGTGAAGTGGTGTGATGGATATGCACTATGGCGATTCCCCTTTAGGAGAGCTTCATGATAATGAACTCATAGTACACAACCAAACTCTAGATGATTCGCATCGTACTTTGCACTAACTTGTAGAATATGTAGGAACTACACTATACAAAGAGCACACGAACTCATATTTCCTAGGTTTTGCAAATGAGGTTGAACTTTCTAGTCTATGGCTGATCAAGAAACTATATGTTTTATTAAAGGATATATACAAAAGTGTGGAATGATAATTTTTCCTTTCACATGGACACTAACGGTAACAAGACTATCGTGAGATGTGTGATTGTAGGCGTGGATGCGGATAGTAACATTCTGGGAGGAGACATGGGTGTTTTAGAAGACTCAATGATGGATAAAGTATCAAGGAGAGGGGATTCCATGGACATAGACCGATCAACAACTAGCATAGGCAGGTGTGAAGTAGGTAGAAGAGGGGACTTAATGGGCAAAGAAGGTTGAACATTTGATGGTACTAATGAAGATAAAGGGAGACGAAGAGAAGACTCAATTGTTGAAGATGATGGTCCTGATGTTAATCTATGTCGTGGTGATGATGTGTATCATTGTGACTAGCTAGGATGAGCATATTCCTTCTTAGTTTTGGAAAGAGAACGTAAGGAAATGGAGAATCGTGAGCAATCCTGGCACGACGAGGCCTCAAGGGAATGGAAGGTGTAGATGGTACCGAGGGTGAAGGCCTCAAGGATCGTAAATCCCTGGTATGTCCTCAAGGAAGAGGATGTTGGCATACAGGAAGGGAAGAAGGTGATGAGCAAAGCCATACAGTGGATCATTGAATCTAATATCATTATGAGGAGATAGAGTATCTCAATTTTGCGAAAGGAAAAAAATATAAATGCATGTAGACGGGAACGAGACCATGATATGGTCTCAGATGCAGAGAAGGTGAGAAACGAGGATGCATGCTGACCAATCTAAGACCCCATGGCCCTGGTGAGCATATGAAGGTCCACCATGCCTCAAGATAAATATGGGAAACGCAGGAGAAACACTGCAATGGAAGCACCATAAGAGTCTGGTTGTGAAATATGAGGAAAAGAAGCCATGGCTAATCGCAATAATCCTACTTGAAAAAGCTATGCCTCTGTGAACAGTCTTCATAAAGAGAGATGTGGTAGGCTCATATGCAGTCTTCATAAAGCCATGGAGAAGAGGGATGTGGTAGGCTCATGTGCAGGCGAAGATGTGGAAGCTAATAGTCTGTGGTATCGATGGGAGCCTCCTGGCGAACTTGCTTGGATCGAGGTGTGCGAGCATGCTCATCACCTTGTCCGTGTTGCAAATTCTCAAGCTGCCACCAGAACAGAGAGTGAAATCAAGGTCCCCTGATGAGTCTCGAGAGAAAAGGAAGTAAGGAATTATAGGAGCTTGTCTGAGAGGGACTCATGCCCGCAAGCGAGGAATACATGCAAGAAATAGATGCGTGCAATGCATGCAAATCAGGAATATACACTAGTGAAATGAGAGAGAGAGAGAGAAAGAGAGAGAGAGAGAGAGAGAGAGAGAGAGAGAGAGATGGTGAAAGAGAAAGGGAGGAGTGAGATAGAGAGAAAAAAAAAAGAAATAGACCCTCTCTTTTTTTCCTTTTTTTGATAATAAATGGAAAAATATAAAGGTTCTCTATGTTGCTTTCCAAGTCTCAAATGGACGAGAAGACATGTCAACTCTAGGGTCATGTTTAGTCATCTTTATTCATCTTATTTGCTCCTACTTCTCTTTAGTCATCTTGTTTGTGATACGCAAGATATCCTTAGAGGCAAAAAGACTTGGTTAGGTGTTTTTTAAGTGTTGCACTCGCACACATGTGATTTTCCACTGGTGGCAAGGTCCACAAATTAATTAATAGAAAACAAAACCTCATATATGCACTAGCAATTAGTTTCAAAAGAATTGGCATAAACTCAACATAAGGGTCAAAAGAGGCTATGTACATAAAAACAGTCTGATCAATGCATCCCACTCAACACCACTATTCTTCCTTAGAGTAATACAATTTTATTCATATTCGATTCACCAAGGGTAATTAGTGTAAGCCATCCAAATTAACCAATTGAGTTGCACCTTGACTCATACAATTTGAATCTGGAAGGGTCCTTTCCACATGGGTTTCCATTTCCCTCTCACATTTTCCAAAAAATGTTTGTAGAGGAGAACTAGGTCATGCCTTATCTTCCTTTTATCTTGGACTTTCTTGGGTTGAAGCTCTCCCGACCTTCTACCTTCTTTAAGTAGCTCAAGGTCTATCATCTTGGTAGTCAAGGGGTCATCTAGAAACTTCTTTTCTAACCCTTTGTTATTGTCATAGATTAATGATCGTAAAGATCCTATTAGAATCTCAAAAGGCTCTATGGGGTGGAGCCGATAAACTAACATGAATAGATTGAACCCTCTGATGGCTTTGCTAGGCATTCTATAAGCCCAAAGAGTGCCTAAGTAAGTACTTTGCCATATCAATAGCGCTGCATACATTCTTTGTGGAACAAAATGATAATCACTTTATTGGTGGTCTCACCTATTCATTTTCCCTTGATTAATAGGCACATGACCTCTTCTGGAGAATCATGTACCCGATGAATATTTCTTTAATAACCTAATTTATAAAACGAGTGCTTTGGCGTGCACATATTTCTAAGGGACAACCAAAACTTGAGAAAACGTTCTCATACAAAAAATGCGACCATTGTTGAAGTTGTATTATCGTTGGAGGCTATAACCTAAACCCACTTAGTTGCATAATTGCTAGCTACCAAAAGATACTTTTCCTTGCTAGGGTGAGCTATAGGATATATGGGGCCTATAAAAAACTAGCCCCCATTTGTCAAAGGGTTGCCTGGAAGTAGAAATGGTTAAAAGGGAGTTTCTCTATTTGGTGGGCTTGGTCCTATACCTTTGACACGAATCACAAGTCCTTGCATGTTATTTTCCATCCTTGAGCAACGAGGACCACCATAATTCTCCATCAAGAATCCTTCTAGTTTTAATCTGGCTTGGAAGATGCCCTCCACTCGAATCATCATGTTCCTCTTGCAGAATTTGTGCATTTTTTGTAGCCTCTACACATTTCCTCAATGTTCCATCCATTCCAAACTTATACAGAGTATGATTTATCAAAGTGAAAGGTCTGCTTTTTAGAATTCCATGGGAGTGGCTTCACTTGGGAAATTACATGTATATAAGAAAACCATAGATACCTTTGCACCGATCACTTATTTCTTTGCTTTTGATGCCAAATAAGGTGAAATGTGGTAACACGTTTTCCACCCCATCTTTGTTTCTTTCTCTATGTGCAATCCTTGACAAACGGTCTACCATCACATGCTCTTTTCTTGGCTTGTGAATAATTTAAAATTGAAATTCTTGAAATAAAAGAACCCCTCTACACAATCTAACTATTTCATGTGGTTTGCTGAGAAGATACACAAGTGGTTGGTGATATGTCATCACCACAAATTTAATCCAAGCAAATAATGCATGCATTTCGTTCAACAAAATACTATTACTAAAGCCTCATTTTTTGTAGTACTATAGTTTCTCTCTGCTTGAATAAGTAACCATCTAGCATATTGTATTGGTCTATCCAACTTATCCTCTATACTTGGTTGTGTTAGAACAACACCTATTGCTTGTGCACTTGCATCAACATGCACATGGAAGATTTTCGTCCAATTGGGAGTAGGTGAGGATTGTGGATGCTATTATCTTCTCATCTAGTATACAAAATGCTTTCTCTTCTTCATCTATCCACTTGAAAGGATATTTTTTCTTGTTAATCTTGAAAGTGGTCTATCTTTTCCACAACCCCTACTCGCTTAACTTTACTCTACTCTATTTGGGTTAGAATAAACAAGGCTCCCTTTGTGGGTGAGAACCCAACCTTTTTCATAATATACTATGGCAAAATAAATTGATGCTAGACCCACCATATACCATTTTATGAGAGAGAAGTTATCCAAAGATGCTAATCATGAGCCTAGGACTCTTATAGTTAATAAGACGAGCTCACTTGGTTGAATGAGTTCTCGTAGCACTAGTTTTTTTCACCCAAATATTTTTCTCAATCCTTGTAGCTATTTCTACAAAATCTTGTAAGGTGGCTTGTGGTAGAAGCAAATCCCTTAACTTGCATTGTGTTGATAGGGCTAGTGTCTTCTCTAGCCACCTTTTGACAAAGAAATCTCCTAGTTGTTGGGGATATAAGGATCATGTAACCATATCCCTAAATTCATATACATATATCTTATATATAGGATTCCCTCAAAAGATCATTATGTGGGTTTCGATGCTCCCATGAATGTGTGCACATTTCTCCTCTCCTCTCTCTAACTCCCTCTCATCCTTGCTCCTCTTGTTCATCCCATGAAAATCCTTCATCAGTATTAAGGCATGTTGAAGTTTGACGTGCAATGAGCTTCAATCGAAGCTTAGAAGATCTGAAGAAGCTTATAAGATCGAAGCTTCAAATGAATCTTCTTCACAACAAATTGCTATTTCAACAAATTGTAGAAGTCGGATCTACAATCACTTTGACAACAAGTCAAGATTTTGACTATAACTTGAGTTCTAGATTTTGGATTGAAGTGATTGAAATTGGAGAAACAATCTACAACTTTGTAGAAGAACACAAATCCAAAAAAGCTCTAAGTCACTGAAAATGAAAAATATAGAGAAATAGTGTTGTGAAGGAAGATGAAAATGAGAGCCCATTCTTGTTGTTCTTGTATCTTGAGCTACACACCTCCAATTGAGGTGTTCTAAGTGTCGTCGCATAAGCAAGAAAAAGTTTTTAAATTTTTATTATGATCAAAATTTGAGCTTCAAAGGTTATCAACTCTAAAATATAAAAATACAAAGTAGCATATTTTCATCATAGAAACCTCAATTAATTTTTGAGGATCTATGGATGCTCTTCCATATGAGAATAGAATGGCTTATGTCAAGTTTTGATAGATATGATAACATTGTTGTATTGATAACATTTTTCCTAGTATCACCAAAGGTTTGAAATTGGCACAATAGTTACGGATAGGGCAATCACCATATTATGATCATCTTCATTTTTGGGTGTGAAGCATATGTTCATATACCCAAGAATTTTAGGAAAACATTGGACTAATTCATAGAAATGCATTTTCTTGTATATGGTTGAGACAATCAATTCGGACATTGCTTACGAATTCTTGAAACACAATCACTGATCAAAATTAGTTATGTAATTTTCATTCAGTTTAAGATGCATAAAGAATCCATTAAGAAGGTTGAAAAGAGAATAGTTTTTTAGGATATCATTCCCCCAAATAACATGCATAAGAATGCTAAACATAGAGATGCTAAGCATAGAGATGTTCATGAGAATGTCCAATCATATCAGTATGCAGATGTTCATGTTCAACAACCATTGAGACGTTCTACAAGTCGCATGCATCTACCTCATAGATAACTTCCAATTTTGGATTTTTTAATGCTAGCAGATGCTGGTAAATCTTTTTGCTGCAAAGAGGCTATGCAAACCAAGGATCATGTCAAGTGGGATCTACCATGAAGAGTGAATCAGATTCTATTCAAAAGAATGGTACTTGGGATTCAGTACTTTTCCAAAGGGCAAGAATGCTTCACCATGAAAATGGGTATATAAGTTGAAATTCACATCGAATAGCATTTCTCAAAAGTATAAAACATAACTTGTTGCAAAGGGTTCTAAGGAACAACATGGTGTTGATTTTGAGGAAATCTTTTCTCAAGTATTCAAGATGACTCCATTGTGCATGTTGGATAGATGTCTTGCAATGGAGGACCTAGAGCTAGTCCTAATGGATGTGAAAAGTTATTTGTTGCATGGTAATCTCATAGATGAGATCTATATGGAACAACAAAGAGGGTTATGTAGTTTTTGGTGAAGAGAGTCTAGTTTGCAAGTTGAAGAAGAGCTCTTTTGGACTTAAACAGTCCGCTAGACAATGGTATCAAATGAAGGATGCTTTTATGAGGTCTCAAGGCTATTCCAAATAATGAAGAGAGTCTAGTTTCTAAGCTGAAGAAGAGCTCTTTTGGACTTAAACAGTCCCCTAGACAATGGTATCAAATGAAGGATTCTTTTATGAGGTCTTTTATGAGATCATTATCTCTACACAAAGAGATGCCCAAATAGAAGCTTGATATGCTTGATACTTTATGTCGATGATATATTGATTGTTGGGAATTCCTCTTATGACTTTTCATTTCCTAAAATGAAGTTGAGTGAGACATTTGATATGAAGGATTTGGGGGATGCCAACATAATCTTGGACTGTGGATTACTTGGCAGAAGAGTAAAAGATGCATATATTTGTCTCAAAGTGATGACATATCAAAAGTACTTCATAGGTTCAATATATAGGGTGGCAAGGCATTGAGTACTCCTTTACCTACATATGTGAAATTGAGCAGGATGATTGCCCCAAGTCAGATGCAAAAAAGGAATTAATGATCAAAATTCCTTATCAATCTGTTGTTGGTAGTCCCTAGATTTTATGCCTTTTGGAGTTTCAGATGGCTACAAAAAATGATGTGATGATATTACTTATGAGGGAGTGTGACAGCATGAGAGAGACTGGAGAGTTTGGCTCACGGGAATGCCAAATTGTAGATTCATGTAGCATTTGGTTCATGGACTAGAGTTTGAGAGGCTTAGGTATTAGTGTAATTGACTGCACAGTGAGCGTGATTTTGGTAGATATTTCAACTTTAAGGAATATCTCCACATACTAAACTTTTACTCTCTTAGAAATGAATATTTCACATCCACAAAGAAGACACTTACATCTTTCCAACAAAGTTAATCTTGCTCAAAATATTCAGCTTGATTCAGGGAACCAATGCTACCAAGGTAAGCTTTTGAACAAGTCCATGGTTTGTGGCTAAAAATGACCCACATTCACTATATTGACAATTGCGTAAAGATCACTTAGATAATGATCCCAAGAGCTAAGCGAACTTGAGAAGACTATATTATTTAATGAATGAACATTGAAACAACAAAAACGGAATGATACAATAGAATAACCATCAATAATAGCTCCAAAGCTAGACAATCTACTTACTACCTAACCATCCAATGGCATATGGCAATACAACGATGGGATGACAACAAGCAAGGGGGTTGCATGAGTAGAGGCTTGAGTTCCTTATTCAAAGATAGGAGTGCTCTCCAAATTTAGGAGGTACTTGAGCAATCAACTTTGCCCAAAATGTAAAAGATTGATTGGTTGTCTAATTTGAATTAATTTTGAAGGTGTTGGTGGTCGAGATTCATATCGTTCAGCCCTTGTCATATTGGTGAATATCCATGCATCACATGCATTTTCTTAATTTATATATAATGAATCGTTCAAGTCAAGTATCCATTGTCAAGAGGAATTATCTCTATACGAGTGCATCACTTTCTATAACAATTCAAAAAAAAAGATAAGGAAATTAAGATAACCATTGGATAATCAAAGCTACATAATGTGTCGGCTTCATAAGATTTCATAGTAACATGGGAGTGTAAACAAATACTTATAATACATAATGTAACTCATATTTCCAATTTCTAATGATAATTCTCCTACATTTTCACCCATTTACTCTTGAAACTTTCTAACATGTCATCGGCCATAAAATCATAATTAAACCATATGGACCCAATGAGAAGGTTTCAAAATGATTATCTAGGTGGTGCATGAAGCTTGCAAAACCTTGGATGATTATCTAGGTGGTGCATGAAGCTTGCAGATATCGGTCATGTATGAAATATGTAACGCCTTTTACTATTTTGTATTCGTTTAAGCACTATGTATGGAATACGTAAACATATGCTGCGTATGAATTATACTGAGCGATCTCATTGACTTTTGAAGCTCAATGAGATCGCGTATGAATTGTACTACGCGATCTCGTTGACTTTTGAAGGGTATTGAGATCGCGTATGATTGTACTAGGCGATCTCATTGACTTTTGAAGGGCAATGAGATCGTTCTCTCTCTCTCTCTGTCACACACACACGAGACACAGATATGTATATTTTCATCTTTTCAATACGCATACATACGAGTCCTCTCATCCTTTAACGCCACCCTTTTCTATCGTCTTCTAGGTTTAAGGGGATTATTAACGCTAATGTCCAATCATGTGTGAGTCAAGTTCGTTTATGCATTATGTATGTAATACGTAGACATATGCTTCATATGAATTGTACTACACGATCTCATTGACTTTTGAAGCTCAATGAGATCGCGTATGAATTGCATTAAGCGATCTCATTGACTTTTGAAGGTCAATGAGATCGCGATCTCTCTCTCTCTCACACACACGAGACGCATATATGTATATTTTCATCTTTGCAATACGCATACATACGAGTCCTCTTATGTCCAATCATGTGTGAGTCAAGTTCAAAGGTATTGACAAAAGGTTGAAAAAAGTCGCCTTTGTAGGTTCTTTCCGCTCATCTCTCTTGGCTAATACCCGCTTTATCTTTACTTTTTCATCACATCCGCAAGATTGTCTCCCTCTTCTCTCGATGCCTTCACCTTTCTATCGACCCCTCTATCTAAGCTTTTTTCTTCATAAGTATCTTCTTATGAGCTCATAATATCTTTCTTTTGGTCCCTTTCTAGTCACACTCTCAAAATCATACGAAAATTGATGAGCATACTCAAGGTGATTATGAGTTCAAATAAGCTTCACTTTGTGGTGTCAAAATCGTGTTCTGAGCTTGTTTTGGCAACTGAATGCACTATCACAACACGTGCAAGAAATTTCATCCTTTTGTACTAAAGCTTCTTCACAAGTTCATAGAGTTCTACTACTACTATATCACTCATAAAGCACTTTCCTCACCATACCATTCAATTATTGCTCTATTTTTCATTTGTTGTCTATTTTATTGTCATGTTTATTGTGTCATGCATATGTTGTGATTCGCATATGTGTCTCTTGTTGGGAAAGATGGATGGATGCTCCAAGAGATTGAGTAGGTACTACCAAAACCTGCTTTGTACCAGCCCTCTTTTGCTTCAGACTTGATAAGTGGACCTCCTAAGCTTTCCAATGACACCATAAGATGGCCTATGTACTTTGGAAATAATGTGTGCAATGATTGGACCAAAACAGATAACTTTGAAACTCACAATCTCAAGAAAACCTTCTATTTATGTCTTGACACCTGCTGGATCTTTTGCTCAGTATGACCAGCACAGTAGGAATTGGAAACATTCCTTTTAGGGGTACCTAATTAGCTTAGCAAGCTAACTATTCCAAGTGGAATGATGTAAAAAGATAAACTATGCTAAGATAAATCAATTTAGCAAGTAAAGATATACCCCCGATATTTTAGGACTGTAGCAGACTTTGACCAGTGATCACCTCGATGCGCATTTCTCTGAAATGGCTAAATAGAATCTCTTCAACCTTTAACGGTATATAGAAAACTTTCAGCTGAATCCAAGAAGCTTTAGATCATTGAATTTGGTGAATATTTGACCGAGATATGCACTTCACAAGTTGATAGACTTTTGAGTAGTATGAAAGAGAACTCAGAAATGAACAATGTGAAAGTATGTATTAATGAACACTTGTATACAAATCCATTGGCATGAAAATCATTGCCTAATGGTGTAGATAGGTGTGGGATAGAATGTAGGCCTCACACACACTCAAAATCAGTAATGAGAAGCTCGGGAGTGATGAGTTCTACCCGCGACTTTTCCATGACCATTTTTATAGAGAATGAGTAAAAATTTGAATTCAAATTCAAACTTTTGGCTCCCTATGATCAAGCTCCTATATCCTAGGAGATATTCCTTCAATCAAAGAGCTAACTTTTTCTACGAATTCTTTTGGTAGGTGATTACAAAAGATTCCAAGTCAATTTGACTTTTACAAGGAGATAAAGTGGTAATTAATCACTAGCACTAGTTCCTATGCTTCTTCACATATGTAGGGTCTTCAAGATGTCTTTCAAGCCAAATGTGTAGGCTTGTGATTTACACCAATAGCTCCCCCTCAAGCCAAACATTTTGGCTTGGTCTTCATCTTCAATCTTCATCTATATCCTGCAATCCAATCATTGCTTTGAATCTACAAAGTTTGGTTCCATCCAAAGCTTTAGTCAACAAATCTGCACACTGCATGTTGGTTGATACATAGGTTAGTTGAATGTCTTTGCTTATCAACTTCTCTCTCACATAATGGTAATGGACCTCTATATGTTTGTTCCTAGCATGATAGATAGGATTTAGCTGCAAGGTGAAGAGAACTTGTATTATCTCCAAAGATTATTGGAGACCTAGTATATAAACCCAATTTTGTATACAAAAGCTTGATCCATATGGCTTCTCGTGTGGCATTAGCCAGCCCTCTATACTCTGCTTCTGTAGAAGACAATGCAACAGTTGGTTGCTTCTTTGCAGACCAGGATATTGGCTTATCACCTGCAAAAGAAATATATCCAGAAGTGCTCCTCCTATCATCCTTGCATCCTGCCCAATCTGCATCTGAATAAATTTTGATATCAATATCTGAAGTGTAAGGGAAATACAAACCATGGTTTTGTGTACCCTTGAGATACTTCAAGATTCTCTTGGCAACCTCTAAGTGAGGTATCCTTTTGTGCATAAATTGACTTAGCACACTAACTCCATATGCAATATCTATCCTTGTTAAGGTAGCATAGTTCAAGCTACCCACCATACTTTGATAACCCGTAATGTCATTGACTTCTTCACCTTCATGGGCACTTAGTTTTAGATTCACCTCCACTGGAGTGCTTGTTACTTTGGCATCCTGCAAGTGAAACTTCTTCAACATATCTTGTATGTATTTTTTCTGAGTAATGTATATTCCTGAGTTAGTATAAACTAACTCAAGCCCAAGAAAATACTTCAATAGACCAAGATCATTGATCTTGAACTCCTTCATCATCTGGCTCTTGATTTTTCTGATTCCATTGACATCATTACCTGTAATTATGATGTCATCAACATAAACACAGAGGTATATTACCTCTGAATTACTTCTCTTGATGAATAGAGAAGTATCTGCCTTGCTCATAACAAAACCTTTGTCTTGGAGGTATGTAGTTAACCTGTAATTCCATGCCCTAGGTGCCTGCTTCAATCCATATAAAGCCTTTTTTAAACATATGTTACCTTCTTAGGGTCCTCATAGCCAGGAGGTTGTGACATATATACCTCCTCTTAAATCCATCCATTCAAGAAAGCATTCTTGACATCCAATTGGTACATGTTCCAATTTTTTGATGCAGCCACACTTACCAACACTCTGATAGTTGGCATTGTGGCCACATGAGAGAATGTCTCTTCATAGTCAATGCCTTGGGTTTGTGCAAAACCCTTGGCTACCAATCTGGCTTTGTACCTATTAATTGTGCCATCAGAATTTCTTTTAAGCTTATAGATCCATCTGGATCCTATTACCTTCATGGAGTCCTTCTTTGGTACTAACTCCCATGTATCACTCTCCTTGAGTGCTTCAATCTCCTCATCCATAGCTTCTTTCCATTCTTTCTTGGTTATGGCTTCTTCATATGATCCTGATTCTTCAATTGACAAAATCTTTGGCAAGATAAACAAAATGTTTAGTAACAAGATATGTATCATACCCATATCTGATAGGTTTTTTGCTTTCTCTTTGTGATCTCCTAATTGATTGAGTTGAAGATTCAAGTATGTCTTCAAGCTTCTTCATCTTCATTTTGCCCTTGGACTTACATGCCTTGAACTCTTCAAGGTTGATAGTGTCTTCATCTTCTAAACTTGATTCTTCAATCTGAGTAGGTTCCTCCTTTGCAAGACTTGGAAACTCCTCTTCCAAATCATAGGGTAGTTTAACCTTCCTGCATTCATTCTCATACCAAGAATCATTTTCATCAAAGACAACATCTCTACTCACCATGAATCCCTTATTGGTAGGGTTATAAAACCTGTAACCTTTTTTATTTAGATCATATCCAATAAAGATGCACTTTTCAGCCTTTGGGTCTAGCTTTCCTCTTATCTGAGAAGGAATGTGTACGTATGCTACACATCCAAATATCCTGCAATGGTCTAGTGAGGGTCTCTTACCATGCCATGCTTCATAGGGTGTCATGCCATCAAGGGACTTAGATGGTAACCTGTTTATGAGGTAAGTGGCAGTAGAAACACTCTCTGCCCATAGATAGTTAGGTAACCTTTTTTCATTCAACATAGACCTAGTTGTCTCAACAATCAATCTATTTCTCCTCTCAGCTACCCCCTTATGTTCAAGAGAATACCTTTTGGTTATTTCTCTTTTGATGCTTCTGTCCTGCAAGAAGTTTTCAAACTCATTGGATAAGTACTCACCTCCTCCATCTGACCTTAGCCTCTTCAAGTTCTTTCCTGTCTGATTTTCAACAAGTGCAAGATATTTTTTAAAACAATTAAACACCTCATCCTTGTGCTTCATGAAGTACAATACAGTCCATCTGCTATAATCATCAATAAAAGATACATAGTACCTTGATCCTGAGATTGAGGGGTCTTTGCTTGGTCCCCATACATCTATATGGACAAGCTCTAGGTAGTCTTCATGCATGTAATCTTTCCTTGAGAAGGGTAACCTGTGAGACTTCCCAAATTGACAAGCACCACACTTATAAATCATATGTTGCTTGGATACATTTGGTATTCCAAGCACACATTGGTCCCTGCATATTTGCTTCAAGGTTCTTTCTCCTATATGCCCTAATCTTTTGTGCCAAATCTCAAGCTCTGAAAGTTTTTTATCTTTATAACTGTATAGTGCAATATTCTTTGTGTCTTCTAACTCAAAAGTGAAAAGTCTAGCTAATTGCTCTATGAGTTACGGTTATGATGGCAACCAAGGCATAGACCTTATCATACCTTGTCATTCAAGTTTTTGAAGTCACCATTGGCACCGTTGGGTGCATGCAAGGAAGGACTTCAATGATCAAGGAAGAAAAAGTACTAGTACTTCTGGGGAGGTCACCCATTCTAATAGTGTTCCCCCCAAGGCCCACTTAAAGTAGGTTTTTGTACCAATAAGCCCTAGTTGCTTGGTGATTGTAGGAGTTATTATACTTAAGATTAACATTATTTTGGAGCCTTCAAAGTTCCTTCTTGGACTCTCAAATTTCAAAGAAGCATGTTGATATGGATGATAATGATTGAGATGAGTTGGATGAAATGGCTAGGTCTACCATTTGAGTACACCTTGTAGTATTGTACCATGAAAGTGCAGAGGATCTTTGGAAGAAGTTATGCAACATTTGTGAAAATTAAATTGCACCAAATAAAGTGTATCTGGTCAAAAAGTTATATGGCATTTGCATGAAGGACACAGATAGTGTTGCAAATCATCTTAATGCATTTGATGCTATATTTTCTCAGTTATAGGCTCAAAAAATGGAGATGGATAATAAAATGAAACTACTCTTATTTTTATGCACCTTTCCATCATCATGGGATACATTTTGCATACTTATTGGCAATAGTCCACCTGGTAGTAAAATGATCTACAATGAAATATATGGAGCACTCTTGAGTGAAGAGATCCATAGAAAATCTATGGTTGGCACTCAAAGTGGAGATGCATATAGTGTTCAGGACTCTTATCAAGGAAAGAATCAACAACATGATAGGAGTAAGAATAAGTAAAAAGATGGTCAATGAAAGAAGAGTATAAGTAAATCAAGGAAGAGGAATATTGAAAGCCATTATTATCATAAGAAATGATATATGAAGAAATACTTTTATGTATTAAAGAATGCCAAAGGTAAAGGAGAACATGTTGATGGGCATGTTAAATAGGTACTTGCACCATTTGCTTTGACTATGAAGATAGAAGAAATTAATGCTATTTCTGATGATGCTCTTTCCCTCATATGGTTGGTAGACTTTGATGCTTCTATGCATCTGATGCCACACAGAGAATAGTTCTCTATTTATGCAACAAAGTCTCTTGGTACAGTGAGACTTGATTATTCTTACCAGTATGATGGTGACTTGGCCTTGGTTACAAAAAGTGGTTTTCTATGCATAGTCCTTTTGCATACCAAAGGGCAATATTGTTATTGCAAAAGAAAGAAAAGTTGTCTCGCTTTATCCTTTATTTGTATTACAAAAAAGAACACTTGTTAGTTGTTACTGACGAGCCTATGGTTTGTATATGGCATGGCCATTTGGGTCACACATTTTGTTGTGGAATGTAAAATCTTTCTCACTCTGGCTACTTACCTATGTTATCTTTCTCTGATTTCTCATTTTGTGAGCATTGTCAATATGGAAAGCAAACTAGGAACGTGAATAAAATGCACATTAACTCTTCAAGTCAGCCTTCATATGATGTTCCTGCATATGTGTGTAGTCCTATGCCCACAAGGTCATTAGGTGGTTGTTTTTGCTTATTCACGTTCATAGATGATGCCACTGGAAAAGTTTGAATGTATCTTATCTAGTCGAAGGATGAGGCATTCTCTACTTTCAAAAACTAGCTTCCTTGAGTTGAGACTAAAAAAGGAACTAAGCTCAAGTATTTACTTTTTGATAATGGAGGTGAGAATACCCCATGTGAATTCAGCCCTTTTTGTCAATCTAATTTGACATCGTCGTTTTGCATGTATAGTGGCATCGTGATCACTTTTTTTATGCCACTAGTATATAACTTTGTTTGCCTATTGCACAGAGTTATATGAGAGATTAATTTTGGATCTCAATTAGTACTTGTATGCTTATTTTTGTGCAGGTACAGGTTCCAATTGGAGCCTCAGTTATATACCATTTTATCACTTATATTGGCTTTGCATTGAGACATGTTATTCATCGATTATTATATGTGATTTCCACTATGGTTTGTCATTAGTGGATGATATATTTCCACTTATACTTGATTGGTTCTAAAGTAGATCTTACAAAGGATATGATGCTGAAACTTTATCAGCTTTTATGCTAGAAAAGTACTCTAATGGATCATTGAAGCTTATCTGATAGCTTTGGATCTATCTCTAGATTCTTGGGATTGCAATTGACTTGTGATGAGTGGAACCAACTCTTGGTGAAATTCTTTGTCAAGTAGGAGATGCATGACTAGTGTATTGACGTGCATGGCCATAAGTTTATCAACAATTTTTATGTTAAAATTGTATATTATTACATCAATGATAGGTGGTGACATGTTTCTATGTTTCTCATTCTTCTTTTGGTAGTGGTTATCTTTTCACAAACGCTCAATTTACAAGGGATACTATATTGATTTTTTCCCAAGATTCTTTCATATCTACTTAGTCGATTTGGAGACTTGGAGATTAGGCTTATGCTCATATTTTTATGTGAATGCTAGATGCATGGTTATGTAATAGGTGGTGCACATGAATTCTTCTTGAGTGAGACATTTGTTATGTCAATTATGCATATGGATATGTAGGTGTGATCCTATTGATATAGAGTATTGTTTTTAGTCTCTTATTACATTTCTAGTATCTTGGCTTATCAGCATGGTGTCTTCTAAGTTTGATGGCACTTAATTTTTGAGATGAAAAGATCAAATGTGGCATATGTTGGTTCATGTAGGGTTACACATGTACGCACATAGAGATGGATATAGGCCTCATGACATGCCCAACCATGTAAGGATGGATATGGGTGTCATTGGTGAAATCCACTCTCTAGATACAACTTATGAAATCTACATATGAGTCTGTGATGTATGAGGAGACGAGTAGTGCATTATGGTAGAGACTACATGTTATGTATGTGAGTTCATTGACTCATGCGAGACATAGATCACATTGAGATTTCAATGTTGCTTTAGGTGGATGACAAAGACATTAGAGACATCCATCTAATGTAGGTCATGTAGTGGTTTCAAGAGATCCTATGGTAGTAAATTATACCAATAATGGTGATGTCAGTTTCTCCTGTGGTATATTTCAAGATCCCTATTTTTCATTGGATAGCACACATATGACTTGGTTGCTTGATGCATTAGTTGCTTTTCTTGTTATACTACATCATGAGTGGTGTCTTTTATTCTCAAGGGAGAGTTGTGGATGTGTGCACATGTATGATGGTACCACACATGACATTGAGGGTGCATGAGATGCATGCTTTATGCTACCTAGTGGAGCATACATGTACATTATGTGCCTTTAGTCCCTATGAACTTGATTTCAGTTAGCAAGTTACAAGAGACAAAATGTTATGAATTCCATAGTAAACATTATTTTTAGTTGCAATTGGGGCAACTTATGCTTGTCAGAGATGCTAGGATTTGGCAAAAGTATCCACTGCAGGTATTCCATGTGAGAGGGAGTCTTATCTCAATGGGAGTTCAGTCGTATGTGCATTATGAGACCTTTCATGTCTCATTTTGTCTACCTATAGCTAGGTCTATTGGCCATCATGATGTGGATGTAATCAGAGAGATGCTCATGTAGAGCATGCTTTGGATGCTCATGATGCTTATGTAGAGAATGATTTTGTTGATCATATGGATGTTCTTGTGGAGCACACTTTGCATGATCAGTTTGATGCTTTAGAGCATGATGTGGAGACTCATGTAGAGCATTGTGATGATGCTCAATTGTAGTTTGATCATCATTTTCACCTTGTCATTGATTTTGTGCAGTTAACCCATCTGAAGCATGATGAGACACTAGGTGTGGTAGAGCATGATAGCTCTTATGATACACATTTCATGGTAGAGCATATTAAATCTCAGGATGCATAGCTAAACACATCTTTGTTTGAGAGGATGGTTTACTTAGATGTTGAGGAGTCAGTGGTTAGCCAACCATTGTTGGATTCACTCATCTGAGATGTTGACATGGATATGTTAGTATGTGTTAGTCTTAATGATGGCGCTTTGATGCCTTGGATATAGGCATGGCTGGCATGCTTAGGTTAACTAGGATATCATAGGTTTTGTTAGCATTCAAGAGTTTGATGTACAAGTTATTATGCTTCAGACCAAACATTGCAATTTCTATTGGAACATTTTCACTTGGATTTGTTGTTCAATTGCTGATCTACATAGGCATAGAGTGAGTAAGAGCTTTGCAAGAACTTAATTAGTTCTTGTACCAGTCATATGTGAGCTTGACTCTTGTTGATATGAGTGTAGATAAGTTTGAGGTGCATGGATACACCTTGTTTGTGGGAGCTGGCATAGGTTGATTGGTATGGGTTGAGATACACCTTGTTGATTGGGAGCTGGCATAGGTTGATTGGTATGGGGAAAATCCTCTCTCAGTCTTCGAAGTTTGGCTACAAGGAGCTCTGCACGCGCATGGAGAATGAAGTCTAATGATGCCACCCAACCACATACTTCTTCATGATTTAATCTCTCTCTCAATTACCATAATAATGAGTCCCCTATGGATTTACACATGGGTGCCACATGGCACTCGTGTCTGAGCCCATCTAAATGGGTTAAGAGGTGGTTCACACCTCTCCCAATGGATTGACTCCATATAACATTTTCCTTCCCCTTAAATCCATTTTTGTCCTCAAAAATGGTACTGGAAGGTCTAAAGAAAGAGATAATCAATGAAGTAGTACTCCCACTAAATCCCCATGTATTAAAGCACATGGTCATGTCTCCGTGTTGTTTCCCCTATCCTTCCCCTTAAGAAGACTCTTGGGAAGGTGATCTAAAGTTGGGAAACCATCTCTGAAGGGTGCTAACCCGCTCCCATGTGGCACTATGTTCTAAAATATCTTTCCACTTAACTGACACTCTTTATATAAGTGAATTCTTGTCCATTTCTCTCGAGTGCGTAGTATGCTCTCAGGCTCATGTGGAATAGATTGAACAGAAATAGGCTCTACTACCTCACTATCTAGAATGAGGTTGTCAGATTCACCCAGTCTTTTCTTAAGCCGGCTAACATGAAAAACTGGATGGATTTGACTATTGTCTTTAATTTGGAGCTGGTAAGCCATCTTTCCTATTCTCTTAAGTACTTGGAAAGGTCCACAATACCTAGGAGATAGTTTTGGACAAGGTCTCGTCTTCATGGTTTCAGACCTAGATGGAACTCTAAGATAGAACTGTTCTCCCACCTCAAGGTTGATGTCTCTCCTTTGAGGGTCAGCATAGGCTCTAGCTCTATCTTGAGCTCTCCTAATGCTGTCCTTAGCAAGTCTAAGCATATCGTTCATCTCTTCCAAGAAGTCCTTTGCAGCTTGAACTTTCTCATTCTGCAAGCCTACTGCATAAGGAGCTCTTGGCTGAAACCCATACATAATCATAAATGGACTATGCCCAGTGGAAGAGTGCTTGGCACTATTATATGCAAACTCTACTATAGGTAAGTACTCTTACCAATTCATTCATATATGCTCGAAGCATATCCTCTAGGATTTGGTTAACCCTCTCTGTTTGCCCATCGGACTGTGGATGCTTGGCCGTACTCATGCTAAGTTTTGCGTCCAACCTTCTGCTCTCCAAAAGTGGCTAGTAAACTTCCTATCCCGATCAAAAACTATGTCTAAAGGAAGACCATATAACCGGTATAGGTTCTCCACAAAAAGTCTAGCCAACTCTAGTGTCTTCACTGTAGTACACATCGGGATAAACCTAGCCATTTTGGTTAACCTATCCACAATTACCCAGACCGAGTCATGCCCTCTCTGTGTCTTAGGTAATCCGGCTATAAAGTCCATGGAGATACTCTCCCACTTCCCATTAGGAATATCCAATGGGTGTAGTAGTCCTCTGATCCTCAACCTTTCAGCTTTGTTGACCTGGAATTTATTGCACTTAAGCACATACTCTAGGACATCCTTATGAAGTCGAGACCAATAAAATTGCCTCTTAACAAAATCATAGGTCTTGTTAATTCCTAGGTGTCCCACAGTAGGTGTGTCATGACACTCATACAAAATATGCCTTCTCATCTCAACATCTCTAAGACCACACACCTTACCTTTATATAACAGATATCCATCATGGACACTGTAGTTCTTCCACTTGAATCCTTCTTGAGTTCCCATCGATACTCCATCCTCACTAAACCCGTATATCACGATCCCCATTCTCTATGGTTTCCCAAATCTCGGAATATGCAGGATCAAGCCTACATTTTCCTCTAATGGACTCAAGTAGCTCACTAGTGATCTGAGTAAAACTCAATCCATTGAGCATAGGCATGCGGCTAAGTGAATCAGCTACTACATTAAACTTTCCCTTCCTATACCTAAGCTCATAATCAAATTCTTGAAGGGTCTCTGCCCATTGGGCCTTAAGTCTTGTTTGATTAGAGAGCCACTTAATGCTCTCTTGATCAAACACTATCGTAACTTTGGCACCATATAAAATAATGACGCCACTTCTTCAAAGCATGGATAATTGCATACAACTCCTTCTCATAGACATAGTAATTCTTCTGAGCCGGTTCTAGTTTCTTACTCTCAAAAGCTACTAGTCGACCATCCTGTACTAAAACTGCTCCTATGGCAAAGTCACTCGCGTCAGTCTCAACCACAAATGGTTTGTTGGGATCTGCTATATGTAAAAGTGGAGCTGTAGCAATTGCTACTTTCAACTTCTCCATACTTTGCTTCTGTTCGTCTTCCCAATGGAAGGATTTCCCTTTCCCTTTAAGTTGTTGCATCATCGGGACAACAATCTTGGCATAGTTCTTAATGAATCTTTGATAGAAAGCTGATAAACCTAGGAAGATCTGCAACTCTTCCAAGTTCCTTGGATGTGGCCATTCCATAATAGCCCTTACTTTTTTAGGATCCATCTGGATTCCATCCTGGGAGACTATATGCCCAAGGTATCTAACCTCTGTCTTGAAAAATTCACACTTTGACGCCTTCGCAAAGAGTGAATTTTCCCTTAAGGGGTCTCTCTTTCCTTCCTAGCTAGGAAAGAGGTGACACTAGTCTCAAGTGAGATCATTTGAGACTTAAGCTATTGTATGAGAGATGTGACACTACCAAGATCTCTCTCTAATTTAAGGGTTCGCTCTTTCAAGTATACGAATTGGTCACGAGTGACAAACTCATCTAAAAGTTCCTCATATGTATACTCTTCCTTTTGAGGATCTTTTTCTTCTAAGTTTTCTTCTACTTCTTGCCCTAATTCTACTTCTTCCATTCTAGAATCAGGATCCTCTAGTTGCTCTTTAGATGGAGAAGTATGTTCAACTACTTGTTTGCCTTTAGGTTCCATATTTTTACTTCTCTTCCCCCGTTAGCTAACTAGAGTATATGAAAATGAATGGAAGTAAAGCTTAAATATGCAAGAAGAAGAGAAATATATCACAAGAGCACTTCCCTGTTACAAAATAAAGCTGTGGAAGCGAAATCCAAGTGATCCTTGAAGCTTTAAGTTGCTGATTTTGAATCCTTGCCAGGCTCAAACAAAAATTGGAAATGTCGGGTTGGTTCGGGGAGGTTCTAAATATCAAAAACCATAAAAAACAATGCCAAAACCATATAGGAATAGCCCCAACCGGGAAAACTAAGTAAAACTGAGCAACTTCTAAGATTTGACAATCCTCGCCAGTCCAAGAAATGTAGCCCAGCACCTTTACTTCAAAAATTTGAAGTTATCCCAAGTGAAAAAAGTGAATTTGGACACCGGATGATGAAAAACTAGGCCCGAGAGTGGCCGCCTAGTTCTTGCTAAAATGCTGCAGAGATATTTTGGTTGGCCAAATCTCATCCAAATCCAACATCGATGGTTTCTCAGCCAAGCTTAGGAGTGCAACTTCGTAACATGACCAAATTTTTTGAAATCGGATATCGCATGAGGAAACTATGGTGCAGAGAAGTCGGGTATGTCACGAGTAGGAAGTGGAAAAGCTAATCTTCATGGAAGCGTGACTTTGAGAAGCTCCAAATTGAGATACTGAAGCTTTTTGAATCAACCCCAAAACCATACCCCATATCCACAGTCCATATTACATATATGCATCATCATTTTTGCCAACCCTTGATCCAAAATATCCTTCTTTCTCCTCCAAATCTAAAGAAAATTGTTGTTCTCAATTACCTTCTTCACACGAACTTTTTCTCCTCAAGAAGCTCGCAGCAACGACAGGCGACAAATTTATCTCACATAACCCTTTTTCCAGCCCAAAGAACAAGCGTATATAGGAGAAGCTCTTTATATGCTCCTCATCCAAGACTAGGGGGGGAGGAGTGCCCCTTCATGGGCTGTGGGCTCACATGCGCGTGGTCTGTCTCCGTCCGCTGTCGGCTTCGTCTGGTCCCGCACTGGTCACTATGGTCGTTAAGGGTCTGATACCAATGTTGATTACTCTCAAGATCCCCCTAATTTTTGGGGAAACTCCTCTCTCAGTCTTCGAAGTTCGGCTGCCAGGAGCTCTGCACGTGCACAGAGAACGAAGTCTAATGATGCTGCCCAGCCACGTACTTCTTCATAATTTAATCTCTCTCTCACTTACCATAATAATGAGTCCCCTATGGCTCTACACATGGGTGCCACATGGCACTCATGTGTGAGCCCATCTAAATGGGTTAAGAGGTGGTTCACACCTCTCCCAATGGATTGACTCCATATAACACCCCTCTTGTTCAGTCGTTTTGAAGCCTTCAATAGGGCATTTAGAAGATTTGGAATGAGTGCACTTGCTCTTGTGAGAAGCTCTAAAAATCCTTCTCCTATTTTGAGTTAAAGAGCTTCAATCCCATTCAAGGTTCTTTCTACTATATTCCCTAGTCTAAAATTATTCTTGAAGGCATGTAGTGTAAGATGCCATGTGGCAAAATGCCCATCCGGAAACTGATTAAACCACTTATTAGCTAGTCCTTCCAAGGTGGTTAGGAGAAGAGCTTGAAGGCATCCTCTTTGTCTACATGCCCCCGATGCTTAAACAAAGCCGCAAATATTCTCACATGGTCATTAGAGTCTTCATTAGAAGCACCCTTGAAAATCGGGAAGTTGATATGTAAAAGAGATAATGGTTTTTGTAAGTATACTTGAGCCATCATGCTAGAGGTGGAACTTATTGCATTGCTGGGACTAGGCACATTTTTTGACTTAGTTCTTTGCCTTGTATTTTTAAATGCTATGGGTTGGCAAAGTGAGTGGGTTGCAATCATGAGCAACTCATATCCGCACGAATAGTCTACTTGAATCTATTCTATCATGTTGGAAAAGTCAGTTTGAGAAGCCTTACGTGACAAAATGTTCCTAGGCATTGATAATTCAAGCCTTTGATGTAGACTCCAGAAGTTGATGATAATGTACCATAATAGTCATGTTTATTATGCCTTCTAAAGGATCCTCTAGTGTTGTTGATGGTGTTGTACCTTAGAGCTTCATGAATCCACAATTGTTAGTGACCTTGATGATGATGTACCTTAGAGGAGCTTCAAAAATCCACAAGCCTCATAGGAGCTTCAGAAATCTAGAGCTATGCCAAATTCTGTTGTGAATTCAGTTGGAGTGGGGATGAATGTGCTCCTATTTTATGAATTCTATTGTGAATTCAGTTGGAGTGGGGATGAATGTGCTCTATTTTATGAATTCACTACCTAATGGGTAATGCCTCATAATCTGCTTATGATTCACAAAATAGTAGAAGAAAAGAGAAGAAGTAAACAAAAAAGACAAGAAGAACACTAGAGAGATGAGTAGAGAGAAATGAAGTGTATGCACAAGAAAATGAATTAGGGAGTAGAAGAAGTATGTAGATAAACCATGCAAGTATAGAAGAAGAGCAACTGCACAAAGCGATGAGAAGAAGCAACAAACACCATACGATAAAGCCAAATTACAACTCGAAGAGAGAAGCATGAAAATATTCTCTCCAATTCTCTCTCATCACTCCCTCACTAAACATCTCTCTAAATAATGAGCCTTATGATTTGCTCCTCATAAGTGGTCTCTCGTGCTCATTGTGTTGTTCAGAATGAGTCATGTGTTTGCTTTTTATCCCCAAGAGGAATCCATGTATATCTTCATATGTACTTGCTTTCTTCATTAAAGGTGTACCATGACCTATTTTTAAGCAGCCACACATGAATCAAGTACTTCTCTTGTACTGTAAAAGTGGGATGCTCATACGTGTACTTCAAAATTGACTTCTTTGACTTCTTCTCTTACATTTTGAGTCACATGTCTAGGACACATGCCGTCTACATGTATCTTTTACAAGTGGCATTTCACAAGTAATGATTAAATGTGAAAATGGGGTCATACATAAAAAAAAATCTAAGGGGGGATTTGACATCGAGAATCAAAAGTGACATATGTATCCTTCTTAATCTAGCTAGAGACATGGTAACCAAAATTAATACAACCAAATGTTACTTAGGGAATCTAGAGATATGGGTCAAACTATAGAGTTCAATTTAACTACGTCAATTCTATATTTAGCCCTAAACTCAAACATGTGTTAGCAATGATGCATATTAGTTCACAAAGACAAAAAATCAATCCTTGCTATATTGATAGTGGATGGAGTCGACATATGAGATGAAAGAATAGCTTAATCTTTAGTGCGTTACTGTGATTGGTTTGAAAATTTATGTGAACCTACATCTAAGGGACATGTGGATATAAGGAAACCCCTCATCAAATCAGACACATTGGATATGTGGTTTTGGACACAAACCAAAAGGGAAATTGCTTCAAGGATGTGCTAGATGTACCAACAATGACCAAGAATCTTGTATCAGCTGGACGCATGGCAAAATGGTGATAACCAAGTCAAATTCCTTGACAAATGACGCTTTGTACAGAACAGTTTAGATGGTTATAAGCTCATTAAAAAGGGAAAAAAGAAAGGAAGCTTATTCTCTCTATATTTAAATCCTTATCAAGATTATATATCAATATATTTTCAATCAAGGGAAATTCTATTCTTATAGGAAAAAAGAATAGGCCATATAAATTTCCAAAGGATAAATGCTATGAAGAGGAAAAGGCTTGTGGAAGTGATTTGTGTGAGGCTAGCCACTTGGGTGGGTCAAAGTGGATTGCCTTTCAAGAAGAATGCCCACCTAAATAATTAACACTTGAAGATAGTGAACACAAATATCTGAGCACCAAACAAGGATCCATTCTTGGGAGGAAGTAACTAAGCTATGACTTCAATAGATGAATGTACTTGGATTTATCTCAACAAAAGCAAATCAAATGTGTTCATTTTTTTTAAGTAGTTCAAGCTCTGTGTAAACAAGGGAAACAAATAGATATGTGGATGTATTAAGTTTAAATGGAGGGGAGAAAGTGAGGACAAGTAAGGTATCCTATAGAAAGGCTTAACTATGACTCATTCATGGCAAAACATAATGGCTACATGAACAAGTAGTGCACAATATGGAACCATATGGATATGAAGATGCTTGTAGGTAAAAGGAGTGGAACGAAGTGATGAAAGATAAAATTTATGACTTACAAGACAACCACACATGAACACTTGTAGAAAGTATGTAAAGGATGAAGGTAATATGATGCAAGTGGGTCTCCAAAGTCAAGAAGTTACCATAGCGAGGCACAATGCTAGGTTGGCAAAAAACATTTTTGCACAAACCCATGTAATAGATTATCAAGATTCATTCATTCTAGTGGCAAAGTTTTCTACTAGCAAAACTATCATAGCTATAGTTGCATCAAATGATAGGACACTTGCTCAACATGATGTGAATAACGGAACTTGTTATACATTTTTCTATACATGGATGATCTTATTATCACAAGGAATTATCAAAATGGACTCAAGGATATTGAAAAGAACCCTTGAAAGAGTATTCAACATATAAAACCTTAGTGATTTGTACTAAGGGATCAAAGTGATTTATAAATATGAAGGTATATGTATTATGCTAACAATTACTTACTGAATTTACTTCCAAAGTATGATATGCTAAAAATAAGGACAATTGTAAATAAATTTCAAGTGAATGTCAAATTCACTTTATATGAACGTGAACTAGTAGAAAAATGACCTTAGATAGGTCTCTAGTAAGGTCTTTAATCTATGCTATCATAACAAGGGAGATATATCTTATGGTGTTGGAGTTCTATCACAATATATACATGAATAAAGAGTGTCATAACTTCAAGTAGTAACAAGGATGTTGAGATAATTAAAGGTTATAATCAATGAAGGGATTCTCTATCCTTTTGAGGTTGACTTGTAGGTCAAAGCCTTTATTGATGTAGATTGGGGAGGATCAAAGGAAGAAAAGAGGAAAAATAGTGGATATATGGTGATGCTTGGATCCAAATAGTGTCATGGTATGCTCCAAGAAATAACCAATATCTTGAGTACAAGCCCAAGTGACATGTGACCTTATGCAACTTAGAAATTTATTCTCTGATCTATAATTATAGATCGAAACATCTTCATTCATGTGTAATAATTTAATCAATTCACAACTTACATTCAATCAAATCGTTTGTC
>CM035415.1:95962707-96022707 GCA_020310875.1 Ceratopteris richardii | reverse complement strand
GCCTATTGTGTGTGTACACAATAGGCGCAGAATGTAGTTCGCACGCGCAAACTCGACAGTAGCAAACTTTGGTTCAAAATGCAAGCAAATGTCGAGAGCCCGGTTAAAACGTTGCCTCGGTATAAGCGTCGGTAATTTACAATAAAGTACCGATGCCTATACTGGCGCTCATACCGATGCCTCTGTACCGACGATTAAATGACCGTCGGTATTGCATCCGTTGTTTTTCAAGCATATTCAACGGTCATACCGACGCCGAGGCGTGACCATCGGTATGCCCCTGATATGTTGTAGTGTAACTAGACGGATGCTTGGACACGATGCCTCGCTGCCGGAGATAAGCTTCTAACCAGCCTCAACATTCGAGAGTCGGCACTATGCAGTTTATTGCATGCAGTGCTTTACAAAACATCACTAGAATTTGAACCTAATTACATTTCACATAAGACGTGCCTGACGCCTCTCATGCCCGCCTCTAGATTTCATACATATGGTCTTAAGGTTTCATACATATGATCTTAGTATAGAGTTCAAACTTTAAAAAGCTTGTATGCACTTTGCAATATTTTAGACTTTAAAAAACTCGATACAGGTCCGCTCAATTTAATCTTATATATTTTATACATTAATAAACTACTATATATAAGAAATGACAAACGATTTTATTATTAGTGCTTGTCAGTTGACAAATAAATTTATTTTCAATTTGTCTATTGACAGGAAAATCTTCACACGTCTCTGTATTTTGACAGGTAAACAATTTTTTTACTTGTTATTGACAGAAAAAATAGCCTATAAAAGAAGAGCCATAATAAGGCCATGTTTGAAGTGCGGTTGTCTCATAGCAGATAGGAGATGCTCATGCTCAGTTATGTTGCTAATCTGATCTTCTGCAACTTCAAAAGAAAAAAGGGTTCTATGGATTTTATCGTCCCAAAGCTGAACAGGCTCTCGAGTGTCAATTGGTCCCCTTTTCAATGGTCCTTCAGATTTAAATCTCTGTGGGCTTACCTTGACTGCAGCAAACATTCCTTTCTCCAATGGCTGATTATTCATCAAGGTCTTTGGGTGGGCCCGAGAGTCAGGAAAATATTTGCCGATGGAGGCAAATGTGCATTTTGTGGCAGAGTGGAGGATGTTTGTTACCTCTTCTTTGATTATATCGATGCTAAGCCCTTCTGGTTCCCTGTTGAAAAGTACTTGCAGAATATTCAAGCTGGAGGTCCTTCTCGAGTGCTGCAGAAATATGGACATTTTGTTATGGAACAAGTGGAGAGGTCACATCCTATGGTCCATCTAGCTTAGCAGAAACAATAGGGTTTTTGGTCATGTGAGGAGGAACTTCCTCATTTCCCTCCCCAAGACCCTTAAGAAAGTGGCTATTCACTGTATAAAAAGTATTTCTAAGCCCTCTCAGTCACCTCAGAGTATTAGCTCTCTATTGTATGAAAACAAGTATTCCTATTGGAAGGTTATGTTAGCTCAAATTTATTATGGGCAAAGATTTGCCATGTTGTACTCATTGTAACAGTGTTGTACCCTCTGCACTGATGTAACATTCCTTTATCAATTTATATTTTCCTGTTTCTTAAAAAAAAAAAAAAAAAAAAGCTATGACAACAAAAGAACCGTCAATTTGAGGCCTTGGTTACCCACCTTGTACAGCTCACTAGTACACTAGTAATGACTAATGGCGTATCATGTATGTCCTTTCTGATGTCTACTCTAACGTCATCGAGGCCACAAGAGTCCATGTCAACCGTTGACTTCGATATCAGTTTCCTGGGAGGTAAACTTTGGGGCAGCTAAACTGAGCGGGCGCATCTCTATTCCGCGCATCCGCGAAATCTCCGAGTGAAACGTGGTGGATTACACACTTGTTTCACTCTGAGATTTCCGCGGATTCCGTGGAATAAAGATGCGGCATTCATCCATGTTACGTATAAAATTACGCTGTTGGACATAATAGGAGAGAGAGCGAGAGAGGTTTCTTGCCGGAAAACGTCGCTTAGAGCACGAATTCCTTTACAATCATCTATGATACACGTGACAATAGGATGGAAGTTTTCGGTCATTTTGTGTTAACAGTAGAGTATGGTTTTGACTTTGCAAAAAATTATCGAAAAATACAGTTATAATAACAAAATATAGACAATAACTGCAAAAAAAACATTCAAATACGAAGGGCAAGACCTACCTCCTCAATATCCCATCAGCGATCCAGGTAGCTCATTTGTTAACAGCGTAATCCATAGGAGTACATAAAGAAGAAGGAAATAAAAGGACAATGACCTGATCAGATTCCCACTGAGTCCTATGAATGGAGCAGATGAGAATTTCACGAAAAAAACGGATCAGAGACAGTGTCCTAACCTCACATTTCATGCATAGGGGCTATCTTTGCCAAGGATCATGTTACTTGATCGGCCGTATAGATGCGATGAAACCCACAAAGCTATTCATGTCCGTCCTTCTGTTGGCTTTGCAGCTCGGTGTCTCCTACTCTGCTGTTAACAACCAAGATCGTAAGAGAAAGTTTGATATGTAGTAATCAAGGAGTAGTCATGTGATTTTTTAGATTCTTGCCCTCGGTAATATCATTTTCGATTGTCCATCGAATTGTTATTGCAGTGGCAGCACTCCAAGCTATACAGCAAACATGGGCTCCTACACCCTTCTCATGGTCAGGCGATCCTTGTGAGTCTTTATGGTTTGGGATTACATGCGATTCAACCGGTTCCAGTGTCATTAAGCTGTGGGTATCTTCAATTTATAGTTTTTTATGTGAATAGACAGACAATGCCTTTTCTTTTTCCCCTTTGTCAGTGTTCTTCCAGCCCAATCCTTACGCGGTACTTTGCCGTCTCAAATAGGAAACCTAACCAGCTTGCAAACATTGTACGTACCACAGAAAGCATAATCGTGTTCTTGTTTTTGTCAGCAAGATTTATACTTTATACTTGAGATTGATCGTTGCAGGGATCTTTCATACAACACTGGTCTAGTAGGGAATCTTCCTGCAGAGTTATTTCTGCTTTCAAATCTTGTAGAGCTGTAAGTGTGGTTCAGGACGTTTGATCTTGTTTGCGTGACTGTCTTCTGAAGACCTTGTACTGAAGTCCCCAGCCCATTGGTGCTTGGGGATTTTTGCATCTTATTGTTGAATCGGGTGCACCTATGAGAGGAACAATTAATTCAAGAATTCACTCCTCTTTTTGTTCCAAATTCGGGTCAAAGTGCTTGTGCTTCCATAACCTTCTGAATCCCACTCGTGATCACGTTGAATACCCATCTTTTGATTTTCCTGCAAAAGGTTCCCTTCGTTCAAGTATGTCGTCGTGTTCTCGAATCTCTCCCTCTTTTTCCCTCTCTTACTTTTGTCCCTTTTATCCATACAATAAAATTTATATTTGCAAACTTTTTTGACCTCTGATTAAGAAAATCTGAAGAAAATTTCTGCCAATGGAAAATTTGATATCCTTAAGTGAAGGAGAGATGAAAGAAAGCAGTATCGAATTCTAAGACAAACAGATTTTCTTTGTATTTCATTGTACTTCTGTTTCGACCCTTGGCTGTATGATCCCTCGTATATGATGACACATTCTGAGGTATAATTTTCTCTGTTAATATATATCCTTTTCTTTTGTCGTGGGAAAAAAAAGGAAGCAAATGGGATACGAAGCCAAAGTGACTCGCTGATGAATAGATTGAAGAAAGTGAGGAGTGTATTTGCACAAAAGAGATGTTGTTCTTGTTTACAATGGCACACAATTTGTGATGAAAGGAAATCCTCCTTGCACCATGAGAGCTTGGATAGAGACGAACACTTCTAGGTGTCACATTGTGACACACTGTCCCCAGATCACTGTACCTCATGGGATCCATGGCTTAAGAAATTGTTCTAGGTATGGAAGGGTCTGAATTGTGCATGTATTTGTGGGCCTTTTTTGGTGAACTACAAGTTAACTGTAGGTGAACGGTATTTAAAGCTCACATGAGATTCACTTATCCTCGGCTAAGATAAGCCTGGCTAAAATTTACCATTTCCTTACTGTAATTTTCTTTTTTGCACTGTGAGTGTACAGATTCATATATCATTGGATTTTCATGGTTTCCTCTCTTTATTATGATACATTATTTTTATGATTTCTGTTTACTTGTTGAAGGTTTTATTATTTTTTATTTTGTAGATTTTTGCAGAACTGTGGGCTCACAGGTGCAATACCTGATGAAATTGGCAACCTGACAAAGTTAAAATACCTGTAAGTAATTTGTTCATTCATCTCCTTCGCCTTGCATGATAAATTATAATTTAGGGCAGCCATCACGGACAGGCTTAATTGCTTTCATTGCCAGTGCAATGAACCAGAATTTATTCACGGGTACTATTCCAACAACCATTGGCCAGCTGTCAGAGTTGTTTTGGCTTGACTTTTCCTACAACCAAATGAGTGGAAACCTCCCTCTAACATTGTCAAACCTAACAAAAGCAGGGCATTTGTAAGATTTTGAATACATAAAAATCTTTTGTGCTATACTCATTGCTTTATCAATCCAACTGATGTTCTTTGCTTGTTAGTCATTTTCAAATGAATAACTTCACAGGAACTATTCCAGTTGGAATCTTTTCTTCCAAGCAACCTTTGGTTTACCTGTGAGTGGAAGCTTATAAGAAAGATGTTAATTTAAAACGAACTCCTTGTTTACTGATGTTGGATTGAAGTTTTTCCACACAGGCTACTCTATGACAACTTTTTTGATGGTCCAATTCCATCTGACATTGGGAACTTATCCTCTCTCGATATGCTGTATGTTATACTTTGTCGCTTGTATTGTGTATCTATCACTTCAGAATTTATCCTGTCTCATTCTGCATGTTGAATGTTTTAACTTCTGTTGCATCTCCTTCTCTTTCTCTTGTTATACATATACAAGTACATGCATCTATATACACACACACACACACACACACACACACACACACACACACACACACACACACACACACATACACACACACATAATTTTATTTATTTTTTAATTTTTAAAAATATTTTTTTTGGAGGAAAAGAACATTCTATGATTGAAATCGGAACTGTACAGCAGGCTTTCAGGCCATAGATTTACACTCTAGAGTCTGCTAGAAGAATGCATGTACAATAAAGGTAGTGTTGGTCCTAAGAGGGTCCTTCAAGTCTGAAGCCCTAGTGAGAATGCAGTCTCTGAGAATGGTTGAGGGAATGTTGCTATGAAGCATGTTTCTTTCGAATATCAAACTGATATGTTATTGCCAGATGCACCATAGATTCAAGAACCGGAGTTGATCTGCAATCCATTGGATCCGAGAGTATGTGAAGGAGTAGAGGCCAAAAGTAATTCTAAACATGGAATTGTTCTGAACAATTCTCTGCATGCGAATCTTTAAGTTCTTCCACCAGTCTAATTTGGCCCCAACCCCAAAAAATATGTTGCATATTTTCAAGATGGTTTCAACACCTCGGGCACAGAAATTGAAGTGTTGAATGTCAGGTGAGGAATGCACCAGTTCCAACTCCTCCCACGGTTATTTTCCAGAGGAATGTACAGTAGCATAGAGGAATCTTTTGCTTCCAAATGTCCTTGCATAAGCGTATTCATGATTTTTCTAGTTCTTGTAAACTGCAGTCTACATTACAAGTTGGTGCAATGTCAGTGGATCTTTTAAGGATATGGTAGTAGCTTGCCACCGATGCTTTGCACCATTCTTTGAACACGCGAATTTCCAATTCAACTCTCTTTGGGAAAACTACCTTGAAGCCTTAGTCCTGATGTCTTGAAAAATCTCATGAAGCTGAAGCCAAGATTGGTTATTAAGTTCAATGTGCCATTGGAAAAATGAATCCATTCTCTATTTGTGGCAAAGCAATGAGATAATTGCATTATTCCCTTTTTGTGAAAGTAGTGTCCATTTGATCCTAACTAGTATGCCTCATGTTGAAGTCCTAGTGAGGACCGAAAAGGAGATTCTTGACCAATGAAGTTGAGGTTGTTTTGAATGTTATAATTCCATCGGAGCATGGGGACCAACTTTTTCCATGATTGCATGATCATCATTGCTGTTTTCAAGTGAAGTTTAGTTGCATGAGTGTGAATGTTTTTGTCTAGTTGCCGAATCTCAATACCTCACTCTCCTTTAAGATGGTGTGGAGGATCGAGATCTAAGATTGACTATGTCTCAAAATTTTGATATTGAAGTGCATCTCCTTGCATGAGCATGAGCTAGTGGATCTACAATACCGAGTCTCCCTTGCCTTCTTGGTTGTGTGATGAGAGACCAAGTGCATGATATTGATGAGAGAGAAGTTTCTTTTTGCAAAAGGAATGCTTTGATTCCCGAAATCAAAGGCTTGAATCAAGCTTTTGACCGATCCAATAGAAACATGAAGTACATATGATAGGGCTGCAAGATGGTTTGTACAATTTGTTGAGAATATTGTTTTGATGTATAGGTTAAGGTATAAGTGATGAAAGATGCAAATACCTTTGGGAGGTCTTCAAATGCTTCAAGAAGGCTCAAATAAATGAGAGAAGATGGCTAGAGTACCACGTGATATCTAGAACATGATGACTCAAATGGATGAGTCACAAAGAAGTTGTGATGAACTAGTGGAAGATCAATGTGGTTACTTTTCAAAGTTCAACCATATTTGGCTTATTTCAACAATAAGAGGTGTGGTCTCTACAAGTAGTGTGTGTTCTTAGGTTCATCTATGGTTCAAGGTCTCCATTAAACCTGCAGATTTGCAGAGGTCGTATATCTTAGTGTATTCCATTTTGAGTGTACCATAGCTCATTTGAAAGCTCTTAGTGTTTAATATATGTGTATATAGGAGTTTTGAAAAATTCTAAGTGAATAAAGAGCAATAGCTTTGCAAGCATAATTGGTTTTTTGTGCATACGTTTGTGAGAAGGTCAACTAGATCCTAAGGGGTTCCACCTACTTTTAGCTATACTTTGGAGGTCAATAAACTCCAATATTTGTATGAGAGCAAAGAATTGAAGCTTGGAAAAAGTTATAATATCTTGATGAAGAATTTGAAGCTATTGGAGTAGAGGTTCATCATCAACATTACACGAAGATAGAAGTAGACAGCAAGGAAGCATCTCAAGCAACATCCAAGCAAAGAAAGGTGCATAACCTTTATTAGAAAGATAAATCTTATACTTCTTTTTATCATACATATCCAAAAGGAGGGTTAAAGAAGGAAGTTTAGTATTTACATAATGGGCAACCAACATGCACAGATAGAGAAGCTTGATAAGAATAACTATCAAGCATGGGAGTTTAGAATCACAACATACTTGCAAGGTTGAGGCTTTTATCGTTTGACTGATGGCAAAGATATCAAAGCTATATTATGAGATGATCCAAATTAGCAACAATTGAGAGAATTTAGAATTTGAAATGAAAAAGACAAAAGAGTTATGTTTATTTTATCACAAAATATTCAAGATTCAATGATAGGACACATACAAGACCTAGACATAAGTAAGAAGGTTTGGCTTGCATTAAAAAAGTTGTATGCTACAGGTACAAGAGAAAGGAAGATTCAACTAAAAAAGAGTTAAATAACATAAAGAAAGATACAAGAACGTTAGTTAAAGAGATTGCAACTAAGCTAGGATCAATTCAAGCTCATGTGGAGGACGACAACTTGGTTGCACATACTCTCAATGAACTCAAAGACGATGAGAGATGGAAACCATTCATTACCTTTGCTTATGTCAGAGGAAAATTACCAGATTTTGATAAGCTTGTAGCACTCATGGTCACGAAGGAAATGAATCTAAATGGCTGTACTTAAAATAAAAAAGGATTTCAAGGAAAAGCTCTCTATGCAGGATCGTCAAGAGGAGGACATAGAGATAGAAGAGGTTCGAATAGACGTAGAGGAAGAAGGAATGATGATCAAGGGACTTCAAGTGGCTCCTTCTCACTAGAGGAAGGGGAAGATCAAGCACTAGATATAGGAGAGGCTACTACAACTATAATCAAATACAAAGGAATGAAGATAATAACAATTGCTACATATGTGGAAGGTATGGACTCTATGCTAAATATTGCTACCAAAATGAGAGTAACCAAGGTGGTAATCGAAAAGGATATTAAAAAGAGATAAACAACAAGGAAATTATGCAATTGAAGGTAAAAGTAACAATTATGATTCTCTTCTTATGATGAATGTAGAAACTAAAATGAATTGGAATTGTGATGTATCGTATGTAGATAGTGGTTGTTGAATGTTCTAATCACATGTCTCATAGTTTTCAAATATGCATAATCCTTCGTGTAAAGGTCATGTTGAAAGAGGAGATGATACGATGAACAAGATTATGCAAGTTGGAGATGTTGTCATGCATGATAAATGCAAGAAGAATTGCTTGAAGAATGTACTTTATGTGCCAACGACTACTAAAAATTTGATGTTCATTGGTCCAATGATAGAAAGAGGTCTACAAGTGAGATTTAATCATGTAGGTTACTTCACTGAGGATCCAAAGCAAAGGAGATTAATTACTAGAGGTAAAAAACAAGGTATATTGTTTACATTCAAGATAAGCCCAAATCATACAAACTATTTCTCTTTTGGTATGCATAGGATCGCACAATGCATAGGATACTAGAATTTGATCTGCGGCACAAAAGGATTGGCCACATGACTGTACACATGTTAAAGAAGCTATCAAAGAAGAGTATCATTGAAGGGTTATCTCATTTTACCAAGCAAAATATGGTGCATCTTTATGAAGCATATCAAATGGGAAAGCAGAGTAGACAACCTTTCAAGCATTTAAACTATGTAAGTGATGGTTTGCTAGATCTTATACACACAGATGTTTGAGGACCTACTAAAGAGACATCCTTGGCTGATATGCATTTGTGTATCTCGTTAAACATAAGAGTGAAGCCTTTGATTGTTTCAAGAATTTCAAATCATTTGTCGAGAAGCAAACGGGAAGGTATCTTAAGAAGCGAAGATCTAATGGAGGGGGAGAGTATTTCTTTCAAGCTTGTATTGATTTTTTGTATGATGAAGGTATTAAAATACAAGTGACATGTAGGTATACTCCAAAATAAAATGGAGTTGCAAAGAGAAGAAACATAGTCATAACAGAAGTATCTAGATTCATGCTAAGTGATACGTGTTTGCCTAATTGTGATATGCGCTTGCCTAATTGTTTCTAGGCAGACGTTGGTAACATAAGTGTGTACATTATGAATAGAGTTCCTAGTGCTTGAGTTCATCATTTGACACCATGTGAGGTATGGCATGGAAGGAAACCAAGTGTAAGTCATTTGAAAGTATTGAAAAAAAATATATTTATTGGTTATGCAAATGTTCAAATAGGATATAGATGCTATAATCCTTATTCCAATGAGGTGGTTTCAAGAGATGTAAAATTTGATGAATTACTTTCATGGTATATAGATAAGAATTGTTTGCATGTTATGATTGAAGACGAAGAAGATATGGTTGAAGGACATGAGTGCTTACCTCAACCCATAAGAACTTTACGTGATGAGAGGAGTGGTTTGGATGAAGAAAAAAAGCTATCTTTCAATGGAAGATCAAGGTAAGAGTCACCTCCAAGTGTTAAAAATAAAGATAAAATCAAACTTGTGAAAGTTAATGATGAAGGAAAAGAAGTTGGTAGTATGTATAGAGTATGAGTATGGAGAGTCATCAAAGATTCCTAATAAAAAAAGAAAAAGTACCTACATTGGAGATAAAAAGAACTTCGACAGTAAGTAATCTCAAAGGTATACTTGTGAATCTTTTATGAGTACTCATTATACTTTTATGACAAAGGTTTGCAAGTGGGAGAAAGCAATGAAAGAAGAAATGGACTCACTACAAGATAACAAGACTTGAATTTCAGTTCCAAAGACACTAAAACAAAAGGTAATTGATTGCAAATGGGGTTTTAAGATTAAAAGAAATAGTGATGGTAGTGTATCAAGATATAAAACTAGACTTGTAACAAAAGGATAAGAAAACATTTAGTCGAGCAGAAAACACGACCATAGTGATAACTTTGTTGGCTTTAGCTACAAGTAAAAAATATAATATACATCAATTAGACATAAAGAATGCCGTTCTTAATGGTGAATTAAGTGAAGAAGTGTATATGTTAGAACCATATGGTTTTATGGATGCTAGATGTCCTAATCATATATCCAAGTTAAAGAAGGCATTTTATGGTCCTAAATAAGCACTAAGGGCATGGAATGCAAGATTGGTAAAATATCTTATGCTCGAAAGATATACGATGAGTCATGTTGAACCTCCACTTTATATAAAACATGTAGATGACATGTATATTTATGTATGCATTTATGTGGATGACTTGTTGATTATAGGGAATGATGCAAAAGCAATTGGAAAGATCAAAGATAATTTTGGAAAGGAATTTACAATTTAAGATCGTAAATTGCTTAGATGCTTTTTTGGGATTGAGATTGTATATGGAGATGAAGGTATGTGGTTAATACAGAGAAAGTATATGTGATATGTTGAAAAGGTTTGGTGTGCAAGAATGTAAGTTTGTTTCTACTCTAATGAAATGTAATGTAAAGTTGAGTGCAAAAGAAAGTAATGAGTTGCATGATATGAATACTTATAGATCCATGGTAGGAGTTTTGATTTATGCAACAAAAACTAGATCTGATATATGCTATGGAATGAGAGTATTGTCACAGTTTATGTATGAACTGTTGAACTCTTCATGTATTTTGGTAGTGATGTGTGTGAACACACTTAGGGTTGCCGGGGCACTTTTTCCCCCTTTAGGAGGTTTTTCCCCTTGGTTTGTATATATGCCTATAACCCTCACAGGTCACTCATCTTTGTACATTTCACTTGGTAATACATTCTATATTGTGTGTGCTCCAAGCTTCTTCTTCTTTCTTGTGTTGTTTGTGTGCTTTTGTAGATCTTGAACTCCAACAATTGGTATCAGAGCATGTCGCCGCTTCATCTAGGATGTCCTCTACATCCCTTCGATCATAGTCCTAGAATCACATGAAAATTGGTGAGCATACTTGGGACAATTAAGAGTTCAAAACCTCTTTGCTTTGTGCCGTCGAAATTATGATCTGAGTTCATTTCGGTCTCCAAATGCACTATCGTAGCGATCGTGTAGGAAATTTCGTCCTTTTGTGTCAAACGTATATACAAGTTTCGGCTCGCTAGTACAAGTGCCTTGAAGTCTTTTACAAGTTTATTAGAGCTCGATAAGGTGTTTTTGTTCAACTTTTTGAGATATAGTCATTTTTTGCATTAGTGTATTTAGTGCTTGGCCATGACTGAAAGCAATGATGTATTCTATATATTGATTGTTGAGGATAAGTTGGATGGTACTAATTAGCTGTCGTGGGTATATATAATGTGTCATGTATTGGTAGCAAAAGGCTTGTGGAAAATTGTGCACGGTGTTAAAAAACGTTTTACTACACTTGCAAATAGAGTTATTGAAGGTGATGCAGATGGCATCGAAGATGATTTTCAAATTCTTGTTAGTGCTTCCGTTCCTGCTTAACCTATTGTAGAGGAACTTCGTGGGATGATAGAGATGCTCAGGCACATGCATTGATACCTTTGTCTTTCAAACATGCCATTATTCTTCACATTCGCTCTTGCAAAGAAGCAAATGATGCTTTGGATATACTTATCACTTTATACTAGGTAAGAAATGAGGCTCATGTTACTTACCTAGAGAGTAAGTATATGAATGAAGGAGATTTTATGGATGGTTTTTTGACAAAGATCAAAGATTTGAGAAATTAGTTGATTTTTGTTGATAAAATCTTGTCAGATAGTTCACTTGTGTAGACTTTTCTTAACGGTCTTCCAGATTTGTATATGAGAGTTTTATCTTTTCGATTGATGATGAAAGGAAATCCAAATGCCTTAACATTTGAGGAGTTAGTCTCTGTTTTGTTGTTGGAAGATCAATCTAGGTAGAACAAGTTAATTATGCGTGTTGAAAATCAAGCTTTCTTAGTTAGTTAGAAGGACAAAGCAAAATGGAGCTCATCTGCTATTGCTGCACAATCAAGAAAGAAGACGTACAAAGACGAGAAGAAAACAAAAAATAAGAAACAACTTTGCAAATATTATAAGGAAAACGATAATGTCATAGAGAGTTTTCCTAAGCTTGTTGCAAAAGAGGCAAAGAAGAAAGAGCAATGGTAGTGGTAGAGGCCTCTATACCTAAAACAAAGTATGCTAATCTTGTTCAGAATTAAGAATAGACATTTACTACTATTTGCAGCTATGATCCATCTTCTCATGAGCTTTGTATGTTTGCAGTAGACTTAGATGTTTGATACTTTGATAGTGGGGAAACCAAACATATTACCTTGCATTGTAGTTTCTTGAGTTCACTCGAGCCTTCCCCTATGCAGAGAATAGTGTCACATGTGCTAAAAACTCCTCTTATCCTGCAGTGGGAGTAGGTAAGATCATTTTGACCACTACTGATGGGAGTTCTTTCACATTCTCAGACGCTATATATGTACCAAGGATCGAGAAAAATTTCTTGTCAGTTTCAACATTAGTCAAGATTGTCTTAATCGTTAAATTTGTCGAGTGACAGATGTTTGGTAGACTTAGATTTGGTACTTTGATAGTGGGAAAACCAAACATGTTTGGTATGTCTGTAGTAGACTTAGATGTTTGGTACTTTGATAGTAGGCAAACCAAACATATTACCTCATAGTGTAGGTTCTTGAGTTTTGAGCCTGCTCCTATAGGGAATACTGTCACATGTGCTAACAACTCTCCTTATCTTGTAATGGGAGTTGGTAAGATCATTCTGACCACTGCTGATTGCATTTCTTTCACATTGTCAGATACTTTATATCAGCTGGGGATCAAGAAAAATTATGTCAGTTTCAACATTAGCCAAGATTGGTGTGATTGTCAAATTTATTGACGACAGACGTACAGTTCATGATCTCCAAATGGCGATGTTATTATTGCTTCTGGAAGTTTATGTCGTGGGCTCTATAAGCTCATAGACTATGCAAAATCTTTGAATGATTCAGCATGTGGAGTTCAAGATTCTCAGGCTATCTTAGATGCAAAGCTGAGACATACACGGTTTGGTGATCTGAATTTCGCTAGTTTGCTATGGATGCAAAAATTTGCATAAATTTGAAATGGTGTCCTCTCTTCCCAAACTTGAGGCACCTTGTAAACATGTCTATGAAGGCTATATTTTGGGCAAAATGAAGTGTTTCTCCTTCCAAAAAGATGGTTTAGTTTGAGGTTCTCATAAATTGAAGCTTATTCATAGTGATGTCTTTGGTCCTATGGAGACATCTTTTTTTGGGAGCTACCTGTACTTCGTGACTTTTATCGGTGATTTCTCGAGGCATGCATGGGTGTATCCATTGAAAGCAAAGCTGCAAGTGTTTATGTGCTTCAAAAAGTTTCTGGTTTTGGTTGAAAATCTGTGAGCATGTAAATTGGGAACCCTCTGTTCTGATCGAGGGGGAGAATACATGTCTTCTGATCTTAATGTACTTCTGGTTGAGAGTGGGATAAAACATCAGTGTAAAGTGCCATATACACCTCAACAAAATGGAGTTGCTAAAAGAAAGAAAAAACAGGTCTCCCATGGAGATTGTGAGGTGTATGGTCAAAAGTGAGGCTATAGCTTCTGGCTTGAGCATTGGAAAGAAAGAAAAGGTCTCTCGTGGAGATGGCAAGGTGTACGGTCAAAAGTCAGGCTTTAAAACATAGCTTCTGGCTTGAAGATGTTATGTGTGCAACATATGTACTGAACAGGTGTCCCACCAAAGCACTTCAATTGATCACTCCATATGAGGCTTTGCATTGTCGCAAGCCATCTGTTGCTCATTGACGTTTCTTTGGTTGTCTTGCATATGCTTAAGTGCCTGAACAAGAACGCAGGTAATTGGATGATAAATTAGTAAATGTATTTTTGTTGGGTATAGTTATGAAAGCAAAGACTATCTATCATCTATATCATCCACATATTAAATGCATTTTGGTTAGCCGTGATGTTGTTTTTGTGGAAGATGCAATTCAACCATTACATTCATGTACCAAGGAGATATGAGTTAGCTCCAAGCATATGTATGATACTTTGCCTCCTCTTTTTATAAGTGGACAGTAAAGTACCGGTCCAAATGAGGCAATTTCTCAGCTTTTACAGGTTCGACATGATGATGCATATCATTCCATTTCTGACGTAGATTTACATGATGCACTTGTTGATGAGAGGGCTTACATTGGAGAGGCTAAAACTATGCCTAAATGGCTGGTGCATACTTTGAGAGATAGCCTTGGATTCATCTTTTTCATATCATACTCGTTTAGGCTCTCATAGTGTTTCCTTTGCATCACATTGCTATGCAATGGTTGCCTCTAGTTTTTGTGATGAGAATGAGCCTATCTCTTTTGGTGAAGCACAAATTCAAAATATTGAATGGCTTCTGTGCAATCAGAATATGATGCTATTATGAAGAATGGTACTTGGACTTTATGGGCGTTCCGGACGACAAGAAGGGGTATCGCTTGTGAAAGTTCCTTTCTACTCGTATACGGTAAAAAGACACTTCCTTCCTTTGAAGCCCTTTCTTGAGCGACAAACTTGAGAGAAGAGACACATTCCATTGTAGATGAACCTTTTGTTCTTTGGAGTTCTACAAAGAATTTCTAAGAATCTATAATAATCTTTTGGATAACGAGAATAAATGTTACCGTTTCATGCATGCGGAGTAAGGAAGTAAAAAGGTGTTAAATATCCGATTAAGAAAAGCTTCTCTAAAAAAAGGTGCTCTAATAATAGCATTATTGATCAGTAAATGCTTCCTTGCATATGGAAGAATGAAGGAAGGATAAAATTGTTGGTTTTTAAGCCCACAATAGATATAGAGACAAAGAGAAAATAGAGACTTAATCAAGAGAAGAATGCACATGAGAGAGATGTAAGGAGGCATGCTCCAAATTTAACCTTTACATTCCATGGTTGAAATTACAAGATAGCATAGAAGATATACATGCTGATGAATACAAGGTGTCCCACAACTCCCAAAACCTCCAAGGCTGATATATGATCTCTTTATAATTAATATAAGCAGCTACACACCTTGAAGATGGTGATGCACTATTCCACCTCCTTCAAGTTGAAGAAGACCCCCATCTACAAGGTTAGCTCTTGAAGAGCTCCATGAAGTGATACTAAAAGTGTTTACAATGTCTTTATATAGGCTAATGTCCTCTTGTGCAAATCAATTATGAAAAGCCAAAACTCTTCTTTTTCAGGTTTTAATTTTTTGTAAAAGTCAATTTTGGTGATCTACTTTTTTGCCCATGCTTTCTATTGCATGGAGCCTAAGTTTTGATATGACACATGGCAATTAAACTAGTCACTAAATTATAACATTATGATTTAGACAAGTATCATATTTGCTTTTCATATTACAAAGTGCTTTTCATATCAAATATGAAATTAAGGTCTTGATTTTGACCATGATTTGGGTATCAAACACCCAATTATTTTATATGATTGGATAGCTCTCGTGGAGTACTATCACAATATGTGTTGAAAATTTTTGACCATATTCTTTAGCATTTTTAGACCATTTCCAAGACTTAAGTTTATCCATCTTTTAAACTTGTAGGTAGGCTCCATAGTGGAAGGTTTCCCTTTTTTGACATATTTTTTAACAATCCCCTCTTGACCTCACACTAAGGGAATATGCAAAGTAGGTATACTTATTGTTTGTTGTAGTTATTAGCTTTAGGTACCTTTTTCACATATCATGGAAAGTATCCACTAGCAGACACAAGGACCTTTGACATGAAGACCTCCCTCCAAACACACGTCACAAAGAGAACTAACAGAGTCCCCACTCTTCTCAACAAGTACTGCTTGGAAGGGTAGAGGCAAATATAAAATGTTATGTACTTATATAGGGTATAGATGTTGGAAACAATGTCAGAATAGTCCAAAACTCTAAAATCTTACAACCCTAGATTTTGGTACTTAAACAAATTTTGGTAAAAAACAGTCAAAAATTATTATTGGCTTATCAAGTAGAGCTTGAAGAGAGCTTTCATTTGAGTTCCAGATTAGGAGAAAACCCTAACCCTAATTTCTGCTCTAAAATATGTTTTCACCTCATTTTGTCCCTCTAATTATCTAGATCAAGGAAAGCATTCTGTGTAGTATATCATATGGTCTAAAAATGAGAATCTTTTCAGCTGAAAAGAAAATAATTGTGATAAAAAATGTCCATCATAATTTTATTTTTATTTTTCGCTAAAATAGTGCTAGCTTTTTGGCTTTCACTATGCTTTTGAGCTTTTGGTGATAAGTTGATCGTGGGGCAGCTGTTATACCATAAAAAGACACCTTGGGAGTCATTGGAGGTATCACACAAGGAGTACTCAAGCTACTCAAGAGCTAGGAGGTGTCCTCTACACTTGGAGATGTCTCTATTGGAAAGAATGTCAGAATAGTCCAAAACCCTAAAATTTCAGCAACCCTATTTTTGGAGACTTAGTCAATGTTTGGATACAGAAGCTTGAAAATTTTAATTAGCTTATGAGATAGAGCTTGAAGAGAGCTTTCATTTGGTATATAACATTGACTCAACAAAGGTGCACATTGATAGAGAATCCTAACTTTAATTTTTGTCCAAAATGGTTTTTTACCTAGTTATGTACCTCTCAGTCTCTACATCAAGGAAAGCTAACTCCCATAACTAACTGATGGCTAAATATGAAAATCATTGCAGTTTTGTTCACAAAATGCAATCTTTAATGCCTGAAAAGCAAATTTGTTTTTTTGCTTAATCGCATGCTTTTTGAGGTGCTTTTTCAGCTTTTTATGGTTAATTTCGTGGTTCAGCCTTGAAGCCTTTATAAAGAAGCCTTAAGGTCACTTATGGCATCACTCGAGGCTCAATCTCAAGGATCAATTACTCCTAGAGGTGACTAACTTCTGGAGGAGTTGTGTTGTAATTTCTGGTGTAGCTTTGGAGGAGATTCTGGAAGCTAACCATGAGCATCCTTGCTGATTTACTGCGAGTAGAAGTCTATGTCAGTTCCTTAATTGTTAGCTCACTAATTTTTTATTTAGGGTTTTTGAAACCCTAATCTTAGAATCAGGGTTTGCGATAAAACAGTTCTGAACTGTTCATATTCTCTACATCTTCACACACACACACTCTTCGTATCTCTTAGGCACTTTACACATAAATTCTTGTATCTAGTTCCCAATTTTTGCCTAGATTCAAAGTTTGTAAATATCTACGCACATTGTAATTAGGCAGGCTATTTGCTTACCGTTACACTTTGGAAATCTTGTCTATTCTTTCTCTATCTCTCGCTCATCTCATTTTGAGTATTAAAGTGTATATGCTAAGGTTCATGTGTTGGAAGATACTATAAACCTATGGTTAATATTGTTATTGAGGCCCACCCCACTTCCAACATGCTCTATCTTTGGTGCAGCATTACAGGAGATTTTGGCAGCCAACCATCAGCATCTTGCCGAGTATTGTGGGTAGCAAGTCTAATTTCAGTTTCTACTTCGCTAGCTCATTAGTTTCTGATTTAGGGTTTTTGAAACCCTAATTTCAAAATTAGGGTTTGCTGTAAAAACAGTTCTAAACTGTTTCTATTCACTCCAAACTCACATACACACACTCTTCATACTTCCTAGGCACTTTATGAACAAACTCTTGTATCTAGTTTTGTATCCAATTTCAGAATACATTCAGTTTTGTATCATCTACACTCATTGTAATTTGACATTAATATAAGATAATGTAGGTAAGCATTCTAGCTGACTATTACACTTTGAAAATCTTGTCTATTCTCTCTATCTCTCACTCATCTCATTTTTGAGTCTTAAGGTGTGTATGCTAAGATTAATTTGGTGGAAGATCTTGTAAACCTGTGATTATTGTTATTGAGGCCCACCCACTTCCAACAATAGATTCAAACGTACTTCCAAGATTATCAAGGTTGGCTAGTCCTTCTCAAATCAAGGTCATATGCCTCCTTGAACACAAAGTCCCATATATGACTGAGTGACTAACTTCGAGGAGCACTAGAAGGTTGACTGGTTGTTGAACATCACTTTAAAACTACATATCCAAGAAGCAATGCTCTTGAAGTTGTTGCTTTTGACTCCTGATTCCAGTAAATTGAGCAAATAAATATAAAATTTGAGCAAATATATACTGTCCACCATTTTGTTGTTGCAATACTAACTGAAATCCGCTATGCCTTTCTTCAATATCACTCCTCCTAGAGTGTAACTCTTCAACATAATATTCAGCTTTTTCATATAGGTTGATCACTTGATGGCCACTGCTGAATATACGTCTCAGCTTGAATTGAACTTGCTATGATGGCCAAATTCTCTCTGTACTATAAATTTTTCTTCTTTGATACCAATTGTTGGTTTTTAAGCCCACAATAGATGTAGAGACAAAGAGAGAATAGACACGTAATCAAGAGAAGACTTCACATCAGAGAGATGTAAGTAGCCAGGCTCCAAATATAACCTTTACATTCCATGATCGAAGTTACAAGATAGGATAGAAATATACAAGTGGATGAATAGAAGCTGTGGCACAACTCTTAAGTGATCTCCTCCATAAATCGATATTGTGCTCAACCATATTGAAGTCTCCAGTAAGCCAAATGTGATCACAAGAAAGGTTCTGCAATTGAGTAAGAAATGTTTACCATAAAAGAACTTGTTGCATACTGATTAGGAGCATATGTACTTACAAGGACATGTTTGACTCCATACTCAAAGGAAACTATAAGAAGACTACCTAAGTGGTGATTGAACAAGACAAAAGGTTTTCAGAATCGATGAGCTATGCATAAGCAATTGGAGTATTGAGATTGTGCAATATTAGCATAGGTGATCCATAAATTCGTAGTAGAATCCATTTAAGTAACACGATGATGTAGTTTGCGTTCTTGAACACATCTATGTTAGTTTGAGCAATCCAAGTCCATAACATCTTCCATATGAATTTATTCCCTAATACTTAACCACTCCAGGTAATAATTTCATGTATTCATATGTAACAAAGGAGGAGCCTCATCCATGGAAGTGGAAAGCTCATCAAAATCCACCCCCTCAACATCTAAATGGGATTCAATCATATTCACATTATCCAGAATTGGCATTTCAATAAAAGTCAAAGCAAATTTCATAAGAGTGTGTCCTTGTTTTCTTTTGTAGGTGATGTAAGTGAAGCCATCTTTATCAACATGGAATCTAGATTTTGTATGTGTAAGTGAAGCCATCTAGGTGATGTAAGTGAAGCCATCTTCATCAACATGCACAAGTTCTGTATAAGAAATGCAAGAATCGCGTTCTTATACAGAACTTGTGCAGGAGGTTTTTGTAGTAGCGGAGCTTTCCCCTTATCAACTGCCGAAGATTGAACATTGTATAGTTAATTCAAATTTTGTTGAGGTGAGGGTTGAACATACGATGGCTGGTTATTCTCTGATTGCCACTGAGATGGTGTTTTCGGAAGCTGTAGTGCCCAGGCAAATGTTTGATCATGTGGAACCTGTATAGAACTACTAAGATAGACTGAAACCATAGGTACATCGTTTGCCAATAAGGTAGGATATGATTTGGAGAAGTTTGTGGGCTTATCACAATGAACGCAGGCTCCAGTAAGTTTTCCTCATTTAGATGCATCAGAGTCTCATGAACATCTTCCACTGTCATTGTCAAAGAAGCCAGGAATGATTTCTGAACTTCTGAGGTAACAGAAACCCTGTGTTTATTGGGACCAGAGTTAGGAGGCCTGACCAATTGTGTGACATGGTCCCATAAATAGCTTGGAAGATCAAGAAATTCAAACCACAGAGTACAAGTTCAAAGTAATTCTTCTTTTATAAACCTGATGGGCTTCCAAGGGGATACATATGTTAGACCGCCAAAGCGTAGGATTGCGCAATGTCCAGTTAGAGTGTTACAATCTACAGCTGTTTTGAGCACAACCTCCTAGAGACCTTCACTCACAAAGTAGATCTTATCCACTGCCATTGTGTTGGAAACAGTTATCCAACTGTTGCACTATATTAGTAACTGATTTAGTTTTCTTAGGAACATATATTACTATTCCTCCTTGGTGGAATGCAAAAACTTTGTGTTAGTTTTTTCTTTAATGGTCACATCTGTTTAACCAATGACCTCTGGTTAACAGTTCAAAACCTTACTTGAGTACGTTCCACTAGCAGATAGAAGATTCTCTCGAGATTGATTAGCCTGAGAAGGAGGCTGCTGTGAAGTAAAGACATTGCTTTCATGACAGATATTTGAAACGACCTCTATTTTAAACAAAAGGAGAGAAGGGACGTAGATTCACTAGAATATGAAATATAGGAAGACATAGATAGAAAGGTTGATACCCCTATGAAGCAACTAAAGAAACAGTACTACTATGCAAGAATTAAATACCAGTAGAAAGGGTCAGGATCAGAATGGAGAAGCCTAAATACACAAGATTGAGACACAAATAAATCAGAGAAAAACAGGCAGGATTAACATAATTGTAGACCAAAAGTATTGATGTACCTCAAAAAATAATCACACCCTGTGCTGAACAGTAGCAGTTAAAGAGGAAAACAGATCAGAAAACCTCACAATATGGTTTGAGAAAGTGCAGACCAGATTGAGAAAAGTTTAATAGCAGTAAGCGAACAATATTTCAAACTCACTGTTTATGGTAACAGCTACAACTAATGAATTGCAGCAGGTAAATGCGACATTATATTCGTGGGGGGAAAAACACGAATAAGGCGGATTGAAATCGACCTATGAACAGATGGAAAAAACTAACTACAGAACCATATGGTGATATGCTCATAACATAGGCAAGCAAGTCTAATGAGAAATGTGAAAATTGCCCTAGAGAAAAGAATGCTGGACAGATGAAAAGCTGTATGTAAGAGTGAGTGGTAGGCTGAGGGGCTGGGTGTGGAAGCAGGCTCCCCTCCTAAGCATGTACTCATCTATGAGATTCGGCCTCTGCAGGTCTCTCCATCATATTGGGTGGAAGAGATTCTTACACACATACACACATACATACACACACACACACACACACACATACATACAGACATAGATGCATACATGCATACATACTATATACATACATACATGCATGCATACATACATACATACATACATACATACATACATACATACATACATACATACATACATACATGCATACATACATACATACATACATACATACATACATACATTCATGCATACATGCATACATGCATGCATACATACATACATACATACATACATGCATGCATACATACATACATACATACATACATACATACATGCATGCACGCATCGCGCGCGCGCACACACACACACACACACACACACACACACACACATGCACACATACACGCATACACACACATATATACATTTATATGTGTGTATACACTCATGTGTATATAAGCCACACATGTGCATGTGCATGCACACAAATGTGTCTCAATGAGAATGCTTTACCCTTGCGTCTAGACTAAATGATGCTGTTTTTTTAATAATTTATTATCATTACTTCCAGCAGGCTGGACTTCAATAATTTTACAAGCGTTCCTCCAAGCTTGATGGAGCTGTCTACTCTTACATCATTGTTAGTACTTTCTTACTCTTTGCAATTCCTAAGATTTCAAATAGCATACCGATTTAAATGCTGAAGGATTTTTTTCATGCAATAGTTTAAACGTTTAAGTAGCAAGTGCTATTTTTTCTCCTTTTTGACATATATGTTGTAGAATGTAATGATGAAATGTATGTGCATCAATGACATTTTGTACGTTATATTTCAATGTCAACTCATTGGATATTTTCATATTTTAAGCTGTGATTTGGCTGCTTTAGAGAGAGAGAGAGAGAGAGAGAGAGAGAGAGAGAGAGAGAGAGAGAGAGAGAGAGAGAGAGAGAGAGAGAGTTATATTAACATCTTTCAAAGGCCAAACTTGTTGGAGTTTGAGGTCTGCAGAAGCACGCGAACAACACAAGGAAGAAGAAGAAGCTTGGAGCACAACACATAATACTGAATGTATTACCAAGAGAATGTACAAAGATTAGTGACCGTTTAAGGCTATAGGTGTGTATACAAGCCGGGGAAAAAAACCTCCTAACGAGGGAAAAAAGTGCCCTGGTAGTCTTAGTGTGTTCACACACATCACTACCTAAATATATCAACAAATCCCCCCTGAGAGTGATGCAGTGAATGAGGAGCTGGCACTCATGTATAAGGAAGTGCCAAACTATGTGGAATCAATCCACAAAAGGAAGTAAGCCCAAAGCTTTGCGGAAAGCTTCAAACTTCTACCTAGACATAGCCTTTGTGAAAAGGTATGCAATGTTCTCCTCTATGGGCACATATGCCAAAGTGATCTCTCCGGTAGAGAACCTCTCCCTGACATAATGATAGTGCATCTCAATGTGCTTAGTGAGAGCATGGAGCAGAGGGTTCCTCGCAACTATCAATGTGCTCTGACTTAGCGAAGATGGTCTTGGTAGAAGATTGACCAACACCCAAATCAGCCATAAGGCATCTGAGCTGCACATACTCAACGGTCGATGTGAAAGCTTCCCTATACTCAGCCTCAAAACTAGAAGTGGTCACAGTAGGCTAGTTCTTGCTCAAGCGAGATATGCATGAGCTACCAAGCATGAAGCAAAAACCACTGGTGAACACATGAGTGTCATATCAACAAGCCCAATTAGAGTCAGAAAAAGTAAAAAAAGGCATGTAAATTTGGCCGTAGTTATCCCCCTTTGAGATAAAATAATCCAAGTAGCCAAGTACCACTCAAGTAGGGAAAGATGTGCTTAACCTCCTGGTAATGTTTGACACTTGGGCAATGCATAAACCTCCTCATGAGTGAGATAGCAAACTGAATATCTGGTTGAGTAATGCATAAGTAAATCAAACATCCAATAATAGGTTTGCAGTCTTCAAGGGCAAAACACTGCAATAATGTGTCAATGTATTTCGTTTGACACAAAGCTATTCCGCCATCAACTTGCATAAACTGAATACCCAAATAATGATGCAAATGCCCCAAATCTGAAATCTCAAATCTCAAATGAGGCATGGAAATCGGTCTTAAAATTAGTAATATGCTTCTAATGAGGACGAGTGAGAAGCATGTCATCAATATACACAACAATGATCAGAAGCACATCATTTGCATGCTTAACATATAAGGTTCTCTTAGTTGGATTGTCCTCAAAACCATGTGCAATAAGGTAGGCCTGTATCTTTTCATACCAAGCACGTGGTGTTTGTTTCAAACCATATAATGCCTTTTTCAACCTCCATACTTTGTTTTCATGCCCTTTCTTCACAAAACCATGGGGATGATAAACATACACCTCTTCATGCAAGTCACCGTTCAGAATGCAGTTTGAATGTCCAACTGATGTACGTTCCAACCATGATGAGCTGCAAGTGCATAGATGCTACGAATAGTAGTGATTTGGCATGTAGAAGCAGAGGTCTCATCAAAATCAATGCCTCTTTCTTGAGCATAACCCTTTGCAACAAGCTTAGCCTTATATCTTGTCAACTAAAGAATCCGATAATGTAAAAGAACTACCATCAGAAGTAGTTAGAATGATCTTACCAACTCCTATGAGAGGAGAAGAGGACTTGTTGGCGCATGTGATAGTATTCTCTGTAGGGGCAAGCTCAAGTGAAGTGAAAAAATTGTGCTGCGAGGTAATATGTTTGGTTTCCCCACTATCGAAGTATCAAACATATGAGTCTACTACGAACATTACTGTTCATGAGAAGATGGGTCATAACTGCAAATAGTAGTAAATGCCCATTCTTCATTCTGCACAAAATTATTAGACAAAATTATTATTAGGCACGTTTGATATACAAGGCCTTCAATGCATATGCGTGAGCATCTCTGCCATCCCAATGAAGTTGCTATTGCTCTACAGTAGCTGGAGCATGAATAGGAATCTGAAGAATATCACCATCTTGAGCACCATCTGCCTCAACTTTAGTAACTATAGTTGGAGGTGTAATAGGATTTTTTTCAACACCCTGCACAATATTCCAGAGTCCTTTTGCAACCAATACATGACGCATCATATAAGCCCAATGGATAATTGGTACCATCCAACTTATCGTGAATTGTCAACATACGAAATACATCACTACTTTCAGCCATGGCCACTGACTAAAATACCTTGATGTAGAAAAATGACCGAACCTCAAAAAGTTGAGTATAACTACCATGACGAGTTGTGTTAAACCTGTAGCAGACTTCGAGGCGCTTATGCTAGCGAACGAAAATCTGTATATATCTTTGGCACAAAAAGATGAAATTGCTTGCATAGGCACTATGATAATGTGTTCGGAAGCCGAAATGAGCTCATATCGTGATCTCAACACATCAGCTTTTTTTTCAATTATGAGACTGTGATCGGAGGGGTGTTGTTGACGCCCTAGATGAAGCGGCGACATGCTCTAATACCAATTGTTGGAGTTTGAGGTCTGCAAAAGCACGGGAACAACACAAGGAAGAAGAAGAAGGCACAACACACAATATTGAATGTATTACCAAGAGAATGTACAAAGATTAGTGACCCGTTAGGATTGTAGGCCTATATACAAGCCGTGGAAAAAAACCTCCTAAAGAGGGAAAAAAGTGCCTCTGCGGTCCTAGTGTGTTCACACACACTACCTAAATATATCAACAAAACTTGCCCTATGAGGCAAAACCATGTACAACTATGGTAATCTCTGTATAGAAATGAAAAGGAAAAATACTCGCTACACAAAATTGTGTAGACTGAAACCAACAAAAGGATGATGTACCTAGTAATCAGGGGATAGTGGGGATAATGTAGTGGTGAGTGGGGGAGCGTGGCCTAGACTTTGTAGATAATGGGCACGTAATACAGGGGGACCCACAGGGGAGTGAATGTATATACCCTAATTGCTAATGATGGGTGGAGGTCAATGGAGTATGTGATACATCGATGGCGGTCTCAATACCTCCTGAAAGAAGGCTGCCCACGTGGTGGTGGAGGAAGTGTCCCATCCTCTGCTTGTCTCCAATGGTTATGCAGAGCTGGAGTGACTCCTCTATCTCAAACTCTTCTCCTAGGTTTGATGAGTATGTTGGGTATCTCACAACCAAGTTCTCTTCAATCTCTATCTCTATATGGCATATTGGACACCACCTCTCCTCTCTAGGGACTCCTCTAGCCTGACCCCTCTCGATCTCGAGCTAATGTGATGAAACTCGAAGCTTTCTAATGAAGACTCGAAGATGGTGTCGTAGGTACGTATGCATGGAGCGTGGGGTCTAAATGAAGCGCCCGTCTGAGATGTGTAGAAAATGGTAGTTATATAGCTGAAAATGGAGGAGATTAGTCTTGGAAAAGTATCTCGTGAATCGGACCTGCATAGTATAAAGAAAAAGTCATTCCAGCAATTGGTCTTGTTAGCATTCGTCCACTTACAAACTAGTCTTGGTCTTTTTACAAAATTGGTCTTTTTAGCATTCGTCCACTTACAAATTGGTTTTGGTCTTTTTACAAAATATCTTTTTAGCATTCGTCCACTTACAAACTGGTCTTTTTATGAAATTCGTCTTGGAAGACGAATTGGCAAATTGGTCTTTTTACTGCTGGTAGGACTTATCTCTCAATTCGTCCTTTGGATCTTACCAGAAGAGTGAAGCAGAAAGAAAAGAGATAGAGAGTGGGTGGCATAGTACTGGACTTGGCAGGGGGCATAGTACTGGACTTGGCAGGTTGCAGAGTGCCGGATTTGCCAGAGTACCAGACTTGGCAGAATACTAGAAAAGTGCCGGAAAAGTGACAGGGAAGGAGTGGTGGAGTAACCGCTCGTGATAGAAGCCTATATAAAGAACCTTTTTGGATATACTGGACACATAAGAGAGACGGAAGATACGAGAGACGAAAGGTACGAGACAGAGAAGAAGATATATAAGACATAGGGACATAGGAGTTACGGGGCTTATCAGAAGACTCACAAGTACCAAGCACGGAGGACAAGCAGAGTAAGTCAACTAGATTGAGTGCTTGAAGAGGCTGGTGTACTTCCAGTACCAAGCAAGAGACAAGTGAAGGTACTGGAGAAAGGCATCTAACCTCTGTGGAGAAGTTCCGTGGACAAGAGGCTCTGGTCTTGTCGCCGAGGACAAGCAGAGTAAGTCAACTAGATTGAGTTCTTGAAGAGGCTTGTGTACTTCCAGTATTGTGAGAGCCTCTAGCATTTGAGAGCCAGTTTGATTGGGGTCGAGAGTTAGTCACAGAGATGTGAGTGTAGTGATTATTTGTTCACTTTAATGATCCATCTTGTACACTTCCATGCTTCCATTAATGGAGATATGCTTCTATGATCTTGTAGTCTATTATTGCCGTAGCTTATGTGACTTATTTACCTTGTGAATTATTGTTCTATCTATTTTTTTTTTTTTATTGGACTACTGAGTGTGCAAAGAAGCACATAGTGCATACTACACTCAGAAAAAGAACCCACCTCTAGCTCAGCAGAACAAGTATTTCGTCTTTGCATCTTCGTTGAGAAATTAGTCTTCAGCACTTGAGTAAGTCCTTCAGTCTCTCCAATTCCTTTCTTTAAAATTTGTCCCTTTGGTCTCTCAAATTAGTCTCTCCAATTTTCCTTTTTAAAATTTATCCTTTTGGTCTCTCAAATTAGTCTCTCTAATGCTTGTGTGATCTTGTAGTCTATTCTTGTTGCCACTTATGTGAATTATTTACCTTGTGAATTATTGATTTGTTTAATTTTTTTTTACTGAACTACTGAGTGTGCAAAGCAACACATAGTGCATACTGCATTCAGAAAAAGAACCCACCTCGAGCACAACAGAACAAGAATTTCGTCTTTGTGAAGCTGATATAGATTGGAGGGATTCAGATGGCACAAATTCAGACCCTTGGTTTTCAGTGGAATCTTCATCTTCATCCATCTCTTGACTTCCATCTTCCCTGTGCTCAATGGGATTGTCAAGTAGCAATATTTTAGCCTCCCATCTTTATCTTCCATGTTCGGTATTGGTGAAGCTTGAAGCACTGTGGGAGGTGTGTTATCTGCCATAAGGATTATGAATGAGACAATATGTCCAGCCTTTCTTCCGCTATTCTGATATCTAGCTCGTAGCCTGAGCCCTGAAGCAAGTGCAACCTCTCTTACGTAGGGGAGATGGAGAGAAAATCTCAACCTCCTTCAGAATTAAGGAGCTGTGGACCTTCAAGTCAAGGCCGGAACACCCTCAAATCGCGTAAGTGATGGCAGATTCCATCACATCAGACGTAGAAGCTCTCACGGACTGGGCAGACAATAGGCGTTTCTTGCATGTTGTATATAGGGTTGGGAATCTGGAAAATACCATCCAATTCTACACCGAAGCACTAGGTATGAAGCTTTTGAGATAACGAGATTTACTTGCAGACAAGTACACAAACGCTTTCCTTGGCTTTGGCCCTAAAAATACTCATTGTGTCATAGAGCTTACGTACAACTATGGTGTGGAGAAGTACAATCTGGGGACAACCTTTGGTTATTTTTGCATTGCTGTTGAAGATTTGAAGGCTGTTGTTGACACAGTGAAAGCGAAAGGTGGGCAAGCACAAGCACATCTATGAGCTAGTATGGCAATTTGTCAGGGAAGAGGCATGGCAACCAATTTACTTCTAATGCTGGCGATGCTCCCGGTGGTATGGGCGCATTACTTTTCTCCTTGCCAGTAGGGAGTGTAGATATGGTTGAGGTCATCTATGAAGGGATTTGGAATCACCGAGCAAAGTGTGTGTAAACAGACCAAAGGCATGCTTTTTCAACAAGGATGAATGAAGCTAAGTGATCTAAAAAGACCAAGAAAAGACCGAAGGCATGCTTTTTCAACGAGTGCAAATGAAGCTAAGTGATCTAAAAAGAGCAAGGAGATCACGGTAATTGGACAACGTGGAAACAACTAAAAAAAAAAGACCAATTCTAGACCAATTTAAAAAGACTAAGCAAAGACCAATTGAAAGACTAACAAAAGACTACGTGAAAAGACTAGCAAAAGACGAGTTGAGAAGACTAGATAAAGACCAATTGAAAAGACTATGAAAAGACCAATAAAAAGACCAAAAGAAGACCAATTGAAAAGACTAGGAAAAAACCAAATTAAAAAGACTAGAAAAAGACCAATTGTGAAGACTAAGGAAAGACCAATTTAAAAAGACTAGAAAAATACCAATTTGAAAAGTCCAGAAAAAGACCAAGTGAAGAGATTAGAAAAAGACCAAGTGAAAAGACTAGAAAAAGGCCAAGTGAAAAGACTAGAAGAAGACTAAGTGAAAAGACTAGGAAAAGACCAAGTGAAAAGACTAGAGAAAGACCAAGTGAAAAGACTAGAAAAAGACCAAATGAAAAGACTATAAAAAGACCAAGTGAAAGGACTAGACAAAGACCAAAGGAAAAGACTAAAAAAAAACTAATTAAAAAAGACTACAAAAAGAACAATTAAAAAGAATAGAAAAAGACCAATTAAAAAGATTAAAAAAAATCCAATTAAAAAAGACTAGAAAAAGACCAATTAGAAAGACTAAAAAAAAACTAATTAAAAAAGACTAATCAAAAAAGACTAATTAAAAAAGACTAGAAAAAGACCAATTAAAAAGAAAAGAAAAAGACCAATTAAAAAAAGACTAGAAAAAAGACTAGAAAAAGACCAATTAAAAAGACTAGAAAAAGACTAAATAAAAAGGGACTAATTAAAAAAGACTAGAAAAAGACCAATAAAAAGAATAGAAAAATACTAATTAAAAAAAGACTAGAAAAAGTCCAATTAAAAAAGACTAGAAAAAGACCGATTAGAAAGACTAGAAAAAGGCTAATTAAAAAAGACTAGAAAAAGACCAATTAAAAAGAATAGAAAAAGACCAATTAAAAAAGACTAGAAAAAGTCCAATTATAAAAGACTAATTAAAAAAGACTAAAAAAAGACCAATTAAAAAGAATAGAAAAAGACCAATTAAAAAAGACTAGAAAAAGACCAATTAAAAAAGACTAGAAAAAAACCAATTAAAAAAAACTAGAAAAAGTCTAATTAAAAAGGGATTAGAAAAAGACTAATTGAAAAGACTAGAAAAAGACTAATTATATTTACAATATATACATGTATCATAGTAGATTCTACAGTAGATAGGGTTTAACTCTAGAGGCATTTACCAATGGAAGAAGCATTCCTTGTAGTGTTTCCAATTAGACAGCTCCTTGAGGGAGAAGTCAAACCACCTTGTATGGCCCCTTCCATCCGGTGAAGAGCTTTTCCTCCTTGTTGGTCAGACTTGGTTGATATAGAAGCACCAATGATTGTTGTCATATGTGAGGGACACACACCAGTAGACAAGAACTGAACCATTTCATTATACCAAGAGGGATAAGTGCTCACCTGAAAGAGATGATGGTCTGGGAGATCATCATCCATCCCTTTTTCTTCCTTGTTTACTTCTATACGAGATATATGATATGCCATCACAGGGGTCTTCTAGGCTTCTATACGACTTCAAAGTCGAATTCCTGAAAAAGTAATAACCACCTCCAAATGAAGCCTACGAGATCTGTGATTACCACAAAATGAACACCCAAAAGATAATGTCTAAACTTCTTAAAGCAAACACTATAGCCAACGCTTCCCTTTTTGTAGTGTTGTAGTTGGGTTAAGCCTTAGTGAGAATCCTACTTGCATAGTGAATTGGTCTGTCCAATTTATGCTCAGTGCTTGGTCGTGCAAGTATTGCACCTACAACAGTGGAACTTGCATCCACATGCACATGGAAGGGAAAATCCCAATCAGGAACAATAAGAATTGGTGCACTTACTAGTTTTCTTTTGAGAAGTTCGAATGCCAATTCCTCTTCCAGAGTCCATATAAATGGGACTAATTTTCCTGTTAGCCTTGAGAGAGGCCTTGCTATATCTTCATACATCTTGATGAACTTTCTGTGATATCCAGTGTGTCTTAAGAAACTTTGCACCTATTTCGAGTCGATAGGTCAGGGCATTCTTATGATGGCTAGTCCTTTATCAGGATTAGGTGCCATACCTTTAGAGGAGACTACATGTCCAAGAAGTGTTCCTTCAGTGACTAAAAAATGACATTTGTTTGGATTCAGCCTCAGCCTTGCACCTTTGCATAGTTCGAAGACCTCCTTTAGCTGAGAAATGTGTTTTGCAAAACTATCCACAGAAGAGGAACACCCTGTACCGGAGAAAGTAGAAAAGTCATCCATAAAAATTCTTTAGGAATTTTAGGAGTAATTGTCTCAAAATAGTGTAAACCACCCTGTTGAAGGATGTAGGGGCATTCCTTAATCCGAAAGCCATTTTGGTATACACATATGTACCCCATGGAGTGACAAAGGTTGTCTTTGATTGATCGGCAGGATGAATGGGTATTTGATTGTACCCATTGAATCCGTCCATAAAACTGTAAAGAGAGTGTCTTGCAACATCTTCTACCACTTGTTCTGAAAAAGAAGTAGAGAAGCGATCTCGGATTGTTACCTTGTTGAGAGCCCTGAAATCGACACAAATTCGAATCTTGTTGGACTGTTTTTTGGGTGTTATGACCATGGATGATAGCCACTCCGAGTGCTTTACTGGTATAATTATTTTGGCTTCTTCCATCTTCTCGATTTCCTTCTTCACAACCTCTGCGTATTTTGGATTTAGTCGATAAATTCTTCCTCTGATTTGTTTCGTGTTCTCAACCAAAGGTATTGTGTGTTCACCCAGGTGTGGAGCTATTACTTCCAGATCTTCGTAAGTCCATGCAAAAACATCTTTATAATTTTTTATGAAGGAGATTACCTGAGAGAGTAAGGCAGGGTACTCCCATAGCCACGATGCTAAGAGAATCGGTTGTGACTTTTCTTCAGTCCCCAAGTTGACCTTCTGTACTAGGCTAGGAGCTAAAATAGATTCTGTAGAGTTTGAGGAGAAGACATCACCAGGATAGCATGGAGACTCATCCAAAAAGATATTGGATTTCTTCTCTTGTATCCATCCTTTTGCGAATTCTTGCTTTTTTTGTTCCTGTGCTAGTTCCTCCTTGCTTTGTATTCTCAACTTCTCAGGTCGAGATGAGTCTTCTTGGTCTAGAGATTCCTCCTTATAGTACCTCCACATTTTATCTCTTCCTCTTCTATAATCAAGAATTGGCTCTCCTAATCCCAGAAATAAGTCTAGTGTGTCTATCCAATGCATCAAGTCCTCGTCATCTTCCATATCGAATTCTTCGTCTTTATGGATTGAAAAGGAATGAGCATTATCTTCACCTTCACCTTTATTCTGCTCTTGCCTTTGACCATCGAGGTGGAGGTACTGGCGAGCTTGCCCTGTAGTGATGAGTAAGGTGTCATTACTCCAATCATGGATTGCTTTATGGTGTCTCAGCCAAGGTCTCCCAATAAGGAGTGGATAACCTCTATCTATTCGAGGGACGTCGACCACCACAAGACTTACGAAAAACTCATTATTTTGAATGAGAACAGGTTACTGCTCCACTATCCCCAAGGGCTGGAATTTACTTTGATAGGGAAGAGTCACTGTGAAGGAAGCTCTCCTTGTCATTTCTAGGCCCAATGAGAGCATGGTATAATGTGGCATCAAATTAATGCCTGATCCTCCATCAATGATTACTCTAGTAATAAAAATCTTGCCTCTAATGGTCAAAGTGACTGTTGGATTTCTCGAGTCAGTGGTAGGAGTCTTACCTCGCATGATCACATTGGTATGTACATGCCCGCCACTAATTGTGATCTCGGGGGGAGGAGGACAAAATGTCTCTATTATCCCTAAGACATCACTTCTGAATCTTTCTTCTATCCTCAAAAGATCGTAGAGAGATACCTGCTTGTATGTGATCTTGTGGAGGTTCTCTGTTTCCATGATGGTGCACTCGGACTCAAGTTCTTCTGATGACCCTTGTAGCTCTTTCACTGTGTCTTTGTAAGCCTTGTCCACCTCCTTGCCTTTTTCGTCATAGCAAGGCATCTTTAGGTTTCAGGTTATGTGCTCCTTCTTGAGCAAAATCGGTCTTTTGTCTATTCTGCTCCATCCTCTTCTTCTGAGCACGAGTAAGTACTCCATCAATCTCTGTTGAGTGGACTTCTTGTAATGAGACCCCGTTTGCTGCAAGAGATCCTTGTGCAAAAGCCAGTTTTTGTCTATTTTCACGAATTGGTCCTTGTGGGACAGACTCGTTCACTGAAGTTAGCTTCTCTTCTAAAATTGGTCCTGTTTCTGAAATTTGTATGATGCAAGAAACCTGAAAATCATTAGAGAGGTTGATGAGCTCCTGTATTGGCCACATTCTTGGACTTAGTCCATTTTGTAGTATTGGCCTAATTTCTAGGATTGGTCCTTCTTCTGTTCTAGTTGGTCTATTTAAAACTTGTGTAGCTATAAGAATTCCAAGTTCTGGACTATGTCTATTTTCATAAACTAGCTTGTTGAGATGACCTGGATGTCGAGTGTCTATTAAGTCCTCCCACTGTGGGATGCCTTCTCTTTTTATAGAAATTTCATTCACTTGGTAGGAAGAGGAGGAACTTCCTGGTTGTTGGCTATAGACTTCCCCCTTGACTAGTGCTTTGCCTTAACTTTGGACAATCCTTCGAGTAGTGGTCAATGGCATCCAGACAGTGTTTACATGGAGGAGAGCCTTTTGGAAGAGGATAGCAACTTCGAAAATGCCCGTACTCTCCGCATCGGTAGCACATGATGTGCTTCTTCTTGTTGAGTGGCTTCCTATTGTTATTGAATTGAGAGTTGTTGTTATACTGAGGAGGTGTGTACATTACCTGTTGGGGATGCCCTTGGGTATTTTGATTAAATTGTGTTCCAAGAACTTGGATATAGTTGGTTTGAATTCCCTTGAGGAAGTAGCATTCTCTAGCTTCATGACCAGTCTTTCCACAAAATTGACATGTGATCTTTTTTGGATACTCGTGATTGCAATGACCTGGTTTATTACACAATGTACACCAAATAAATGATTTTACCTCCTTCTGAGCCTTCAACCCCTCCATTTCTTGTCGGAGTTATGCAATAGTATCCTCTCGCATGTTCTTCTCTTCTTGGAGGCTCTTCTGGAGTTTGAGAGCTTCTAACTCCCTCTGCAAGCTTGCCACTAAATCCCATGGAGATTCTTCCTGAGGTGCCTCCTTGCCTTCAAAATGTTGACGGGCTTCTTCGATCCTAGTTACAACACCTTCAAAGTCTTGAAGCGTCGCATCCGCTCTTAACAACTCCCTCAACTTCTGTTGAGACGACTTCGGCAGGGCCTTTTCTACCCACTTCTCAACTAAGAAGTATCCAAGTACAGCCGGTAACTTAGCTCCTAGTGATTTTACTCTAGTCATAAGTTCAGGGAACGATTCCCCGGGCTGAAGTTTAAGATTTTCTAAGTGGTCAAGAGTTCTCTCAGTAGAGTTATCTGGTCTGAAGGTGTTTGTGAATGCAGTCCGTAAGGCCTCCCATGTTGCAAAATGTCCTTCGGCATATTGGTTGAACCATCTATCAGCAATACTTTCCAAGGTAGGCGGAAAGAGAGCTAGAAAGGCATCCTATCCGTTTTGAAGTCCTCTTCTTTTGCATAATGATAAAAATCGCCGTACATGATCATCTGGGTCCTCCTGCGAGGCTCCCTTGAAAGTAGAAAATTTGATGTTGACTCGCGATAGAAGAGCAACTACGTCCTTTGCCATTTCTCTATTGTTGTTGTCGGCCATTCTTATGTTATTACCGTGGTTAAATATGTCCTCAAAGGATGAAGAAGATGGGGTGAAGGTCCAGGAAGTGGCACGGGGTTGGGAGGTACCCGAGGTGGAGTATAGTGAACAGTTCTTCTCTGGTAACTCTTGATGGGAGTTTTGATTGGGCTGAGAGATCCTTCTTTATGAGATCGAGTATGAGTCATAGACTATAGTCCTTTTTGAACTCATAGAGATGGTGACTAATGGTGACTTGACAAAATGAAGTGGAAAGAAGGAAGAAAAGGTGAGCGCTCGGATGTATAATTAAAGGGAGGAGTTCAGGACAAGGCAACTTTTGAAGTCCAACTTAAAAAAGAGACCTATTTTGGTGAAGGACAAGTTTAGGACGAATTCTTAGAAAGACTACGGCTGAACTTGACTTGCTGGACTGATCTCGCTGGACCTGGACGGCTGAATTTGACTTACTGGGCTGAACTTGACTTACTGGGCTGAACTTGAACTAGAAGGATGAACTTGAGAGATCAATTTAAAAGGACAAGTTTCTGACGGACAAATTCAAAAAGACCAATTATAAAAGACTAACGCTGAAAAGACCAATTTAAAAGGACCAATTCAAAAAGACTAGCTTGAAATGACCAATCTTGAAAGGACAAATTTAAAAAGACCAAAAGACTAACTAAAGACCAATTTAAAAGGAAATTCAAAAAGACTAACTTGAAATGACGACTTTTAAAAAGACCAAAGGCTAACTTAAATGGACGAATTTAAAAAGGCCAAAGACTAACTTAAAAGGACGACTTTAAAAAGACCAAGGACTAAAGACCAAAGATTGATGTAAAAGAAAGGACCAACTAAAGGACGAATTGGAGAGACCAATTTGAGAGACCAATTTGAGAGACCAAAGAGACAAATTTTAAAGAGACAAATTGGAGAGACTTCAGGGACTTACTCGAGTGCTGAAGACTAATTTCTCAACGAAGATGCAAAGCACGTCCCACCGTGCATGCCAAATCGAGCACCTGGAGACGAAATTCTTGTTCTGCTATGCTCGAGGTGGGTTCTTTTTGTGAGTGCAGTATGCACTATGTGCTTCATTGCACACTTAGTAGTCCAGTAAAAAATTAGACAGATCAACAGTCCACAAGGTAAATAAGTCACATAAGTCACGGCAAAAATAAACTACAAGCTCACAGAAGCATCTCCATGGCAGCATGGAAGTGTACAAGGAAGATCATTAAAGCGGACAAGTAATCACTACACTCACTTCTTTGTGACTACTCACAACTACAATCAAACTGTAACATGGTCTGTAGATGAACTCATCAGCTGAAAAGTCCAAGAACTAGTCTCGGTAGTGTGACAATCTGGATCCTAAGCCAGGAGTGAACCATGTCCGACTAGTGTAGAGCTGCTAGAGATCCTGTCTAAGCAGAGTGTTCCTCTCACTAAGTGAGAGGTGAATGTGGGGGGAATCTGGGTCATACTGGAAAGGTGGTAGCCTGTCCATATCCAATCCATAGCCATCAAACCATGCTCTAACTTGAGAATACCAAGCTCTCTCATACCCTCGCTCAGAGATTTGTATCCCTGCCTCAAATGCTCTGCATGTGAGTCTATGAGCTGGGAGCTCCCTCATCCTCTGAATGAAACATATAGTTTGGAATAGTGCCTCTACCACCATGGGAGGAGCAGCCATCTCTGACCTGATGATGTCGTGTCACAATGACTGTTTTCCTCGGAATAGTTAGGAAATCATGAGTACCTGTGGCCTCCGGAGTCCACTGGTGACAGTGAGACTTGGAGCCCAAACGGTCGCTGCATACATCATAGCTGGTGTGACTAGTGTGTCAAATAGTCACCCGTTCGTATGGGGCTCCTTGAAGTGTGGAAGTGTGTCTGACATCTCCCCTCTAACATGACCAACGCTGGTGGCAGCCTGCCTCATACTGAATGGACTAGGTAGACTCGTGAATGTGACTCCTAAGTAGACATATGAAGTGACCACCTCTATTTGTCCTCCAACAGCCATAAAGTTCATTGATTTCTCACCATAGGAGAGGTGTGGAAGATCATGACCTTGGTCTTACCAAGGTTTACTGTCAGCCCCTTCTGTGTACAAAACTCATCCAAGGCATCCAGATGGCACTGTAACCCCTCCGTGGACTCTGAAATCAATACAATATCATCAGCATATGAGAGAGAGAGAGAGAGAGAGAGAGAGAGAGAGAGAGAGAGAGAGAGATGGCAGTTAACTTAATCTTTTACAAGTGTAATGGTTTATCGCTTACTTTTTGTTGTTTTTTTATGTTTTAAGTTTTTTTAAGTTTTGATGTTTCAAATGTCTAATGTTTATTTTGAAGGTTTTAATGTTGAGTGTTTTCATGGTTTGGACTTTTACTCTTTTAATGAATGTTTTGATGCTTTGATGGTTGAATGTTGATGTTTTTGGAAGTATGATTGACAATGCAATGGATGGATAGTTGTGTTGCATCCAAAGGGAATTGAACTTATGACCTATCGGCCAGGAGTAAGATGGGCTAACCACTTGCCCCAAAAGCCATGGTTGAGGATTACTTCCTAATCCTCCCTCTTAGGGTGTGGTTCCATCCGATGTAATTGAATTTTATGAGGTGGAATGGAACAATATTTCATATGATGGAATGAATTTCTAATGGAATGTGGAATGAGGAATGTGTATGAAATGAAGTTTCTGATGTTCGACTGGCATGATTGAGGAGTCTTTTCTCGGATTTTTATATGCTACAATCGTGCTCGCGCACTCAATATCATCAAATTTTCGAATCTGGGGAAGTTATGAGGGAAGAAGATGCATGAGGACTTAGCTGTTACATAAAGGAAAGTACCAAGAAATAACTAATCCATGGTTCTACAGATGCCTGACTTCTAGGCAAGCAAAATGAAGTCACGGGCCATTGCTATTCTATTACAACAAAATGAAAAGCTTGTGGGCTTTTGGACCTCTTGGTAGACAAAATGAAGTCTTAAGACCATAGAGTTTATCATTTAGATGTCAAAAGACTCGCGTAGAGGCCAAGGAAAAATCACCAAAAAATAACCATGGTAATGCAAGATCGGGGTTTGCTAATCGTGAATTGAAGTCATAGATTGCTTACGCATGAGGGAAAAAGGGAATGCGCTTCTCCTTTACTCTGCATCTTAGAAGTGATCAATAATGGGACCTTGCTGTTGGAAGTGAGGTGGGCCCTAATAATAATATTCACAGGTTTACAGGAGCTTCCAACATATGAACCTTAGCATATACACCTGAAAATTCAAAATTAGATGAATGAAAAATAGAGAGAGAATAGACAATTTTCAAAGTGTGGTAAGATGAATGCTTATCTACACTATCTTATATGAATAACAAATTACAATGTGTGTAATGATACAAAACTAAATGTATGCTAATACAAAACTGAATCTAGGCTGAATTTGGGGTTCTAGATACAAGAAATTGTGCATAAAGTGCCTAAGAGATATGAAAAGTGTGTGTATGTGAGATTGAATTGAATAGAAACAGTTTAGAATTGTTTGTACAACAAACCCTAATTCTGAAATTAGGGTTTTAAAAACCCTTAATCAGAAATTGACCTCAATAGCAATAAAAACTCCTCCTTGTGTTGAAGTAGAGAGCACAAAGCCTTCGAACAAAAGCAACAAAAGAAGAGGAATTGAAACTAGAACTTGCGACAAACTCCAATGATCTCTCAAATGAGCCATCAGATGGATAAGAGGGTTAGCTTTCCTTGATGCTCATGAGGTGAGGAACAAGAATATGCAAAACATACTTTTTGACTAGAAATTAGGGCTAGGGTTTTCTTGCATTTCTGGACCTTTGATGACGTAATCTTATATACCAAATGAAAGATCTCTTCAAGTACTATGTGATGAGCTAATAAAAAATTTTTACTTTCTGTGATCGAAATTTGGCTAAGTACCAAAAATTAAGGTTGCTGGAAACTAGGGTTTTGTGCTATTTTGACATTGTTTCCAACAATCCTCCCTTCAATGTCATAATGGCATAATGTACAAAAATCTATAAAACTTCTGATGTCTATAAATATATCTCTTAACTATAAATATATCTCTTAACTACTTACCAATGAATCTTGAGCGGACTGAGCATGGACCTGTATATTTGAGAAACTGCAAACTAAATGTTAGGATGTGTATTACATTAATAGATCAAGCAACCAAGTGCTTGAGTATATAAAGTAACATCAAAAGGTTTTGAATCTGCTTCTACCTGTAATGACACATTAACATCCATATTTGTTTGCATAGGCATGGAATCTATCATTTCAAACCTTTCTAATAATTTCGCAATGTATTTTTGCTATGTTACGTAGATACACTCATTACTGGATTTGAACTCAATCTCAAGATAATAATGTAAAATACCTAAATCATTCATATCAAATATATGCTGAAGTTGTGCTTCAAAAAACTGAAGATATGAATCCTTGGGACTTGTCATAATCATATCATCAGAATATATGATAATAATAATTAAGAAAACTTTTTCTACTTTAACATAAAGAGTAGGAGAAGCTCCTGAGTTTTCAAAACCAACAAATAAAAGATAGAGATGTATCTTCTCATACCATGCTCTTTGCAAGTGCTTTAAACCATACAATTCTGAATGTAGACATCTTCATGAAGATCACCATTAAGAAAGGCTGTTTTGATATCTAACTAGTATATATTCCAACCAAAGAATGCAACAAGAGAAAGTACTCTTATGACTACTGTCATTCTAGATGTAGGTGCAAAAGTCTCATCATAGTCAATTCCTTTCTTTTGTGAATAACCTTTGACAACTAACCTTGCTTTATATTTGTTAGTACTACCATCTGTTAGTACTACCATCTGCTTTCCTTTTGATTTTGAAGATCCACTTAACACCGATCGCTTTTTTATCTTTTGGAAACTCACAAACTTCCATATATGATTCTTATGAATAGAATTAATCTCTTCTTGCATAGATTTCTTTCAAACAGGACTTTGTAGTGCAGATCTTTAACATTAGTTGGTTCATTTTCAATTGAAGTTAGTGCTAAAATGTTATGAATCTCAAAATGTTCTGCGTAATTTACCTGATCTTCTTGTTCTTTCCTTGTTTGACTTCTTGTTCTACATGTGAAGTTCTTTACACCAATTTCCTTCTAAGTTTAATATAACCACCTCGGAGTATTCTTGAAAACTGGTGCAATATCTTCTTGTTCTTCAGTATCTCTTTCTTCTGGAATTTTGGAACTTCCTCCAACTTCATAAGTTGGAACTTCAAGAGGTACTGACGATGGACTAGATATAAATGTAGGAAATGAAACTTTCTCTTCACCTTTAACAAGTGCAATTTTTAGGGTTTGAGAAGGTTTATCACCCCCTTGTATGGCTAAATGTAAGAATCCAAATTCCTTCGAAAAAATGCATAGTCATCTTCTTTTATGAAATCTGGAATTTCTGCTTTCTTATCATAAATCAGACTTTCTTAAATATATGCATTGCACGAAAGTGGAATATCACTTATTTCTGGAACATAGAATCTGTAGTTTTTGCCTTCAATTGCATAACCAATAAAACTCCTTTAATGGCTTTTACATCAAGTTTACCACGATCCTTCTTCTTAATGTGAACATAAGCTGGAGAACCAAATACTTTGAAGTAACTCACATTGGGTTTCTTACCATAATAAACTTAATAAGGTGTGATGACCTTTAAAGCTTTTGTGGAAGATCTGTTCAGAATGTGATAAGCTGAACGTACTATATCAAACCAAAATTTAGGAGAAAGCTTTTTGGATGACATCATGCTACCCATCATCTCAACAAGTATCCTATTCTTTCTCTCTGCAACACCATTCTGTCCTGGAGTGTAAGCAATAGTGATTTTATGAGAGGTACCTTTTTCTTGAAGAAAGATTTGAAATCTTTTGACATGTACTCTCCTCCTCTGTCACTTCTCAAAATTTGAATTTTTGTCTAACTTTCATTTTCAGTCATAGCTAAAAACTTCTTGAAAGTAGGAAAGATCTCATGCTTTACTTTAAGACCATAAATCCATGAATATCTAAAAAAATGATCAATAAATGTGAATGGAATGTGTTTCCATAGGACCATTCACATTTGAATGTATGATCTGCAACTTCCTTGTGGCCCTGATGTATCCATGTTTCTTGAAAGAAAGTTTGTGAAGCTCTCCTTCAATGCATCTTTCACATGATTCTGCATAATCTGGTAAAGCAAAAGTAGGAAAATTCTCCACCATACCTTGGTCCTTGATATGCTTGAGAGTTGTGTAAATGGTATGACCAAACCTAGCATGCCATAACTTCATGTTCTCCTTAGGTGTAGAAGACCTGGCAACATTAGCATGATAAAATTTTGACAATACAAACATGCCATTTCTGTTTTCACCTTGAAGTAGACAGTGCTCCTCATTAGGTGAGAGGATCTGACATGAATCTTTCTTAAAAACAAATTTATATTTGTCTATCAAGAAAGTACATATCAAGAGCAAATTCTTCTTCATTTCTGGAATATAAAGAACATTAGAAATTGTGAAATTTCCAACTTCTCTTGACTTTAGGTTTACTTCTCCAACACCTACAACATCCAAATCATAACCATCTGCAATGGTCACTCTTCTACATGAAGAGTTAGAAAGTGAAACAAATACCTTCCTGTAACCTGTCATATACTTAGTAGCTTCAAAATAAAAAACCCAAGGATTCTGAGAGATTGCATTTAATGTTGTTTGATCAAAAGCTAATTCTCCAATACTGACACATGTGTAGGATTCTTTCTTTGAAGACTTAGGCTTTGAATCATCTTTAGCATTATGACCTGACTTTTTTTTCTTCTCATTATTAATCCTTTTTTTTCTTTCTGCTATGAAATGACCTAGTTTCTCAAAATAGTGGCAAATTGGTTCCTTTGAAGTAGATCTAGTGGAATGAAACTTCTCTTTTGGTGTCGGTGAAGTAGTAGAGGTAGATCTGGTAGAAGATGAAGTGGAAGACTTACTTTCCTTCTTACTTTGCTGACTCTTTTTCTCCTTCTTTGTTGTCTCCTTCTTCTTCTTACCCTTTGATGATGATAACATGGCTTCATCATTCTCTTCCATACTCTTTTGTTGATCTTCATCTTGAATTAATAGGAATTGCAACTCTTCAAATGAAATTTCTCTATCTCTTGTAGAGAGAGATAAAGAAGTAACAGAAGAACGAAATAAAGATGGAAGTGAATTTAAAAGCATGTTTACCATCTCTTCATCTGAAATATTGACTCAAGCATTAAGCATTAAATATTGACTCAAGCATTACGTAATTGATCGCATAAGTCTTTGAGCTTCAAAATATGTAATTGAACTGACTCACCAACTTTTATCCTTGTGTTGGCTAACTCTCTCTTAAGATAAGCTTTCCTAGTAGTATTTTTGGTTTGGTAGAGATTCTCTAACTCCAACCAAGCTTGACGAAAGGTTTTGAATGACTTGATTTGGGGCATAATATGCCTCTTGACTCCCATAGCAATGAATGAAAGTGCTTGTGCATCCCTTGAATCCCATCTGGATTGCTCTTTTGTAGGAAGTAATCTGGTAGTATCACGGATTCCGGATGATGAAAGAGTTTCTTCTTCTTCAATAACCTCTTGTTGAGCAGAAATTGGGGCAGCACGTCTTTTGGAAGAAGAAGCAACATCTTCTCCTATTAGTCTTAATCTTGGGTACATGCCATTGACAATATTCCACAAGTCTTTAGATACTAATAGATTCATCATCATAAAACTTCACATTGGATAGTTAGACATTCCTTCAAACTTGTCTTCATTCTCAAGTCTATAATCACTCATTTTATCAAGGGTGTATGTCAACTATGCTTTCACACCAAATGTTGAAAGTGAAGTGGGTCCTAATAATAATATTCACAGGTTTACAGGATCTTCCAATATATGAACCTTAGCATACACACCTTAAGACTCAAAATTAGATGAATGAGAAAGTAGAGAGAGAATGCACAATTTTTTAAGTGTAACGGTAAGTTGAATGCTTACCTACACTATCTTATAAGAATGTCAAGTTACAATGTGTGTAATGATACAAAATTGAATGAGTGCTAATACAAAACTGAATCTAAGCTGAATTTAGGGTTCTAGATACAAGAATTTGTGCATAAAGTGCCTAAGAGGTATGAAAAGTGTGTGTATGTGAGATTGAAGTGAATAGAAATAATTTAAAACTCTTTGTCCAGCAAACCCTAATTTCAGAAACCCTAAATCCGAAATTGACTTGAATAGCAAGAAAAACTCCTCCTTGTGTTGAAGTGGAAGGCACAAAGCCTTGGAACAGCAACAACAAAAGAAGAAGAACTGAAACTAGAACTTGCTACTTACGAAACTCAGCTAAATCTGATGGTTGGCTGCCAAAATCTCCTCCATATCTGCACTAAAATTTACGTACACCTTTTTTGAGTGTTAGAGTACTTCAATAGGCCTTGAGTGAGCTTGGATGGATGCATGATATGACCCCAAAGGCCTTCTTTTATAGGCTTTAGTAACTTTGATGAAAATTTGACGAAAATTTGATAAAAAGCTTGCGAAAAGAAGCTAAAAAGATTGCGATAGCATTAAAAAAGAGATCTGCTTTTCAAGGTTTAAAAATTGCATTTCAGGTCAAACACTCCAATGATCTCTCAAATGAAACATCATATGGATCAGAGGGTAGCTTTCCTTGATGCTCATGAGGTGAGGAACAAGAATATGCAAAAAAATCTTTTTGAGCAGAAATTAGGGTTAGGGTTTTCTTGCATTTCTGAACATCTGATGACATAATATCATATCCAAATGAAAGCTTTGCTCAAGTACTATCTGATGAGCTAATAAAAATTTTTGACCTTCTATGACCGAAATTTGGCGAAGTACCAAAAATTAGGGTTGCTGGAAATTAGGGTTTGTGCTATTGACATTGTTTTCAACACTTGCAAGAGTCATTATGCAAGAACAATAAAGGTCTTTGTCTTCAACAATTTGTTTGGCATAAGCTCTTGATTAGCTAAAGATTTGTATTGCTAAATCATTATCATACTTTCGTTATCATCTATGTTATCTTCTTCCGATGGTTCTACCTTTTGAGGTTGATTTGAGTACCCAGAACAATAATGGAGGGGGGACGAACCGCTGTTATGTTCTTTCCAATGCACACGGAGAATCTCACTTCTCTTACCACCCCAGCCGTGTACTCCTTTCCTTATGATCTCTCTTTCTTTCCATGTCAAATGAGCCTTTAAATGGCCTCACCCATGGGTGCAACATGGCACTCATGTGTGAGAGCATCTAAAATGGAGCTTAGAGGTGGTTCCTGTAACATAATCCTGGTAGGAGATGGTTGAACCACACCCTAAGAGAGAGGATTAGGAAGTAATCCTCAACCATGGCTTTTGGGGCAAGTGGTTAGCCCATCACATTCCTAACCAAGAGGTTATGAGTTCAATTCCTTACATTGGTATCAGAGCCTAGGAAGTAGGCTTGGGCAAGATGGAATGATCCAATGGCCTCTAAAAAAGGCGCTTGGGCATCCTCTATGTGAAAGGGTAGGAATTGTGGAAAGTGCGCGCATCGGTTTCAAGGATGGACCTTACAATGATTGGGGTGTATCTCTCAATCCGTAGGTCGGATTGAGGCATGTAATATACCGTTGGAAAGCTCTCGAAACGAACTTTCCAATGAGCTAGCTTGGAAGTGTGAATTCCTTGGGAATACTTGGGTGGCACTTGATTGAGTGTTCAAGATACCAAGCATGGGTGAGAACAAGGTTCAAGACTGAGGTTGAGAACAAGGGCTCGAGACACCAAGGTTGCGAACAAGAAGGTTCAAGACACCAAGGTTGAGAGCAAGGGTTCAAGAGACCAAGGTTGCGAACAAGGTTCAAGAAACTATGCGAGGTTGAGGAACATCAATTCAAGGGCACCTAGGGAGTTCAAGAGGTTGATCACTGAGGCTAGAGGGATACAAGAGTAGATCATTGAGGACAATGATCGACCAAGGGGGGGAGAATGTAACATAATCCTGGTAGGAGATGGTTGAACCACACCCTAAGAGAGAGGATTAGGAAGTAATCCTCAACCATGGCTTTTGGGGCAAGTGGTTAGCCCATCACATTCCTAACCAAGAGGTTGTGAGTTCAATTCCTTACAGTTCCCACCTCTCTCCCTTAGTGCACTCCATGTAACATCAATGAGCAAGGGAAACCTACTTGCTGAAAGAGGCTCCGGAGAGTTACGTGGTGGTGTGCTTGGTTGCTTGAGACACCAAGGGAGTGGGCTACTGTGTGAGGAGAGAGAAAGTAGAGAGGAAGAAACCTACGCAATAATTTGGAGAAGATGATGGAGAAACCGAAGTTGAAGAAGTCACATTTAAGTTATAAGAGTTTTGAGACTAAGTCTTATTCATAAATGACTTTTAGGTCATTTGAGCCTGTTCATCTCCATTATCAATACGTAAGCATTTCAGCGTTCTACTTGTCTGGGTGGTCATGAATGCATGAAATTTCTTAATTGGAGCAAAGAATTCATCCTTAGATTTTAAAAAATATACCCAAAGCTTTCTAAAGTATTCATGAACAAAAGAAGCAATGTAAAGAGCATGTCCCATGGATTTGGTGGGCATTCTATGAGCAAGATGAAGCACATAAAACTTACAAGAGGCACGAGAGTAGTAGGAATTCCTTACTTGCTTTCCACATTGGCGTTCATTATAAAAATCAAGTTTTGAGCTTTTAGTATCACACTTGTCCAAATTACATAGTTTATCAAGGCCTTTTTGGCTCATGTGGCCAAGTCTTTTATGCCATAATTCCATATGTGAATGGATTTTAGCCAAAGCAATAAACTTGCCCAACAAGGCTTTACCATGCAAGCATAAAAGAGTCCCTTTCATTGTACCTTTTAACAATCAGCCGAGAGCCTTTGATAAGCATCCATGACCCCTTCTCAAAGAGGGTACTATATCCATGCATATCCATTTTCCCAACAAATAATATATATATTTTTTTAAGTATCTTCTATTAGGCTTGTTGTAACCTTTCCTGCCACATTGGCAACAAGTCACTTCAGCCTTGCCTTTGCTTTTGCTCCTACTCCTTTGTACATGTATTCTTTTCTTTTTTGTTATTCCTCTAGCCACATTGGTTGAATCACTACCCTCTCCACTGGTTGTCCTCTTGATTTTCTCAATCCGAATAGAACTCCTTACACCATCAAAGGTAAGATTGGAGTTATTTGATAGTGAAACAACCAATGTTTCCCATGAATCAAGTAAGGTCATCTACAAGAAGATGGCCTTAAGATTATTTCAAATGAAAGTAATATGGAGTTCTACGATTTCGAGAGGGTACCCGTAAAAGAAGGAAAGTGCTCAACTTCACTTTTGAACTAATCAAGTTTCATACCCACTGTCTTATGCATAATGCACTTAAATTATAGGCATGGGAGGCACTTAATTTATGCATAGATGCACTTAATTTATGCATAGTTGCACTTAATTTACATGTGTGGGATTTTCATATCTCAAAAACACTTGTAAGGCCCTTCAAATCCACTAAAGCCATCTTATACAACCATCTTTATATAAGTGATGGTCTTCTTATTTAGGTTCATCTGTGCTTCATCTGTCATATCTTCAGGCTTGACGTCCTCGAGAGCCCCTTCACGATCTTTAACAAAGATGATGCCGAGCATTCTCTCTTTCCACATATCAAAGCCGCTATCCTCAAATCTCTTGATCTCAAATACGTTTTTGACATCAGAAGAGACTCAGTTGCAGCAGTTCGCGAATCGGATCCTTTTTAAGGTTCGTAAGGTACGGTACCATTCGGTACATAAGGTACGTTAAGGTTCATATGGAATTGTTAAAAAATTTTTAATGTATTTTGAAGTTGGTGCACATTTGCTTCCTCTTTCTTTGAGAGTTTGTGTGAGCTTTCCCAAGCGAATATGAAGCACTAGCCTTCTACACCTCAGCTCGAGTTTTGCCAAGAACATACCCTTAGTGCCCACCTTACAACCCTACTTGAGAGCACATCATGCATTGCAGCCAATGTACATAGATGTACATATATACATACGTAGTGCAAGTTGCATTATGCACATATAGTAATATACATATACATATATACATACATACATACACACACACACACACACACACACACACACACACACACATATATATATATATATATATATATATATATATATATATATATATATATATATATATATATATATATATATACACACACATATATATATATATATATATATATATATATATATATATATATATATATATATATATATATATATATATATATATATATATATATATATATATATATATATATATATGTGTGTGTGTGTGTGTGTGTGTGTGTGTATGTATATATATATATATATATATATATATATATATATATATATATATATATATATATATATATACATACATACATACATACATACATACATACATACATACATACATACATACATACATACATACATACATACATACATACATACATACATACATACATACATACATACATACATACATACATACATACATACATACATACATACATACATACATACATACATACATACATACATACATACATACATACATACATACATACATACATACATACATACATACATACATACATACATACATACATACATACATACATACATACATACATACATACATACATACATACATACATACATACATGCATGCATGCATACATACATACATACATACATATACACACACACGCATGTATGTAAAATCCCTAACATACCTTACGAACCTTACCTCAGAGGTAAGGTTCGGTTCACGTACCTTACTCGTACCGAACCGTACGAACCTAACCACCTTGTTAGAAGAGGTACAAGTCATGTTTACACACTGAGAGCATTAGAATTTCACTGAGAAAGGTAAAACTGACATACTGTCTTGTGCATAATCACCTGACGAGGCTACAACATAGAAATATGTTCAAACATCAAAAAAATTCAAAAAAAATCTACAAACTGTAATTGTATCAAAGACAACAAATTTGTTGTTTTTCAACCATGAGAAGCATACATAGATGTGAAACAAAGTCAATGGGTGCTTGTTTTCACAAAAGCCCTAATTTTTGGAGCCATAGGAGTCATGACTTATAAAATCAGAGAAATGACATGTTGATAAGTTTCCAACAAGTATGTACTTCCACAATCTTTATACATGTGCTGCCACTTGAAATGAGAGAAAATCTTTGCATCAAAAGACCTGTAAGTGAAAGAGACGAGTAGTGCGGTTTTGAAAATGACATGTGGGAATAAAAGAAGCACAATAGAAGAGGTTCTCCGTAATGAAACTCTTTGAAAAACTCAAAATTTGCTTCAATTTTATTGTTGGCTAGAGTAATCCTCCAAAAACAACATTTATTGCTAAAAATGAAGGTTTTTCGTGATAAATTTCTCCTAAATGCAAGAAAATGTTTTTAGCTTAGCATAAGCTAAAGTAGAAGAGCATTTGGAGCAACTTTGTCGCTATGGAACAGCTTAAATTTCTCATACTTGTTGAAAGAAGTCTTAGACAACTATATGGTGGTGTGTTGATATGCTCCAAACGCGAAGAGAGTGGGCTCTTGAATGAGGAAAGAGAAAGTAGAGAGAGAAATCTGTGTAGAAATTTGGAGAAGACGATGAAAAAGCTAAAGTTGAAGAAGTCTCATTCAAGTTATGATAGTTTTGGGACTGATTCTTATTGATAAGTGACTTTTGAGTCATTTGGGCATGTTCCCACATGGCCAATGATCAAAGGTCATAAAAATAATGTAAATGCTTATAACTCCTTAATTTGGGATCCAAAAAGTATAACAAAGATATGTCTAGAAAGCTCTCGGAGATACCTTTCAGCTTGAAGGATCAAAATATACAAAAGGAGAGTCCTTGGGGCCTTTAGCCCCAACACCTGCAACTTCAAGCAAATAGGTTATTACAAAGTATAAGGTGAAAGTAAGACCTTGCACCTTCATATTTACTCCATTTATGATTCCCATTGGTTTACCTTACTTTGGTATGCAAGAGTCACTGTGAAATTCGCCTCCTTCGTAGGATGTAAAGGGAGAGCCTTCATAGTATAATCTAGCATCGAGTTAATTCTTGATATGCCATCAACAATCACTCCATGAAACTTCCTCTTTGAGATATCTACAGTGAGTTGGGGGCTTCGATAGTCGGTGACTGGTGCCATTGTTAGGTATGATTGGGTCTCCATTGGCACAAAACATAGATGCACGCCGTTCTTGGATAACCGGTTAATTATACCTTCCATATCACTTCTAAATCTGATATCTGCTTGGAGAAGATTGTAGAGACTCATTTGGTGAAAGGAGTTTCTAAGAACCTCCTCAACACTTACCATTGAGGGAAGCGGTGGGGTTTGTCGTTTGGCATTTAGCTCTGCATAAGCCCTTGGAAGACTTGTTCTTTTGGATTCTTTCCCTTTGTTGAATTCTCGTCTTTTTTCCTTGATCTCGAGGTCAAGATAGTGTCGGAGACTTGACCTGAGACTGAGGTTGGACCTTAGACTAAGGTTGGACCTCAGACTCATGTTGGAGTTAGCTTGCTTCATGAGAGCTTTCCTCTATGCATCGACAGAGAATGGGCCTCCTTAACTTGTCCTTGAGGAGCAACCGATATCATTTGTAGGTGGTACTCTATTTCGGTTGGCACTAGGGGTACCTTGAGGGCAATCCGAGGTGTAATGGTCTTGTTCCTTTGGATAATTCTTTCACAAGGGAGCATCTTTTGAAAGAGAACATTTGCTCGGGAAATGGTACTAAACACATCGGAAACACATACGAGGCATTCTAGAAAGATTGCAATTATTATTCATACCTTAGTTAGCATTGGTATAGTGGGATGTTTCCATTGGGGGCTCCTTGAGGATGGAGCCCTGGTTTGGTGCTCCCCAATAGATTGCACGTGGTTGTTGACACACCTTCAGAAAAAAGCAGTCCCTTGCTTCATGAGAAATTGCATACTACACTTGAAGGGCATTTTGTGGATGTGTGCCCCACCTTCTAGCATGCATTGCACCCACATAGGAGCATGGATTTCTTGAGACTTCAATTCCTCATGCTCTTGCTAAAATTATGCAATTGAATCCTTCTCTTTCCATGGCATGTGCCTCATTTGAGGGCCTCTCAACTCTAACTCTTCCCAAATTTGTGCAACAAGGTGAGCTACCTACATACCCCTACCATGCTCGAATTGCATCCTTGCTCGCTCAATCTGAGTTGAAGCCAAAGTGAAGCCTTCCAGTGTGGAGCTTGGTGGGTGAAGCTGTCTCTCAACTTTTGTTGTTTTTCATGGAAGAGCCTTTTCTTAATAAGAAAATCCCAAGGCATATCAGGGAGCTTTGCCATAAATGCTTTAGCTCGAGTGAGTAGTTATGGAAAGGTCTCACTTGAGCGAAACTGAGGTTTTTGAGCACATCCAAGGTTCTCTCTATTCAATTGGCTTGCGAAAAGGCCTTTGAGAAGGCTGTGCCAGTGATCATGACATCCGAAGTGAGGAAGTGGTTCTCGTCAAATTGGCTGAACCACGTGTGAGCCAATCCTTCAAGTTTGGCAAGGAAGAGCACCTTGAATGCATCCTCCCTTCCACTAAGCCCTTTGCTCTTGCATAATGCCAAAAACCTTCAGACATGGTTGTTGGGGTCTTCTGCTGCTGCCCCACGAAAGATGGAGAAATGAATGTTGATGCATGACAGTGGGGAGGAGAGCTTCTCACAATTAACCATTCCAGTAGTGCAAGAGTTCATATCGAGAGAGGAGGGTAGTTAAGTCTCCTATGGTAGTAGGAAGGAGGTGTATGTATAGCACTTGAGGAAGATGTTCTTGATTGGGTTCTGGTCATACAACACACGAAAAACACTAGAACAGAGTCACCGTATTCTTTTTGAGTTCATATCGAGAGAAGAGGGTAGTTAAGTCTCCTATGGTAGTAGGAAGGAGGTGTATGTATAGCACTTGAGGAAGATGTTCTTGATTGGGTTCTGGTCATACAACACACGAAAAACACTAGAACAGAGTCACCGTATTCTTTTTTGTCCCATCGGGCATACCAAAATTTGTTGTAGGTGGTGGGTGGACCTTAGGGGTAGTGAGGTTTAGTTCAAGTGTACAAGAGTAGAGGTGATATTGTGCCCATCTATGGAATGTCAAGTGTCTTCTTAAGGAAGCAACATTACCATTCTTTCTAATCATACCTAAGGGTAGAGGAGGATGTACTAGAAGGGCTTTCTAGGGAGAAGCACAATGTGGGCACCAACCCAAAGGGAGCACCAACTCCCAAGCACGCACCTCATAGAATGACTCCTTGCACTCTTTCCCCCAAGTCCACAAGGGAGATGCACTATACAGAATGCCAAAGTGTTGTAAGTCTCTCTATGATGGTAGATCGTGTATGTTTTGATGATGTATTGCATTTTCCAACTTCTATCCTTAAAATGAGGAGGAGAAATCTGGCTTATTGGAGCCACCATCTCCCAAGCATGATGGGCATACTTTGCCCTTTGTGCTACCTTGGGAAGAACCATGTAAAGATTTTATTCACATGGAAAAGGAGGAGAAGAGAGTGGGGAAGTTTTCCACATTGATGAAGAGAAGAAACTAAGAGTAATACACATAAGTGCATACAAGTGCATGGAGATTATATGGGATGTTCCCTTTGGGAAGTGTGAAGGTGCATGGGGAGATGAGATGTCTATAGAGATGCCATGTGGAAAGAAGGAAAAGGGAGACATCTTGCATCCGATTATGGTGCTTCCATGTGCATACCCAAGTACATAAGTCAAGTACCCTTTTCTAGTACAAAGTATCCTCAAGTAGAGTACCTTGAAATACCCAATTACTAATTACAAGTACAATAGTTACAATTAATCATTATCACGAGAGATCAGTTTGGCTTATGTGCCCACATAGCCTAATGTTGCACACCCTTTTACAAAGACTTTGCTTAGGGAGAAGTTCCAAGCTTTCACAAAGCTTTGGGTTTATTTCCTTTTGTGGATTGATTTCAGTCCACATTGCATGGCACTTCCTTACACATGTTCTCTACATTACTCTTTGGAGGGGGAAGGGGGGGATTTGTTGATATTTTTCGGTAGTGATATGTGTGTGAACATACTTAGGATTGTCGGGGGACTCTTTTTCCTCTTTAGGAGGTTTTTCTTTCCTGGCTTGTATATATGCCTATAGCTCTAACATGCCACTTATCTTTGTAAATTCACTTAGTAAAACACTTAGTGTTGTGCTTGAAGCTTCTTTTTCTTCCTCATGTTATTTCCATACTTTTGTAGTCCTCAAACTCCAATTAGGGATACTAGAGGTGAAACTCCTTTTTTGTTGGCTTATGGCAAAGTAGTTCTTGCATCATTTGAATTTTTAATGGAGGATGAAATGGATAAAAGTACCATTGTCACTATTGATCCTCATATAAAAGTGATTAAAGGCCTTGGAAGAATGCTAGAAAAAGACTATCAAGAAATTACAACATTAGTAGAGGAGCACAAAACGATTGACAATAGTCAGTCAAGATCTATAAACATAAAAGAAGCATCGTTGGTTTTATTATATCAGGCTCCTCCTATGCCACCAAGATGGCATTAAAATGGACAAGCCCATATAAAGTCCCCTAAGTACTCCCGCAGGGTGGAGTCAAGATTGCATACTTGAATGGAAACACTGCCTCTGCTCAACATCTCGAGATTGAAACTCTACTAGACATAAGGCCCAATAATGGAAGATTCATCATTGTAACCCATCCAGTTTCATTTATTTACAGGTTGCATTGGTTTGCATTCTTGGCATCGGGATGGACTTGATGTGGGGAATTGTAAAGTCCTTAGAATGTAAAATGACATAAGCAATGCTGAGTGCAGTACTCCAACCAATTCACTAAGGAGTGAGGACAAATTCAATGAGAATTGGTAGACTTGTAAGTGCAATAAGGGTAGTCACCCATGAGTGCATAAGTATGTTGCCCAAAGAAAACATAATTGGTCTCCCATGATGCTCAAAGGAGGTCTCCTAAGTGCATGACAAAGAGAGTTGTGATTGCCCAGGTCTACCTTGAGAGTCACCCATGATTGGTCGAAGTGGTGGTCACTTATGTGTGCTCTGTGAAAGGCTTACGCACAGAAGGCAAGTAAAGAAGAAGGTAGTTGCAAGCTGGCCATATAACAGTGGAGGACACTTGCCCTAACACTTCTGGAACAGCTTCCATAAGGGGTTGAGGGATCAACCACTTATGTGGTGCGCAAGTCGCCTATCTACTCTGGTAGGAGAAACTCCAACCTTGGCCATGCAACCGTTTGACGTGTTTCCAACCATACATCAGTCTTCTATGGTCTATATAAGGTCTCCAACATCATTTTTTCGAAAGAAGTTCAAGGAGTAAGGAATGTGGTGATCAGTTAGAATACAAAGAAACATTAAAAAGCTGTCTTGCTGCCTGCGTCCATGAGGAGAGGTGCTTCATCCTGCTAATGGAAGAGTCCATGAGTGGCGACTCGCAGGGGCTGCTCTCGGGGCAAGTTAGGGAAGTTCTTGCATTGTTTGGTTGTTTTATACCCATCTGTAAGGGGCGTGCTTCTAGTTGTATTGTGGCCTATTGTCTTGCTTCTCTTTAACATCCTTGTACTATTCTTGGAAGTGATATGTATGTACATCTTGAGTCACATTCATGATCATGTCACTTCTATGTTATATCATTCTCTCTTATTAATTAGTCTGTTGTTAGGCTCCTCACATAAGCACAGGGTGTGTTACGGAATATACTTCTCCAAGGAGAACCCCAACTTCAAAAGTAACCAACCTTGAAGGACAGCTACAAAGAGGAGCCAAGCAAAGGCAAAAGTACCCCTTTGCAGTAGTGGATAAGGTTGGTGCAATAGTCAGGCTTTGCAGTTTTCTTAAGGAGCTAAAATAATGTGGGTCATCAAAGAAGATAAATGGAATATTACATGGCTCAGTAGTTGTCTTCAAGAATGGACATGTAAGATTCAACACGCCAGCTAGGCTAGGGTTTTTGAAGGACTGTCATGTCCCACATGGAGATACATTTGGCAGAGATGATGGTGATTACACAGTTTTGGATCGCTGAGGGAATAGTCTTAGATGCAGATAAGGTTTTGGTTGTGGGTAATGCACCAGCTAATCGATAGGACTTTGGAATTGAAATATAATCCATCTAAGCAGATCATGTGAAGTTCATTGTGACTTAAAAGTGCTGTAGAGAGGTTCTCATTCATTGTAGTCTGCGTCTTGCACAAGGCCAATGCAAAGAACTAGAGTGGCTTGAGAAGACGCACAGAATTCGACTATTATTTGGAGCGAGGAAAGCTTTGATTGAACTAAAATTATTCGCCCTTTTTGCTTGGGCTTTTACAGCTGACATCCCACATCTACAACTATTTATGCATCCATCAGCATGACCTCTGGCCTGCAGGATTCGTTTAGAAGCCTCTTTATACATGTTGATTTCATTTGCGTTTCTTTGCTTTCTTTGTAAATTTCTTGTTTCTTTGTGCAGACAGCTGGATCATAACAGCTTAACTAGGGATATTGTGAATGTCTCCAGACTTACCAAACTACAGTCTCTGTAGGTGTATCGATTCTTTTATGGATTTTACAAATTCCAGAGTAAGCTTGTGATTCTTTTGTTAATGAGTTCTTTTGGAGCCATCGTTCTCCTTGCCAGGTATCTGGGTCACAATCACTTTACAGCCAGCCCAATTCCTTCATGGTTCCATTCACTTTCAAACTTGACCAGTTTGTGAGCATAGTACTCTATAATCTTCTTTGAAGAAATAACCTTTACTATGCATTGTATTCATGTGATTACACCTCTGTAAATAATGTTTCAGAAACCTAGAGAATGTGGGTTTGGAAGGACCTGTGCCAGCTAGTCTCTTTGCATTACCTAAACTGGAGATGGTGTAAGTATGTGGACTTTTTAAATTGAGAACTATGGTAATGCAACCCAGGGAAAACCACATCTTTTGTAAGAACTTTATGTGTGCTATCCATGTACACAGAAGCCTTGCCTACAACCATTTGAATGGCACCTTGGACCTTACACAAGCGAACACTGTTCTGATGGATATTAATGTTCAGCAAAACAACATTACGGGGCTTAAGGGGATTTTCAAAGGATCTATAAAGTGAGTTTTACGCTGCTCAGTGTATACTGATTACGTACGTCATAAGTGGTTTTTTGCTCTTTTGATTATGGGTCAGTGAAGTGGATTGTGGCTTGTATGCAGTTTACAGGGGAATGAGATCTGTGTATCCAATCCAAACATATCCATTGATGCATGCAGTGGTGGGGTAACATCCAATAAATCACCACCTTCCTCTTGTGGGTGCCGGAATGGATATTCCCCCAATCCTACAGCAGCTACAGGCACCTGCCTCTGTTCATACCCTGTGATGGGGATAATTGTTTTCACTGGCCTCAAGGTTCCTTTGTTATCCAACACAATCTCTATGTTGCAGTCTTGCTTTGTTAAGAAAATTCCTCTGCTCAACTCAGTGGATCAAGTTCTGATTTTGACTACCAGTAGCACAACAGTGACTATATCTATATATCCAAATAATACACAATTCTGGGATGTAGCTGCCGCTAACATCATCATAAGCCTCATCAGCAGCAAGTCTGTTTTGACTGAAGAAATCGGACCATTTATGTTCTTTCCTACAGGCCCTTATAATCATCTGGGTATTTATCATGCTTAAAGTAATGAGCAAAATATCCTGTTTGTTGATTACATGGTAATATGTCTGTATGACATGGTATGTTCTTGATTTGACACGGTTGCAGTCTTGTCTGTATCCTCGGGTCTAAGTAGGGGTGTCAAGGCTGGTATCGCTGTTGGAGCATCGATACTTGTTGTACTGATTGTTGCCGTTGCTATTTATGCATTGCTTCAAATGAGAAGGGCTGAAAAGGCTGAAAACATAAGCAAGCCATTCGGTAAAACTAGTATTTCTGTGCATTGTAACGTGAAGATGAGGTCTTTGATGCAATCTCATATTGAGTGTGTGTGTGTGTATTTTCCTTCTATATAATTATATTTTCCAGCATCATGGGAAGAGAGAGATGGTGGTCCTCTGAAGTTGAAAGGTGCCCGGTTTTTCACTTTAGCAGAGATCAAGAAGATCACAAACAACTTCAGTAAAGCTCATGAGGTTGGTGTAGGTGGCTTTGGCAAGGTATGTTTAACTTCTGCTCTATTGAACGATTGTGGCCCTTTGGCACATGAATTTAATTTGCGTACTCTTGGCAGGTTTACAGAGCAACATTGCCTTCTGGTGAGCACGTTGCCATAAAGCGATCGGATGCAGGCTCTCAACAGGGGGCAACCGAATTCAAGAACGAGATCGAGTTGCTCTCAAGAGTTCATCATAAGAATCTTGTCAATCTTGTGGGTTTCTGTTTGGAGGAGCAAATACTTATCTATGAATATTTACCAAACGGAACTATTCGAGACTCGTTATCCGGTAAGCAATTACTTGGTTCTTTCGTTCTTGCCCTGAACTCTATCTAGTGGATTTTAGGTTCTACATTTTGGTGCCTTTTGATCATAATAGGCAAAACAAGTATTCTGATGGACTGGCCAAGAAGGTTGCAAGTCGCACTTGATTCTGCAAGGGGCTTGGCCTATCTGCACAATGAAGCGAACCCCCCCATCATTCATAGAGACATCAAATCAGCCAATATACTTCTGGATGAAAATCTTGTAGCGAAGGTAGCCGACTTTGGACTTTCAAAGCTTGTAGGGGATGGAGGTAAAGATCTGCACACGGAGGTCAGAGGCACCTTGGTACGAATGATAAAAGCTTGCTAGTTTGTCCGTCTGTTGCAAAGTTCCCTCTGCTCACTAGATGCTGACTAGTATGCTGATTTCTGAAGGGATACTTGGATCCGGAGTACTACACAACTAAGAAGATTTCAGACAAAAGTGATGTGTATAGCTTCGGTGTAGTTATGCTGGAGCTAATTACTTCCAGAAAACCTATTGATGAAGGACGCTATATTGTTCATGAAGTCAGAACCGCTTTACAAAGAGGGGGCTTGCCTGCTGTGCGGAAATCACTGTTAGATGCTGCAATTGAGAAATCATGTCCCGATTTGCAGCTGAGTACTTTATTGAACCTAGCCCTGAGATGTGTGAAAGCATCTGGGGATTCTCGCCCATCAATGACGCAAGTTGTGAAGGAGCTGGAATCCATCACGTCCAAAGATGGAGAGAATAATTACTTATCTCAACAAGTATGATTATACAAACTTTTGATTTCGAGGAGATATGCCACAGTACCAAGAAATCCACTTCACGAAAGCTTTACAGTTTCATTATTGTGGAGGCTATGATGTTACTGCGACAATTGAACCCCATATGATGTATGATCGAAAAGAAGCTCAGTTAGGCATGATGTATGGCATAAAGTATTGAATTCTGTTGTATCCGAAGAACCTATTTTCCTTTCACAGGTCATGTGAATGAGGATGGTTTTACACTGGTTACTGTTACAGAACCATCTCTCACATTCTCCTCGACTTTTTCGTGATTCCTATCACATTGAATATGTTTCCATGTTAGCATAACATCTTAACGTGGACGGTATTCCATTAGAGGAAACGGCTACGTTTGTGGATGAAAAACGAGACAATTCCAATAAATTTTGAGTCAGTATAAATGGACAATACTGCATAGAGAAAAGGCTTTCCCAACATAGGCAAGAATCTAGCTACATTGCAGTTCTATGTGTAGAGATACACCTATGAGAAAATGACTACACCAAGAAATGAAGGGGCTTGCTTACGAAAGGGGCCTACTCATTGGAGCTTCGACACTAGGAAAAATCCGAGTGACATGAGGTTTCAATAAGAATGCTATGTGGTGATACATTCAAATAGTCAATTATATCCTCCAAAGTTGTAGGTGAAAAGTAACTCCCCAAACATAAGATCTAGTTGCCAATTACATTTCACCAAAAATTGGTCAATTGATTGATCACGAATGGTGGGTACTTTTTGTGGGAAAAATCAGACCTTCATGCCTTTATTTTGTCGTCCATTTTCAACCTTCAATTACTTTGAAACTTGTCTTTCAACACTCATCCTCAAGCTTCAAATTTTCACCATCCAAGTGCCCTCATGCATAAGCCTTTTTTGAACCTTTATAGCTTTGGTAAAATCCCCATTTATTGTAAAGATATTTCCATGTTGATCTTTAATACTCATGCATTGTACCCGCGTATCCTCTAATACCACCTTTTCCTTCACAAAATGGTAGTAAACCTCTACATGTCTACATCTAGCATGGAACATAGGATTGGTAGATAGGTACATAATACTTAGGTTGTCATAGACGATTGGAACTTGTTTAACTTGCATGTTCAAATCATCAAAAATTATTCTTAACTTTATAAGTTCACATTTTACTTCATCTAAGTCTTTCTATTCAACCTCTTTGAAAGATACTGCCGTTCCTTATTAACATCACTACATCACTAGAAGTACTCCTATTTTCCTTTGATCTTTCGCAATTAAAATGAATTGACTTGAAAATCATCATTGTAAAGACGGTATATGCTTTCATTTACTATATCCTTCAAGTACTTTAAGGCCCTCTTTGCATCTTGAAGGTGAGGCACTCTTCATTCTTGCATACATTGTGATAACACCTATTGTGTATGCCAAATTGAACCTTGCTATATGACTAGATAAATCAACGAAGCAAAAATTGGACCTTTAAAGTGAAACATTCTCTATTGGCTTATCATCTATAAACCTAACTTGATGTTATTCTCCATTGTTGTAGACAATGGTTTGCAATTTATAAGCCCAAACCACTCCTACATGTCCAAAACTTGTTTTCTTTGAACCAACTATATGCAAGTTGATTTGTGTCCCACTCATATCCTTACGAAATACTTCAAGTACCCTAAATATGAAATTTTTGAATTCATTTCTTGGATTTTCCTATATTCCATTTTCTTCTTTCTCGTCATTTCCTATGATAATTATGCCATCTACGTAGATATAGATGTAGAGTATTTTGTTACATCTTCTTCTCATGAGCAAGGATGGCATACTTACACTACACTAAGTAGTCAACAAATATTGATTATGAGCTCTTAGAGGTTACTTTAGACCACACACACATACACACATACTCTTATATATTTAAGAAATGCATGTGCTTGGAAGAACAAGGCAATAATTTCAAAGTTTCTAGTGTGAGGGTTAGTTGAGCTCAAAAGCGAGAGAAATCCATAGGCAGATGCCTTTCCTATTCGTGATGGCTAGATAAATATAGAGACCTACAGAGCATTCTAGATGGTGACTAGGAGAGGGCTATAAATTGGTTGGGAGGTGAGTGCCAACCACATTATTTTCTTTCTTTATAACAAAGGGTATCAAAGAAAGATCTTCCTTGGCATAATGATAGTGCAAAGTCAATGTGCTTTGTGCGAGCATGGAGCACAGGGTTCCTCACAATTTCCAATGTGATTTGATGTTCAATAAAGATGGTGGTGAAAACAGACTGATCAACACCCAAATCAACAAAAAGGCATTTGTGCCACACACATTCAATAGTAGTTATGAAAGCTACCCTATACTCAACCTTACAACTACAAATGGTCATATGCATGAGCTGACAAGCATGAATCAAAAGCCACTTGTGGACACATGAGTGTCATAGCAACCAACCTAATCTAATTTAGAAACAACATATGAATGTGGTAATAAGGATTCCATATTGGGATAAAACAACCAAAGCAACTGGGTACCACTCAACTAGTGAAAGATGCAATTAACCATGTGCCAATGATTGACACTTGGGCTATGCATAAGCCTACAAATTTGAGAGGTAACAAACTGAATAGCAGGCTCGGTTAAGCATAAGTAAATCAAGCATCCATCAACCTACCGATAGAGAACAATATCAAATGCATCTCCAACATCATAAATCAATTGTAAATCTATCTCCATGGGAGTGGCAATAGGTTTTCAATCCTCAAGTCCAAAACATTGCATAAAATATCAACATATTTTATTTGATATGATGTTTCCTCCATCAACTTGCATAAAGTAAAGGCCCAAAGAATGATGCAAGAGCCCCAAATCTAACATCTCAAAAGAGGCATGTAAATAAGCCTTAAATTCAATAATATGCTTCTCATTAGGACCATTGAGTAACACATCATCAAGATACATAATAATGATAAGACATATATAATTTTCACACTGAACATTTAAAGAGCTCTTTGTTTGATTGTTCTTAAATCAATGTGCTAGTAGGTAGGTATGTATCTTTTTATACCAAGCATGTGGTTCTTGCTTCAATCCATACAATTCCTTTTTCAATTTGCATACTTTGTTTTCATGCCCTTTTCGCACACATACATGTCTTCATGTATATCACCATTTAAAAATTTAGTTTTAATGTGCAACTCATATTTATCCGAACCATGATGAGATGCGGGTGCAACACATGCTAGGAATGGTTGTCATTTTGAATGTGGGAGAAAAGATCTCATCAAAATCAATGCCCTTCTCTTGAAAATAATGATTGATTCTAGCCTTTATACATATCAACTATTGCATCAGGCTTCCAATTCAACTTGTATACCCACTTAATGCCAATGATCTTTTTGTCCAAGAGGCAAGTCACATAAAGAAGAAGTATCATTCTTCATGATGGCATCAAATTTTGATTGCATAGCAATCATCAATTTTTTTATTTTCTATGCTTCATCAGAAGAAACAAGCTCATTCTCATCACAAAGTATAGAGACATCCATTCCATAACAATGTGATGCAAAAGAATCATTATGAGAGCTTGAACAAGTATAATATGACAAAGATGAATCTAACTTGCTATCTCTCAAAGTCTACACTAGCCATTTAGGTATAATTTTTGCCTCTCCTATGTCAATTCTCTCATCAACAAG
>CM035415.1:95712707-95957707 GCA_020310875.1 Ceratopteris richardii | reverse complement strand
CCATTTTTATATTTTTCTTGAATTGCTTCCATTTCTTCAGCTCGTTTATCGTAGTTTGTGTTTTCATGAGTTTCTTGTTTGCTCTTTTCTTGTTCAATTTGATTATTTCCTTGATTGTTTATGTCAAGGTTAAGTTGAGGTTGGAATTATGTAAATTTCTCTTGATCAAATAATTGCTCATTAGCTAAAAGTTTTGAATCAACTGAAACATAGAAATCTCAATGTTTCTTTAAGTTCTCTTGAATTTCTTTATCACATTCGTTTTTATCTGCATCCATTTGTTCTTCCAATATTTGTTCAATGTTTTTCTTTATTTTTAATTGTCTACTTTTGTTTTCTTCCATATTTTTAGCTTGCTTTTCAATGATTATCATTCTCTTTTGCTCATTAGATTTCTTATTGTCATTGTCATATTTTTTTGGTTTATGGAGTTTTGGTTTAGTTTTCATTTGCTCAAAGTATTCCTTAATCCCACCTCTTCCTACATTCAAATGTGTGAGAGGTCTTGATAATTACACATTTTTCTTTCATTTTTAATTATCAGTTTATATATAGAAGAATCTTCATATGCCCTACAATCTCAAAACATATGACCATATTGATCGCACTAGAAACATCTTATAAGTTCCTTCTAAAACCTCCTTTATTTTCTAGCTGTAACTCTAATGGTGGATCTTCTAAGGTCAAATGAATGCCTTCGATCAGAAGTATATGCCAACACACCTTGGACTGTTAATCATGTCCATGATTACATTTCAATGATTGTAGTCCTTGAATTTGGTTGTTCAAATAATCAAACCTATTTCTCAATTTTGAAACTTTATGATCCATTGTCTCTTTCAAGTTTTTAAGGTTAATGCCCATTATTTGCAAAATTTCAAAGATTGTATTTATGGTTTGCATTAAGCTGAAGATGATTCCAAATTTTTCTTGTATAGATTAATTTTCTTTGATCTCCATTTTCTTAAACTGCTCTTCATATCTTCTAAACTTCTCTTCAATCACTTCGTTCAGAAATGATTGTTTGTCTTGTGTGTAATGTTTAATGAAACTCTTTTGGCTATGGTTAGATTCATTGAAATAAGACTCTTTGACTATGCTTTGAACTACATCTTCCATTGTTTTTTGTTTCTTTTTACACATCACTCACTTATATTTTGTGCCAATGTAACTAGTGGTCAATTCTTGTTGGAATGCAAACACAGATAGAATAAAAAGAATGATTTTGTGATAATTCTTGGATACTGTTTAATGGAAGTATGTAATATAAAAAATTTGAAACTCTTTGTATGCTTTGATATGAAATAGAAAAGTGCAACCAATTAAAAAAAAAAAAGAAAGTGCAATTATGCATATGATTGTTTTAATTTTTCCAATAGTGTAGGTATAAAAATAAAGCAAAAAGTTTTAGTATGTTTGAATTTCAAATGTGCATGAATTGATGGAATTCAAAACAACTATTACCTTAATTTTTCTTGAAGAAGAGACTAAAATTTAGTGAAAGTTAGTGAAAAGTTTATACAAACAATGAAAAATAAATCTTAAAGCAAGGAAAAACTATGTGACTGAATGTGCCAAAGTGCCAGCTTCATTTGAAAGGAAAGATAACGCAATGAGGTAAAGACTTGTGTAAGCTTCTGTGGAGGTGCTCATGTCATAAGACCAATCCTCAACACCAAGATGGTCTTAAAAACTCTTGGTCAAGTAATCACTTCAAACCTATAAAACAATATCATGCTCATACATAAAATTAAACTTCAAAGCACATTATCGATAGATCATGAGGTTGACACAGATCTTCACATCTAGTTCACTATTGTAGAGGTTAGGAGCGCTGAGTGACGATAATTCAGGAGTACTGAGTGATGAAAATTGCATCAGTTCTTGCCATTGTCCTATCACGACGATGCATGTAGGGTGATTTTTAAGCATCCTCATGTAAAGCTGGAAGCCTCAAATGCAAGGAATGGAGACATTAGTGCCAGTATTGACATACGGGCCTAACCACCCAATCATAAACACTCAAGACAGAGAGGTAGTAAAAGCCCAGATGTACCATATCATGGCAGGAAGTATGTACAAACAAACAGATCAAGGGATCCTAGCCTGTTCTGATAGATAGATAGATAGATAGATAGATAGATAGATAGATAGATAGATAGATAGATAGATAGATAGATAGAGAGATAGAGAGATAGAGAGATAGAGAGAGAGATAGATAGAGAGATAGATAGAGAGATAGATAGATAGATAGATAGATAGATAGATAGATAGATAGATAGATAGATAGATAGATAGATAGATAGAAAGATAGATAGATAGATAGATAGATAGATAGATAGATAGATAGATAGATAGATAGATAGATAGATAGATAGATAGATAGATAGATAGATAGATGGATAGATGGATAGATGGATGGATGGATGGATGGATGGATGGATAGATAGATAGATAGATAGATAGACAGACACATAGACACACACACATAGAGCTATTACATTCTAACTAAAATGCTAGGCATGCAAAGATGATGCTCTTAGTTGACATGCTTCACATACATTTTGCATCACTGCAATCTTAAATCTTGGCACTCTGTTGACAAGCTCCTTTGACTTCATCAACTTCAACCTCTGTAAATTTGCATGCCCGTTTCATTTGTGCCAGATCTTTATGTCCACAATAACACCTGCACCTTTTTCAAACATGGTTGAATTCATCAAGAACTTTTACATTCAATGTAAAAATCCTACCCAATTTCTTCCATTTGGCGATCAACCTTCAAATCTTGTACTCTTCTACATATAAACCATCATAATTCAAGCTTAACCTATAATATGTGCTCAACCATTTGTCCAATAGAAAATAGATTCTTTATTATATTAGCAACATGTAATACATGAGCAGGATGTTTTAGCTTCCCATCTTCCATGAATATTGTTATCTTTCCTATATGGTCAATAGGATGTAATGTATCATCACCTATTTCAACAAATCCAAGAACTAGCAATTTTTTCAAACTACTAAACGATTTTGCATGGTGGATCATGTGATTTAAAGCAGCTAAATCAACATACCAAACATTACCATCCAATTTTGAAACATCAACAAACATTGTGTTCATCATATGATGTTGGACCATAGACGACTCCTCTCAATCATATGCACTTGTGGAGGCATAGTCTTTTGTTTCTTTTTCAATTATGATCCTTTGACCTATAATCATGTTCAAAGTGACCAAATTTACCACAATTCCAACATCCCATATTGTCGTTACCTAAATCATTTCTTTAAAAGTTTCTACACTCTCTTTGGCTCCCCCCACCTTGAAATTGTCCTCTACCTCCTGCATTAGTTTATTGTTGACATTGGTCATGGTTATTGTTTCCTTTTCCACTTTTGAGGGCTCTATGTTGGCTTCTTCCTTTGCCAAAGTAGAATACCTACTCAGAACTAGCTTTTCCCTAGGATTTTGGGTCTTCACCAAGGCTTTTTTCTTCAATTGTTAGCATGGACACAAGATTAACAAAAATTGGAATATTCTCCTTGGTGTGAATAGAAGTTCTAAACTACTTATATGCACCTCCTACCCATTTAACAGATCATGAAATGTACATCTGTGGCATTAACAAATTTCATGACCAAGCCAATCTTGGCTAACGCTCAAATTGATAACAAATTTTTCTGGATCCCTGGCACAAATAAGGCATCTGACAACGTAAAAGAACTACCATCAGTAATATTCAAAATGATCTTACCGACTCCCATAACAAGATAAGAGGATTTGTTGGTGCATGTGATAGTATTCCCTATAGGGGCAAGCTCAAGTGAAGCGAAGAAACTACGCTGCGAGGTAATATGTTTGGTTGCCCCACTATCAATGTACTAAACATCTGAGTCTACTATAGACATACACTACTCATGTGGAGATGGATCATAACTGCAAGGAGTAGTAAATGCCCATTCTTCATTCTACACAAGATTAGCACTCTATTTTGGGTGTAGAGGCCTCCGCAACAACCATTCCAACCTCGTTCCTCTTTGCCTCTTTTGTAGCCAATTTTTGACAACTCTTTACAACATGATCATTTCATTTACAACATTTGCCAAACAATTTCTACTTTTCTATTTTCTTCTTGTCTCTGTCATCCTTCTTTGATTGTGCAGAATTAGCATATTTTTGCTTACTAGTAGAAGAACTCCATTTACCTTTGCCCTTCTGACTAGCCGAGAAAGCTTGAGATGCAACACGCATAATGGACATGTTCTGACTAGATTGATCTTCCTATAACATAAGAGAGACTAACTCCTCAAATGTTAAGGCATTTGGATTGCCTTTCATCATCAATCTAAGAGTAGAAGTAAAACTCTGATATGAATCTGGAAGACCATTTAGAACAGTCTGCACAAGTGAATTGTCAGGCAAGATTTCATCAGCAGAAATCAACTGCTCCTTCAAATCTTTGATATTTGTCAAAAAACTATCCATGGAATCTCCTTCATTCATGTGCTCACTCTCCAATGTTTTTGGAGGTACACAATACGAGCCTCATTCCTTACCTGGTATAAAGTGCTTAGTGTATCCCAAGCATCATTTGTTGTTCTGCAAGAGTGAATGTGAGGAATAGTGGCATGTTTGATAGACAAGGCTATCAATGCATGTGCATGGGCATCTCTGCCATCCCAATGAATTTTCTCTACAATGAGTGTAGCAAGAATTGTAGCACAAATAGGAACATGAAGAATATCGCCATCTTCAATGCCATCTGCATCGCCTTTAGTAACTCTATTTGCACAAGTAATAGGAAATTTTTCAACACCGTGCACAATATTCCACAATCCTTTTGCAACCAATACATGACGCATCATATAAGCCCATAATAGGTAATTGGTACCATCCAACTTATCCTCAACAACCAACATACGGAATACATCACTGCTTTCAACCATGGCCATTGACTAAAATACCTTGATGCGAACAAAATGAATGTATCTAAAAAATAGAACTACCCTATTGAGTTCTACTAAACCTGTAGCAGACTTTGAAACACTTATATTGGCGAACTTAAACTTGTATCTATCTTTGGTAGAAAAAGACAAAATTGCGTACACAAGCACTTTGATAGTGCATTCGGAGGCCAAAACAAGCTCAAATTGCGAATTTGACACCATGAGGCGAAGCTGTTTTGATCGCCTTGAGTATACTCACCAAAGTTCGTGCGATTTTGAGACTGTGAAAAGAGGGGTGTCGATGGTGCCCTAGATGAAACGACAACTTGCTTTGGTACCAATTGTTGGAGTTTGAGGTCTACGGAAGCATGCAAATAGCACAAGGAAGAAGAAGAAGCTTGGAGCACAACACCCAATACTGAATGTATTATGTCAAACATCAACTTTATGTGTGAAGTTAATATCAAGCACTAACCTTATGCATAAAGTCAATGCTGGACATATTAATTTTATTGAGTTTTCTCCAATTTTTATTTCATTGGTGAAAACCATCCAAGAACAAAAAGGTAGCAATGTTGTTGATGACCATTCCCCACTTTCTTAGCGCATATCCCAAAGGTCGTGCTAAAAACTCAAGGATCAAAGTTATAGACATAATTAAGATTCAAGAACCACATGTGAAGACATTTTTTAATTTTTTGGATCCCTTGAAGATGTATTATAACATTTTCTAAGATGATGTTTCAAACATTTTTTACATTAGTACCTCATGAATGGCATAATTGTTTCGTATAAGATTCCATATGTATTTTGAATAATAGAATTATTTATTGCAATGAACCCTTCAAGTAGCCCAAGATTAGCAAAATGGTGGAAGATCTTGCAAATTTTATCTTTTCTTGCTCTAGAGGATTGTTTTTTTTTACAATATAGTGTTATATTTTATGGAATAATGAAATGTTATATGGATTTTAATATCTTGAGGTTTTTTAATGTGATTTGTGTTTTGATTTAGCAAGTGAAAACTCATGAGGGTGTGAACATGCATGGACTTATTGAGATATTTTTTAAGATATATAGAAGAATGTTTAGAAGATAGTATTTTAGTTATTTTTTGTAAAAATAATAGATCACTTTACGAAGCGATGTTTTTGTAAAAATAGTAGATCGCTTAGAAAGTGAGGATTTTGTAAATAATGCAGATTTTCATAAATGCACACTTTTTGAAGCATCACCCTTATGTATCTTCTATTCAGGATGTAATGAAAAATACCTATAAATACACATGCTCTGATAGACTCATCCATCAGAGTATGTCGAGGGACATTGTACCCAATCTTGTGTCCAGTCTCCTTTCTCTATCTACTTTGTTTATGCTTTTGTGAGATTTTATTTCTGTACTACCTCTTCCTATGTGCATCTAAGATCTGGTCAACAGTGGTATCAGAGGCAAGGTGCATCTACGGAGGTGTTTTCTTGGCATTCGGTTGTGATTCGTGGCATCCATTCACGATTCGGTATCCGCCTCTATCATCTAGTCCAGGTTTTTGTTAATCAAGTTTTTTTGTTTTTTGTTCGCCTGCGTGTTTTTTTTCTTATTTGTTATTGTGCACTACGCTCCTCTCACATTATGCACTATGCTCACAGTGACACTATCCTCACTGTGCTCACTATGCTCACTATACTCCCTGTTCACTGTTCACTGTTCAAGTTCAGATTGGTTATCAAATTGAGTTATCAAGTTTGGTTATCATTTGATTACTCGTTCGGCTTACTCCAAGGCATTGAGTAAGGCATAACTTTGGCATCTTTGGTTTCTCTAGTACTCATGGTTCTCTTGGTTCTCTTCGGTTCCCTTGGTTCACTTCATTTCCTTTGGTTCCATTGGCTACATGCAAACCAATTCTAACTTATGAATGGCAATAAGAGCTTAGTTATTTCCCTAGTTAGCCTACTTATTTCTCTTGTTAGCTTACTTAGTTCCATATTTAGAATGTAGAAAATTTAAACCCACAACCTCACCCTTCCAAGAGATAAGCTTTATACACTAGCCTATTTTCACGTTTTGATAACCCATTCCTTTTAATTAATATTTAATATTACTTTTACCACTCTCTTTCTCTTATTTATTTATTTAAATATCAAACACTCTCATTTATTTTATTTATTTATTTATTATCATTATTATTATTATTTATTAATATACACTATTGTTAAAATTCTTTTCACATGCTTAGTCTTAGGTTTTGGTTCTATTTAAAGCCATGGGCCCATAATATAGAGGATTTTGTTAGATCACCCTTACCCGGGGTACCGACTCAACAACAATTGGAGCTTTTGCGGCACGAACTCCAACATGCTCAAAATGAGATAAAAGAACGTGATGATGCACTCCAACAAATGCAGAGTGCTGACAACAACCTAGTTAGGGTGGTGAAGGCCATTATCATTGTTCAAGAACAAGGCACGCAATACAAGATTGATGCCAAAGATTTCCAATTTTTGCAATTCAATGGGCGAAAGGATGGCCAATTTCTTCTTTCATGGCTATGTCATTTTGATGATTTTTTATTCTAACGAAAAATATTCTGAAATCGAGAAAGCAAAATTTGTTACTAATTATTTGTTGGATAAGGCCAAATTATGGTGGAATGTTTTGCGGCATTGCACCGACTGCCCCACCACATGGATTGCATTTCAAGAAAAAATCAAGGAGTCCTTCCTTCCTCCTAAGTTCCACTTACATGCTCATCGATCATGGATAACTTTTGGATGGAAAGATGGAGTTATTATGTCTACCTACATTGAGCACTTTTGGCAATGACTACTACTTATTCATTTGCTTGAAACGATCCCTGAAGATACCTTGCAACAAAAGTATGAAGATGGTTTGGAGATGCGAATCCAAGTCAAGCTCAAGATACTACATCTTACGGCCCTCTATGAAGCTATTTCTTTTGCACATGATGCTGAGAAGGAGTTTCAATTGATCACCAGGCCCGTTCACTTACAACAAATGCATCAATGACAACAATCAATCAAGTCCAATTTTCCTTTCAAGCATCCTTTCACTCCTTTACAATGGCCACCTACTTTTGAATGCCCTTCTCAATCCGATTTCACACCAATACCCAAGAAAACCCCCTTACATCCTACCAAACCTCCAACCCTTCAAACTATGATGATGGATGCTCAACAAAAGTGGCCCCATATCACTTGCTAGCATTGCGGTAAGTTTGGTCATACTAAAGCTAAATGTAGATTCCAAGCTAACAACATGAAGCCTGTTGGAGCTCAAGTACAGAACATAGAGGTGGTTTATGAAGACACTCAACCTGATTGGACCGAATACTGGAAAAAGATCTAAGTACCTTGGGTAATGCAATTTCTATCCACTTTTTACTTTGCATGCAAGGTACTATTAATGGTAAAGTTGTTAATATTGTACATGATGATGGTAGTTCGCATGATTTTATTTCTTATACAATGTGCAAGATCTCCAATTTAAACCATTTCCTTTTATGTATAAAGTTAAGGTTGCATTTCAAGGAAATAGATATAATGTTACAAGTGAAGTGCATAATGTTCAGATTTGTATAGGTTCATACATAGATGAATGCACCTTCTTTATTGCTCCTTTGCAGTCCTATGATGTTATACCTAGTATCCCTTCACGTCATCATTATAATCCATGCATTGATTATCATACACACACGATGAGTTTTAAGTTGAACAATCAAGATATTTCTTTGTATGCAATGCATGACTTTCAACCCTTTCCATTAATTAGTCATACTCAAGTAAAATGGGCATTCAGGAAAGGCTATAGTTTATGTATTGGTTTTGTCAATAACATAGTTGAACAATCAAGATATTTCTTTGTATGCAACGCATGACTTCCAACCCTTTCCATTAATTAGTCTTACTCAAGTAAAATGGGCATTTAGGAAAGGCTATAGTTTATGTATTGTTTTTGTCAATAACATAGTTGATTACACACATACACTTCCTAATGCACATAAATCATTTATGGCTTCTTATAAGGATTGTTTTATGGCTGATTTTCCTTCTAAACTACCACCTTCTAGGGGATCTCTTGACCATATTATAGACTTAATTCTTGGTAGTTCTCCTCTCCATAAAACACCTTATAGGCATATACCTTTACATCAAAAAGAAATATCTAATCAAGTTAAGGATCTACTCTAGAAAGGACTTATAAGGCCTTGTTTGTCTCCCTTTGGAGCACATTTTCTCTTATAGGAGAAGAAGAATAAGACTTATAGGATGTGCATTGACTATAGAACACTCAATAAGATCACAATTAAAAATAGATATCCTATTCCTAAGATAGATTTGCTAGATAAACTTCATGGAGCACGTGCCTTTAGCAAAATTGATCTTAAATCTGGGTATCATCAGATACGAATGAAACAAAATTACATTTATAAGAGTGCCTTTAGAACTCAAACTGGTCACTTTGAATTCATGGTAATGCCTTTTGGACTCACCAATGCACTTGCTTCATTTGCATGTCTGATGAATAACATTTTTCTCGATTAACAAGATATTGTTCTTGTTTTGTTTGATGATATAGTTGTCTATACTGAGAACGACAATGACCATGAAAATCATTTAGAAATTTTTTTAATTTTTTATACAAAAATAAACTTTATGTCAATCTTGAAAAGAGTTATTTCTTCCAAAAAGACTTAGGGTATTTAGGCTATTCATATATTTAGGTAGTGATGTGTGTGAACACACTAGGACCGCCGGAGCACTTTTTTTCCTCTTTAGGAGGTTTTTTCCCCCGGCTTGTATATACGCCTATTGCCCTAATGGGCTACTTATCTTTGTACATTCTCTAGTAATACAGTCAGTACTGTGTGTTGTGCTCCAAGCTTCTTCTTCTTCCTTGTGTTGTTCGCGTGCTTCCGGAGACGTCTAACTCCAACAATTGGTATCAGAGCAAGTCGTTGCTTCATCTAGGGCGCCATCGACACTCCTCCATTTGCACTATCGCAGCGCTTGTGCAGGCTATTTCATCTTTTTGTGCAAAAGGTATATACCAATTTCTGTTCGCCAGTTTAAGCGTCTCGAAGTCTTCTACAGGTCTAGCAAAACTCGTCTGGGCAATTCTGTTCAACTTTTTGAGATACAGTCAATTTTCTGCATCAAGGTATTTTAGTCACCGGCCATGGCTAAAAGCAGTGATGTATTCCGTATGTTGGCTGTTGAGGATAAGTTGGATGGTACCAACTACCCATTATGGGCTTATATGATGCGACATGTTTTGGTTGCAAAAGGATTGTGGAACATTGTGCAGGGTGTTGAAAGACATCCTGTTACACCTGTAACGACAGGTACTACAAATACAGGTGCTGGAGCTGATGAAGATGATGTCGAAGATGATATTGTGCAGATTCCTGTTCGTGCTGCTGTTTCTGTTGCACCTACTGCAGAGCAGATTCGTTGGGATGGCAGAGATGCCTAGGCACATGCATTGATAGCTTTGTCTGTCAAACATGCCATTATTCCTCATATTCTCTCTTACAGAACAGCTAGGGATGCTTGGGATACACTTACCACATTGTACCAAGCTAGGAATGAGGCTCGTGTTGCTTACCTCCGAAAACAGTTGGAGAGTGAGCACATGAATGAAGGTGATTCTATGGAGAGTTTCCTAACGAATATCAAAGATTTGAAGGAATAGTTGATTTCTGTTGATGAGGTTATACCAGATAGCTCACTTGTGCAGACCGTTCTGAATGGTCTTCCTGATTCATATCAGAGTTTTGCTTCTACTCTTCGGTTCATGATGAAAGGCAATCCGAATGCCTTATCATTTGAGGAGTTAGTCTCTGTTCTGTTGCAAGAAGATCAGTCCAGGCAGAACAGGTCCATTATGCATGTTGCAGATCAAGCTTTCCTGGCTAGTCAGAAGGGCAAAGGAAAATGGAGCTCTTCTACTAGTAAGCATAAATCTGCAAATGCTGCACATTCGAAGAACCAGGATAGAGATGAGGAGAAATCAGAAAAGCAGAAATTGTTTTGCAAGTACTGTAAAGGGAATGATCATATCATAAAGAACTGTCCAAAACTGGCTGCAAAAGAGGCAAAGATAAAGGAGGCTGGAATGGTTGTTGCAGAAGCCTCTACACCAAAAACAGAGTCTGCTAATCTTGTGCAGGAAGAAGAATGGGCGTTTACTACTGTTTGCAGTTTTGACCCATCTTCTCATGAGCAGTGCATGTCTACAGTGGACTCAGATGTTTGGTACTTTGACAGTGGGGCTACCAAACATATTACCTCGCAGCGCAGTTTCTTCTCTTCACTCGAGCGTGCCCCTACAGGGAATACTATCACATGCGCCAACAACTCCTCTTATCCTATTATGGGAGTTGGTAAGATCATTCTGACTACTGCTGATGGTAGTTCTTTCACCTTGTCAGATGCTTTATTTGTGCCAGGGATCAAGAAGAATCTGTTATCAGTTTCTGCATTAGCCAAGATTGGCTTGGTTGTGAAATTTGTTGATGACAGATGTACAGTTCATGATCTGTCAAATGGCGATGTTATTATTGCTTCTGGCATTTTATGTCGTGGGCTGTATAAGCTCATAGACTATGAAAGATCTGTGAATGATTCAGCATGTGCAGTTCATGATTCTCAGGCTATGTCAGATGCAAAGCTTTGGCATGCACGCTTTGGTCATCTGAATTTTGCTAGTTTGCTACGCCTGCAGAAATCTGATATGGTGTCTTCTTTGCCCAAGCTTGAGGCACCTGGAAAACATGTATGTGAAGGCTGTATTTTGGGCAAAATGAAGCATTCCTCCTTTCCAAAAGATGGTTCAGTTCGGGCTACGCAGAAATTGCAGCTTGTACATAGTGATGTCTGTGGTCCTATGCAGACATCCTCTTTTTGGAATTACCTTTACTTTGTGACTTTCATTGATGATTTTTCCAGGCATGCATGGGTATATCCACTCAAATCAAATTCCGAAGTATTCATGTGCTTTAAACAGTTTTTGGTTTCGGTTGAAAATCTGTCAGCATGTAAAATGGGCACCCTCCGTTCTGATCGAGGAGGGGAATATATGTCTTCTGATTTTAATGCATTTCTGGCTGAACGTGGGATAAAACACCAGTGTAGAGTGCCGTATACACTTCAACAGAATGGAGTTGCTGAACGGAAGAACAGGTCACTCATGGAGATGGTGAGGTGTATGGTCAAGAGTCGGGCTTTACCACATAGTTTCTGGCTTGAGGTTGTCATGTGTGCAGCATATGTACTTAACAGGTGTCCCACTAAAGCGCTGCAGTCTATCACTCCATATGAGGCTTGGCATGACCGCAAGCCATCTGTTGCTCATCTGCGTGTTTTTGGTTGTTTGGCATATGCATTAGTGCCTGAACAACATCGTAGAAAATTGGATGATAAGGCAGTAAAATGTATTTTTGTTGGGTACAATTCTGAAAGTAAAGGCTATCGTCTGTATCATCCACAGACTAAACGCATTCTGGTTAGCCGTGATGTTTTCTTTGTGGAAGATGCTATTCAGCCATTGCTTTCATGTACTAAGGAGACATCTGTTAGCTCCAAAGACATGTATGATACCTTGATGCGTCTATTTACAGGTGGACAATCTAGTGTTGGTCCTAATGAGGCAACTTCTCAGCCTTTGCAGGTTTCATATGATGATGCAGATCATTCTATTTCTGGTGCAGATTTACATGATGCACTTGTTGATGAGAGAGCTGATATTGAGCAGGCAAAAACTATGCCAAAATGGCTGGTGCAGACTTTGCGTGACAGCAAATGAGATGCACCTTTGTCATATCGTACTCGTTCAGGCTCTCATAGTGCCTCCTTTGCATCAGATTGCTATGCTATGGCTGCATCTAGTCTCTGTGATGAGAATGAGCCTGTTTCTTTTGATGAAGCACAGAATTCAGAAAATTGGACGGCTGCCATGCAATCTGAATATGATGTTATAATGAAGAATGGTACATGGTCTTTATGTGACTTGCCTCCTGGCAAGAAGGCCATTGGCACTAAGTGGGTATACAAGCTGAAGCGTAAACCTGATGGTACAGTTGACAGGTATAAGGCTAGGCTTGTTGCAAAGGGTTATGCGCAGGAAAGAGGCATTGATTTTGATGAGACCTTTGCACCTACATGCCGTATGACTACTGTTCGGAGCATTTGTGCACTTGCAGCCCATCACGGTTGGAATGTACATCAGTTGGACATTAAAACAGCATTTCTGAATGGTAACTTGCATGAAGAAGTGTATGTTTTTCAGCCCCAAGGCTTTGTGCAGAAAGGGCATGAAAACCAGGTGTGCAGGTTAAAGAAGGCATTATATGGTTTAAAGCAAGCACCACATGCTTAGTATGAGAAGATACATGCCTATCTGGTTGCACATGGTTTTGTGAATAGTCCAACTGAAAGCACCTTATATATTAAGCGTGCTCATGATGTGCTTCTTATCATTGTTGTCTATGTTGATGACATGCTGCTAACTGCTCCTATTGGGAAGCATATTGCTGATTTCAAGGCTGATTTGCATGCCTCATTTGAGATGTCTGATTTGGGGCATTTGCATCACTATTTGGGCATTCAATTTATGCAAGTTGATGGTGGAATGGCTTTGTGTCAAACGAAATATATTGACACATTATTGCAGCGTTTTGGCCTTGAAGATTGTAAGCCTATTGCCACTCCTATGGAGACAAGTTTACGATTGAGTCTTCATGATGTTGGAGATGCATTTGATGCTGTTCTCTATCAGCAGGCTGTTGGATGCTTGATTTACTTATGCATTACTCGGCCAGATATTCAGTTTGCTGTCTCACAGATGAGCAGGTTTATGCATTGCCCAGGAGTCACGCATTGGAAGGCGGTTAAGCGCATGTTTCGCTACTTGAGTGGTACTCGGCTACTTGGGTTGTTTTATCCCAAGGGGGGATCACTACTGCCAGATTTGCATGCTTTTTGTGACTCTGATTGGGCTGGTTGCTTATGACACTCGTGTGTCCACCAGTGGTTTTTGCTTCATGCTTGGTAGCTCATGTATATCTTGGTTGAGCAAGAAGCAGCCTATTGTGGCCACTTCCAGTTGTGAAGCTAAGTATAGGGAAGCTTTCACAGCGACTGTTGAGTGTGTGTGGCTCAGACGCCTTATGGCTGATTTGGGTGTTGGCCAGTCTTCTGCCACCACCATCTTCACTGACAGTCAGAGCGCATTGGCAGTTGCGAGGAACCCTGTGTTCCATGCTCGCACTAAGCACATTGAGGTGCATTATCACTATGTCAGGGAGAGGTTCTCTGCTGGGGAGATCAGCTTGGCATATGTGCCCACGCAGGAGAACATTGCAGACCTTTTCACGAAGGCTCTGCCTAGGGAGAAGTTTGAAGCTTTCCGTAAAGCTTTGGGCTTAGTTCCATTTGTGGAGTGATTTCCACATAGCTTGGCACTTCCTTATACATGAGTTCCAGCTCCTTGTTCACCGCATCACTCCCAGGGGGGATTTGTTGATATATTTAGGTAGTGATGTGTGTGAACACACTAGGACCGTCGGGGCACTTTTTTCCCTCTTTAGGAGGTTTTTTTCCCCCGGCTTGTATATATGCCTATTGCCATAATGGGCTACTTATCTTTGTACATTCTCTAGTAATACATTAAGTATTGTGTGTTTTGCTCCAAGCTTCTTCTTCTTCCTTGTGCTGTTCACGTGCTTCCGCAGATGTCTAACTCCAACATAGGCCATATTGTTTCTAGTCAAGGCATTCATGTAGATCCAAAGAGAATTAAAGTAATTGAAAAATGGTATGTACCTCAACCTATGAATGATGTATGCTCTTTTCTAGGGTTAGCTAGTTTTTATAGAAAGTTTGTAAAAGGTTTTTCTAATTTAGCACTCGCATGCACATTATTATTAAAGAAAAAGTTAAAATTTGCATGGGGATTAGCACAACAACAATCTTTTGAAAACCTCACTTTCTCATGCATCTATTTTGCAATTACTAGATTTTGCACAACCTTTCCATGTAGTTACAGATGCTAGTCGTTTAGGTATTGGTGTTGTATAAATGCAAACTAATTATCCCATTGCATTTGAAAGTAGGAAACTTAAACCTTTTGAAAAGAATTATAATACATATGATAAAGAACTCTTAGTTATTGTGCATGCTTTAAAAATTTTCAAACATTGCCTTATGGGTTCTGAAGTACTAATCAAAACAAACCAAGAAGCTATTAAGCATTTATTAAATCAACCATTGATTTTTTATAGACACATTAAATGGTCTTCATTCATACAAAATTTTGAGCTTCTAATTCAATATCAACCTTGCAAAGCTAATGTTGTAGTTGATGCCCTTAGTCGTTTCCCATCCTCACAAACAAATATCATTTCTATCAATAATATTTTTGCTATTCATATTCACTCATTTCATGACATGGTTCCTACTTATGCATCTGATTTGTATTTTTCACAAAAATTGAATGCTTTCAATAATTCTACAATACTTAGTGAGGATCATTACACTATTCATAATGTATTCTTGTATTTACAACACAAGTTATGCATCACACAAGGTTTCAAAGAATTTTTATGAAAGAGATGCATGAACCACCATATATGGGTCATAGGGGCATACAAAGTACTATTTCTACATATAGAGAATTCTTCTTTTGGCGAAATATGGAAAAGGATATTGCATAGTAAGTTTCCCATTGCATTTTATGTCAACGTGTGAAATGACATCATGGTAAAGCATTTGGATTATTAATGCCACTTCCCATACCTAATGGTCCATGGCAACAAATTTCTATGGATTTTATTACTGGTCTTCTTACAACTTCATCTCATAATGATATGATTTGGACAATTATTGATAGGTTTAGTAAAATGGCGTAATTCATTCATTGTAAAAAGACTCTTTCTGCACCTCAAGTTGTTAAGTTATTTATTAAATGTATTTTTCCACATCATGGTTTTCCAAAAGTTATTCTTTCATATCGAGATGTTTGTTTTGTAATCGCTTTTGGGTTGCATTATTTCAAAATTTAGGTTCCAAAATAAACTTTAGCTCTACATCTCATCCTAAAAGCAATGTGCAAAGTGAAGCTACAAACAGGACTCTTTTAGATATATTACTTTGTTATTCTTTAGATAATCCAAGTAATTGGGATGAGAAAATTTCTTTACTACAATTTGCATATAATAACACAACACATACCACTAATGGAGGTGCACCATATGAAATTGTTTATGGTAAAAAGCTTCCCACTCCCATGATTCTCACTTAAACTGATATACCTATGGCTGACTCTTTGGCACAAGATCATGTTTCTACACTTCATGAGGTTCATGAGCACATTAAAACATGTCAACAATGTTACATGCATAATGTTAATAAGAAACGAGTAGCTAAAGAATTGAATGAAAATGACTTGGTATGGTTACGAATAATTAAAAGATGTTTGAAAAACATTTCACAATATCTTAAAGTTAAACTTGCACCATGTTATTATGGATGTTTCCGTATTATTCAAAAAATTAATGAGAATGCTTTTAGATTAGACATACTTTATTATTGGAATATACATAATTCTTTTCATATCAGTTTATTGAAATCTTTTAAAGGAATTTTACCACTCATTCCTATTTTAAATGATCCTCCTTTACTTGAAGAGGATGCTAAAATTTTAATTCCAAAGAAAATACTTGTTTATGATGTTACTACTACATGCACTAGTAAGCAATATCATAGATATTTAGTTAAATATAAAAATTGCTCACTTGAAAAATCTCAAGGTGAAGACTCATGAGGATGTGAATGCACATGGACTTATTCACATATTTTTGAAAATATTTAAAAGATAGTATTTTAGTTATTTTATGTAAAAATAATAGATTGCTTTAGAAAGCGATATTTTTGTAAAAATAGTAGATCGCTTAGAAAGAAATGATTTTGTTAATAAAATAGATTTTTGTAAACGCACGCTTTTTGAAGTGTTGCCCTCATGTATCTTCTATTCAAAATGTAATGAAAAATGCCTATAAATACACATGCTTTGATAAACTCGTCCATCTGAGTATGTGGGGGGAGATTGTACCCAATCTTGTGTCCAATCTCTTGTCTCCATCTATTATGTTTATGCTTTTATGAGGTTTCATTTCTGTACTATCTCCATGTATATGCGTCTTCAATATCCAATCAACATATAGAGTAGTCATGTTTTGTTTCTAAAGCCTTGAAAACAAGATATCATGTTGTGGAAGGTGTCACTTGAAATCCATCATGTTCCTCAAAATGAAAACTCCTTGAAACATTCGCTCTTCACTTGTTGAATGAGTTTGAAGGATTATCTTATCCTCTTGATGACTTGAGCTCTTCCATAGCTCCTTTTTTACCTATTCTTTTCATTCCATTACCTCCAACAAATGTAAATCACATATATGGTATAAAGCTTATCAATGCTACATAATTTTTATTGGTAAGATAATTTTATTGGATTAGGAAGAAGAGAGTCAAAGAACGTTGTAACGAAAATGGTATTTCAAATAACGTGCAATACCCTAGCACATGGTTGGGGACAAGACACTTGTCAACCACTTACAATCAGAACTTATAATGAGATTGTACTTTTTCCAAATGATGATGACTAGGTGCTAGACCTACTTTGGAGAAGTAATGTATTATTAATGCAAGCTTATTTATTTTTTTAGTATCTGCATATATCGAACAATGATCTCTATCTTTCAAATCATTAGGGAAAAAAATGAACCCTGCATTGGCCTTGTAAGGATCCCTAATTTTTAGGGATTAAATTTAAGATTGTCAAGGATTAAGGGGACACAAAATACCACTGGTGGTTTTGTCTATTAAAATATAAGAGAAAAAAAACTTCAAATGTATCATGGGACGAATTGAATTCAGACCATTGGATATGTTCGTTTGAACGATGGTGATTAAAAGAGATGGGGGACCATAATGATTGTGTGAGTATTTCGAATGTCACAGAGAGAGAGAAGGTGAAATGTGCAATCTATCACAACCCTTCATTTGTCCAAGATATAATGGTCTACCATGTTTCATGCTGATATGAAAAACACGGGTCAATAATGAATCCTTCTATAATACAAAAATCGGACTATGTCGAAAATCTTTAATGCAAGAGTCTAGGTTTCTAAGAAGGTAACAAAGCTCTTAATGCAAGAGACTATAGGGTTCTAAATAAGGTATGAAAGCTTTTCTTACTGATGTTCTCATCGGACGGTGGAGTACAAGTGGCAAGAAGATTGACAAACGTGCTTATACAAATTGTGGAACAAAGGGGAAACAGTCATCCAATATTGGGAGGTTCAAAGTTTGAGTTTGTAGTCTAGTTTCCAAGGGCTGTTTTCTATGTTGATAATATTACAATTAGACAGGTCTTTTGAAGTCGAGAATTAATAAGGATATAAAAATAGTCATCACCTTTGTGCATATCTTATTAAAAAGGTTCAAAAAAGGAGTCTATAGACATCTTGATTATCACATTTTCAAGAAATTTATAGGTTTTGAATCTTGACTCTGAAAAGCATGAGCTGTTTTTATATTTCAGTTTTGAATATTTTACTTTTGTAGTTTGAAAAAAATGTGCCATTGGCTTCTGCTTTTCTAATAAGGTGGAGTTCAATCTTATGATTTTCTCCCTAAACTTAAATTAATTGAAAATGTGAATGTAGAATGAAGGAAATGATACCCACAAGAACCCCCAAATCCCATACAAACAAGGACAGAACATCTAGAATCTACTAAGAATGAACAAAACCCGGAGGCCGCTACCGGTAGGAATTGGAAAAGGATGGCATTAAGGGCATATGAGGAGATTAGTTTGAAATGAAGTGTTGCCCTCAACTACTTGTCTCCTTTTTAAAAATTAGCATTCATTTCAACATGTCATAAAAATAAATACCTCTAGGATCCAATAAAAAAGGACTCATTTTCAACAATTTTCTTCATTACTTAAGGAATCTTTAAAGAGACCATGACACATATATATATATATATATATATATATATATATATATATATATATATATATATATATATATATATATATATATATATATATATATTTCAAGTTGGGAGTTAATCTACTCTCCCAGACTTTAATTAATAGAAAGAACGATTGTACAAGTGAACGGGTCTAGCACCCTTGGGAGCCCCTGAATCCCACAGAGCACTTTATTTACTTTTCAATGTTTATTATAATAAATGTTGGATCAATGGATAGCTTCATAAGTATAAAGTACATGTGTTTTTCCTTGCAACGCACTTTATTAGAATAATGAATCCTTCTATAATACAACAATCGGACCATGTCGAAAATCTTTAATGCAAGCGTCTAGGCTTCTAACGAAGGTATATCAAAGCTCTTAATGCAAGAGACTATAGGGTTCTAAATAAGGTATCAAAGCTCTTTTCTTACTGATGTTCTGATCTGACGGTGGAGTACAAGTAGCAAGAAGCTTGACAAACATGCATATACAAATTGTGGAAGAGAAGGGAAACAGTCGGCCAATATTGGGAAGTTCAAAGTTTTGAGTTTGTTGTCTAGTTTCCGAGAGTTCTTTTTACCTCTTATGCTCCGCAACCCTTGCTTCTTCTTCCAAAGAAAATCCAAATACTGATCACTCTTCAGTGTAAAGAATTCCTAACTTGGTTGGATTGGCTGCCCTTAACTATGTAATGAAATAACAAATAAATACAAGTTTTCTTGTAGTGTTCTCAGAGAGGACACTAAGTGTAAACGTATTGAAGACGAGTAAAGACTCTCTGCAAGAGACTTCGAACAATCCAGGTATTCTCCCAAATTTGACTCCATATCCAACCCTTTCAGTAGCATAAGATTCTCAGGATATGGCGTTAAGAACATTTAGACAAAGGCCAAAATTTCAATGCCTGACACAATACATATCACCACTCTGTTCATCTAATTTTTTTTTTAACTTGATCAGAACATCACTTCGGCTCAATTGTTGCACTAACACCATAGCCTCCACTGTATTGAAACGATGAGCTGTCGTAAAGTGGGTCTTCGGATTCGTTTTTCGGACTACGATCGACACCCTTGAAATCAGAAACATAATTATGCTGATCGAAATCATTTTCTCCCTCATACGCGGCCGTGATATCTTCCAATTCCTTCACAATTTGCTTCATAGATGGGCGAGATTCGCAAGATTCGTCCACACATCTCAGCGCCAAGTTTAACAGAGCACTCAACTGAGAGTCGGGGCATGATTTCCCAACTTCAGCATCTACCAGTGATAGGCGTACAGCAGGCAAGCCTCCTCTTTGTAAAGCTGTTCTGACTTCACGAACGATGAAGCTGCCTTGCTCAAGAGGCTTTCTGGAAGTAATAAGCTCCAGGATAACCACACCAAAGCTATACACGTCACTCTTGTCTGTATACCTTTGAGTTGCGTAGTACTCTGGATCCAAGTATCCCTTCAAAACCAATATAGCACTCAATATCCAGTGCGCAAAAGGAATCAAGCAAGACAGAAAAACAATCTTTTCTTAGCCGTACCAAGGTCCCTTTCACCTGCGTGTCCAGTTCTTCACCTCCACCCACTATGAACTTTGAAAGTCCAAAGTCTGCTACTTTCGCTACAAGATTTCGATCAAGCAGGATATTAGCTGATTTGATGTCTCGGTGAAAGATGGAGGGGTCCGCTTCATTGTGCAGATATGCAAGGCCCCTTGCAGAATCAAGCGCAACTTGCAACCTTCTTGGCCAATCCATCCTGATACTCGTTTTGCCTATCATCAAAAGGCATTAATATTTAGAACCTATAATCCACTAGCAAACAATATTCAGGGCCAAGAGGAAAGAACTAAGTATTTGCCTACCTGACAGCGAGTCCTGTACGGTCCCATTTGGTAAATATTCATAGATAAGCATTTGCTCCTCCAAGCAGAAGCCCACAAGATTGACAAGGTTCTTATGATGAACTCTGGACAGCAACTCGATCTCATTCTTGAATTCGGTTGTCCCCTGTTGCGATCTTGCATCCAATCTTTTAATGGCAACTTCCTCGCCAGAAGGCAATGTTGCTCTGTATACCTGTCAAGAGTATAAAATCCAAATTCATGTACAAAGAGCTGCAGGTCTTTGATGCTAATAAGGAGCAAAAGTTTAGTATACCTTGCCAAAGCCACCTTCACCGATTTCATGAGCTTTACTGAAGTTGTTTGTGATCTTTTTAATCTCTCCTAAAGTGAAAAACCGTGCACCTTTGAGCTTCAGAGGACCTCCATCTTTCTTTTTCCATAAAACTGGAAAATAGAATTACATAGAAGGAAAAGCAACACACACACACACAATTGTGAGATTGTATTAAAGACATCATTGCTTCAGGTGTCAATAAACACTAATACTAATTTTACCGAATGGCTTGCTTATTTTTTCAGCTTTTTCCGCCCTCTTCCTTTGCAACAATGCATAAACAGCAACACCAGCGATCACCAGAACAGAAATCACTACTCCAGCTGCAATACCAGCTTTTGCACCCCCACTCAAACCTGAGGATCTGGAAGAGACTGCAAGAGTACCAAATCCAGAATATACTAAATCAGAGCCTGACTACACAAACGTACCCTAATTTAAACAACAAAGAGGATTTCGTGCTGATTAGTTCACACATGATAAATACCTAGAGGATTATAAGGGCCTGTAGGAAAGAACAGAAATGGTCCCACAGCATCAGTCAGAACAGATTTGCTGCTGATGAGGCTTATGATGAGGTTAGCAGCAGTTACATCCCAGACTTGTGTATTATTTGGATATATAGATGCAGACAGTGTTGTGCTACTGGTAACCAACATTAAAACTTGATCTGTTGAGTTGAGTAGAGGGATGTTGTTAACAAAGGAAGACTGTAACACAGAGATTGTGTTCGGTACCAAAGGAACCTTCAAGCCAGTAAAAACAATTATCCCGCTCACAGGATATGAACAAAGACAACTGCCAGCAGCTGCTGTGGGGTTAGGAGAATATCCAATCTGGCACCCACAAGAGGACGGCGGTGCTGCATTGGATGTTACCTCACCACTGCATGCATTGTTGAATATGTTTGGATTGGATACACAGATATTGTTCCCTTGCAAACTGCATAGAATCCACTCCACTATCTCATAATTATAAAAACAAAAGGCCGTTTTTGAGCTCTTTCAGCATTATTGACTGAAAGGAGGAATACTTACTTTAAAGATCCATTGAAAGTCCCCTCAAGAAGATCAGTAATATTGTTTTGCTGAAGATTAACATCCATCAGAGCAGCATTTGCCTGTGAAAGGTCCAAGGTTCCATTCAAGTGATTGTAGCCAAGATTCCTGTGCACATGCATAGCACACAAATGCAAACTTTATAAAAGATTCGACTTTCCTTTAGCTGCATTATTGTGCTTCTCAATTTCAAAATTCTACAAGCTTACACAGTCTCAAGGTTAGGCGATGCAAAAAAACTTGCAGGCACAGGTCCTTCCAAACCACCATTCTCTATGTCTCTGAAATGTTATTGATATGAGTCAATCAGAGAGCATACTGAAGGTTTCTTCCCAATCTAACATGATAGTATTCTATACTCACAAACTGGACAAGTTTGAAAATGAAAGCAACCATGAGGGAAATGGACCAGATGTAAATACGTTGTGACCTAGGTACCTGTCGAGAATAAGGGTTGCAAAAGAATTCATCAATAGAATATTCCACAAGCTTACTCTGAAATCATGCAAAGTGATCAAGTATCGGTACACCTACAGAGACTGTAACTTCGTAAGACTAGAGACATTTACAATATCCCCAGTTAAGTTGTTATGATCCAGCTGTCTGCACAGTGAAACAAGAAATTTTCAAAGAAAGCAAAGAAAAATGAACAAAGTTAGCATTTATACAAGAAGGTTAGAGTTGCAAAAACATGTCCTAAAAGAACCTCCATGTCACCATTTGAGGCCATTCCCTCAGTGACCTAAAAGCCCTTCAGAACCCTCGCCTAGCTGATGGGGGTGACCTGACAAAAGTCCTTCAGAAGCCTGGCCTAGCCGATTGGTTGAAACTTACATCTCCATTCTTCTAGACAGGCTAACAAACCATTTAGCATGCCACTCATCTTTTGTAATAACCCCACATTATCTTGGACTGATGTGGTTCACACTGTGCAGTAGCACAAGGTGGCCACCACTCTGATCCAATTCAAACGAACAAATGTCAATCCGTTCATAGTGGACCCTGTCGGGCAGTTGTCTTTTTCCCATTCCAGCTCACTTCACAAAGTTTCAATGTCTGTTCCAATAGCCCCCAACCCTCCCCCCCCCCCCCCCCAAAACATCACCCCTGCAATGTTTCAGGGCTGACTCAGCTAGAAAATCACTTTAAACAGGAATTTTCTTTAGTATTGAAATAAGGTTAAAGTTTTTACTCCAACAATCAACACTTTCTTTTCCTGTGCACTTTTGAGCAGTGGCAGCATTCATGCCTTCCTTTCTTCCACCCTTCTATCTGAACAGAAAAGTGGTGGAATGTCGAACTTTTATTTTATTCAGCCTGAAATAACATGATATTGAGTATGAGTTCCTCTGGCCCCATCTGAACCCAGCCTTTAGTTTCCACCAAAAGAGCTACATGCCTATCTTTGGATATGCTTGAACATCAACTTGCCCATTCTTGTAGACAACTACCAAGCCATGTGGTATTCTACTCATCTTCTTTGACAAACCCACATTATTTTAGTTTCCACTAAAAAAATTACAAGCCGGATGATTGCACCACCCTATGTTTGGATACACTTGAACATGTCCATTTTCAGTGACTTCCCCCACTGAGAATCGCCTTTGCTTGTATCCATTTCCTTCCTGATGAGGAATGTAGAATTAAGTGATACAGATCATTGCCAATGAATGCTTGGAATTATAAACTTGTTACATTGGGAGATGAAGAAAAAACCGAAGAAACTTGGATCCCATATTTTTCTCCAATCTCTCTGAATTGTTGCAACACGTTCTGCAGCATGTATGAACTGCATATACAATCAACTTCACACAATACATGACAGTCTTCCCACCTATACAAGCCATTGGACATGAAGGAGAGTGTTGAAAGCCTATACAAGCCATTGGACATGAAGGAGAGTGTTCAACCCTGGCCTAGCCGATTGGTTGAAACTTACATCTCCATTCTTGTAGACAGCTAACAAACCATTTAGCATGCCACTCATCTTTTGTAATAACCCCACATTATCTTGGACTGATGTGGTTCACACTGTGCAGTAGCACAAGGTGGCCACCACTCTGATCCAATTCAAACGAACAAATGTCAATCCGTTCATAGTGGACCCTGTCGGGCAGTTGTCTTTTTCCCATTCCAGCTCACTGCACAAAGTTTCAATGTCTGTTCCAATAGCCCCCAACCCTCCCCCCCCCCCCCCCCAACATCACCCCTGCAATGTTTCAGGGCTGACTCAGCTAGAAAATCACTTTAAACAGGAATTTTCTTTAGTATTGAAATAAGGTTAAAGTTTTTACTCCAACAATCAACACTTTCTTTTCCTGTGCACTTTGAGCAGTGGCAGCATTCATGCCTTCCTTTCTTCCACCCTTCTATCTGAACAGAAAAGTGGTGGAATGTCGAAATTTTATTTTATTTAGCCTGCAATAACATGATATTGAGTATGAGTTCCTCTGGCCCCATCTGAACCCAGCCTTTAGTTTCCACCAAAAGAGCTACATGCCTATCTTTGGATATGCTTGAACATCAACTTGCCCATTCTTGTAGACAACTACCAAGCCATGTGGTATTCTACTCATCTTCTTTGACAAACCCACATTATTTTAGTTTCCACTAAAAAAATTACAAGCCGGATGATTGCACCACCCTATGTTTGGATACACTTGAACAGCATGTCCATTTTCAGTGACTTCCCCCACTGAGAATCGCCTTTGCTTGTATCCTTTTCCTTCCTGATGAGGAATGTAGAATTAAGCAATACAGATCATTGCCAATGAATGCTTGGAATTATAAACTTGTTACATTGGGAGATGAAGAAAAAACCGAAGAAACTTGGATCCCATATTTTTCTCCAATTTCTCTGAATTGTTGCAACACGTTCTGCAGCATGTATGACCTGCATATACAATCAACTTCACACAATACATGACAGTCTTCCCACCTATACAAGCCATTGGACATGAAGGAGAGTGTTGAAAGCCTATACAAGCCATTGGACATGAAGGAGAGTGTTCAACCCTGGCCTAGCCGATTGGTTGAAACTTACATCTCCATTCTTGTAGACAGCTAACAAACCATTTAGCATGCCACTCATCTTTTGTAATAAACCCACATTATCTTGGACTGATGTGGTTCACACTGTGCAGTAGCACAAGGTGGCCACCACTCTGATCCAATTCAAACGAACAAATGTCAATCCGTTCATAGTGGACCCTGTCAGGCAGTTGTCTTTTTCCCATTCCAGCTCACTGCACAAAGTTTCAATGTCTGTTCCAATAGCCCCCAACCCTCCCCCCCCCCCCCCCCCAACATCACCACTGCAATGTTTCAGGGCTGACTCAGCTAGAAAATCACTTTAAACAGGAATTTTCTTTAGTATTGAAATAAGGTTAAAGTTTTTACTCCAACAATCAACACTTTCTTTTCCTGTGCACTTTGAGCAGTGGCAGCATTCATGCCTTCCTTTCTTCCACCCTTCTATCTGAACAGAAAAGTGGTGGAATGTCGAAATTTTATTTTATTCAGCCTGAAATAACATGATATTGAGTACGAGTTCCTCTGGCCCCATCTGAACCCAGCCTTTAGTTTCCACCAAAAGAGCTACATGCCTATCTCTGGATATGCTTGAACATCAACTTGCCCATTCTTGTAGACAACTACCAAGCCATGTGGTATTCTACTCATCTTCTTTGACAAACCCACATTATTTTAGTTTCCACTAAAAAAATTACAAGCCGGATGATTGCACCACCCTATGTTTGGATACACTTGAACAGCATTGTCCATTTTCAGTGACTTCCCCCACTGAGAATCGCCTTTGCTTGTATCCTTTTCCTTCCTGATGAGGAATGTAGAATTAAGTGATACAGAATCATTGCCAATGAATGCTTGGAATTATAAACTTGTTACATTGGGAGATGAAGAAAAAACCGAAGAAACTTGGATCCCATATTTTTCTCCAATTTCTCTGAATTGTTGCAACACGTTCTGCAGCATGTATGACCTGCATATACAATCAACTTCACACAATACATGACAGTCTTCCCACCTATACAAGCCATTGGACATGAAGGAGAGTGTTGAAAGCCTATACAAGCCATTGGACATGAAGGAGAGTGTTCAACCCTGGCCTAGCCGATTGGTTGATACTTACATCTCCATTCTTGTAGACAGCTAACAAACCATTTAGCATGCCACTCATCTTTTGTAATAAACCCACATTATCTTGGACTGATGTGGTTCACACTGTGCAGTAGCACAAGGTGGCCACCACTCTAATCCAATTCAAACGAACAAATGTCAATCCGTTCATAGTGGACCCTGTCAGGCAGTTGTCTTTTTCCCATTCCAGCTCACTGCACAAAGTCTCAATGTCTGTTCCAATAGCCCCCAACCCTCCCACCCCCCCCCCCCCCCCAACATCACCCCTGCAATGTTTCAGGGCTGACTCAGCTAGAAAATCACTTTAAACAGGAATTTTCTTTAGTATTGAAATAAGGTTAAAGTTTTTACTCCAACAATCAACACTTTCTTTTCCTGTGCACTTTGAGCAGTGGCAGCATTCATGCGTTCCTTTCTTCCACCCTTCTATCTGAACAGAAAAGTGGTGGAATGTCGAAATTTTATTTTATTCAGCCTGAAATAACATGATATTGAGTATGAGTTCATCTGGCCCCATCTGAACCCAGCCTTTAGTTTCCACCAAAAGAGCTACATGCCTATCTCTGGATATGCTTGAACATCAACTTGCCCATTCTTGTATACAACTACCAAGCCATGTGGTATTCTACTCATCTTCTTTGACAAACCCACATTATTTTAGTTTCCACTAAAAAAATTACAAGCCCGATGATTGCACCACCCTATGTTTGGATACACTTGAACAGCATTGTCCATTTTCAGTGACTTCCCTCACTGAGAATCGCCTTTGCTTGTATCCTTTTCCTTCCTGATGAGGAATGTAGAATTAAGTGATACAGATCATTGCCAATAAATGCTTGGAATTATAAACTTGTTACATTGGGAGATGAAGAAAAAACCGAAGAAACTTGGATCCCATATTTTTCTCCAATTTCTCTGAATTGTTGCAACACGTTCTGCAGCATGTATGAACTGCATATACAATCAACTTCACACAATACATGACAGTCTTCCCAGCTATACAAGCCATTGGACATGAAGGAGAGTGTTGAAAGCCTATACAAGCCATTGGACATGAAGGAGAGTCTTCAACCCTGGCCTAGCCGATTGGTTGAAACTTACATCTCCATACTTGTAGACAGCTAACAAACCATTTAGCATGCCACTCATCTTTTGTAATAAACCCACATTATCTTGGACTGATGTGGTTCACACTGTGCTGTAGCACAAGGTGGCCACCACTCTGATCCAATTCAAACGAACAAATGTCAATCCGTTCATAGTGGACCCTGTCGGGCAGTTGTCTTTTTCCCATTCCAGCTCACTGCACAAAGTTTCAATGTCTGTTCCAATAGCCCCCAACCCTCCCCCCCCCCCCCCCAACATCACCCCTGCAATGTTTCGGGGCTGACTCAGCTAGAAAATCACTTTAAACAGGAATTTTCTTTAGTATTGAAATAAGGTTAAAGTTTTTACTCCAACAATCAACACTTTCTTTTCCTGTGCACTTTGAGCAGTGGCAGCATTCATGCCTTCCTTTCTTCCACCCTTCTATCTGAACAGAAAAGTGGTGGAATGTCGAAATTTTATTTTATTCAGCCTAAAATAACATGATATTGAGTATGAGTTCATCTGGCCCCATCTGAACCCAGCCTTTAGTTTCCACCAAAAGAGCTACATGCCTATCTCTGGATATGCTTGAACATCAACTTGCCCATTCTTGTAGACAACTACCAAGCCATGTGGTATTCTACTCATCTTCTTTGACAAACCCACATTATTTTAGTTTCCACTAAAAAAATTACAAGCCGGATGATTGCACCACCCTATGTTTGGATACACTTGAACAGCATTGTCCATTTTCAGTGACTTCCCCCACTGAGAATCGCCTTTGCTTGTATCCTTTTCCTTCCTGATGAGGAATGTAGAATTAAGTGATACAGATCATTGCCAATGAATGCTTGGAATTATAAACTTGTTACATTGGGAGATGAAGAAAAAACCGAAGAAACTTGGATCCCATATTTTCCTCCAATTTCTCTGAATTGTTGCAACACATTCTGCAGCATGTATGAACTACATATACAATCAACTTCACACAATACATGACAGTCTTCCCAGCTATACAAGCCATTGGACATGAAGGAGAGTGTTGAAAGCCTATACAAGCCATTGGACATGAAGGAGAGTGTTCAACCCTGGCCTAGCCGATTGGTTGGAACTTACATCTCCATTCTTGTAGACAGCTAACAAACCATTTAGCATGCCACTCATCTTTTGTAATAACCCCACATTATCTTGGACTGATGTGGTTCACATTGTGCAGTAGCACAAGGTGGCCACCACTCTGATCCAATTCAAACGAACAAATGTCAATCCGTTCATAGTGGACCCTGTCAGGCAGTTGTCTTTTTCCCATTCAAGCTCACTGCACAAAGTTTCAATGTCTGTTCCAATAGCCCCCAACCCTCCCCCCCCCCCCCCCCCGCCCCAACATCACCCCTGCAATGTTTCAGGGCTGACTCAGCTAGAAAATCACTTTAAACAGGAATTTTCTTTAGTATTGAAATAAGGTTAAAGTTTTTACTCCAACAATCAACACTTTCTTTTCCTGTGCACTTTGAGCAGTGGCAGCATTCATGCCTTCCTTTCTTCCACCCTTCTATCTGAACAGAAAAGTGGTGGAATGTCGAAATTTTATTTTATTCAGCCTGAAATAACATGATATTGAGTATGAGTTCATCTGGCCCCATCTGAACCAAGCCTTTAGTTTCCACCAAAAGAGCTACATGCCTATCTCTGGATATGCTTGAACATCAACTTGCCCATTCTTGTAGACAACTACCAAGCCATGTGGTATTCTACTCATCTTCTTTGACAAACCCACATTATTTTAGTTTCCACTAAAAAAATTACAAGCCGGATGATTGCACCACCCTATGTTTGGATACACTTGAACAGCATTGTCCATTTTCAGTGACTTCCCCCGCTGAGAATCGCCTTTGCTTGTATCCTTTTGCTTCCTGATGAAGAATGTAGAATTAAGTGATACAGATCATTGCCAATGAATGCTTGGAATTATAAACTTGTTACATTGGGAGATGAAGAAAAAACCGAAGAAACTTGGATCCCATATTTTTCTCCAATTTCTCTGAATTGTTGCAACACGTTCTGCAGCATGTATGAACTGCATATACAATCAACTTCACACAATACATGACAGTCTTCCCAGCTATACAAGCCATTGGACATGAAGGAGAGTGTTGAAAGCCTATACAAGCCATTGGACATGTAGGAGAGTGTTCAACCCTGGCCTAGCCGATTGGTTGAAACTTACATCTCCATTCTTGTAGACAGCTAACAAACCATTTAGCATGCCACTCATCTTTTGTAATAACCCCACATTATCTTGGACTGATGTGGTTCACACTGTGCAGTAGCACAAGGTGGCCACCACTCTGATCCAATTCAAACGAACAAATGTCAATCCGTTCATGGTGGACCCTGTCAGGCAGTTGTCTTTTTCCCATTCAAGCTCACTGCACAAAGTTTCAATGTCTGTTCCAATAGCCCCCAACCCTCCCCCCCCCCCCCCCCCAACATCACCCCTGCAATGTTTCAGGGCTGACTCAGCTAGAAAATCACTTTAAACAGGAATTTTCTTTAGTATTGAAATAAGGTTAAAGTTTTTACTCCAACAATCAACACTTTCTTTTCCTGTGCACTTTGAGCAGTGGCAGCATTCATGCCTTCCTTTCTTCCACCCTTCTATCTGAACAGAAAAGTGGTGGAATGTCGAAATTTTATTTTATTCAGCCTCAAATAACATGATATTGAGTATGAGTTCATCTGGCCCCATCTGAACCCAGCCTTTAGTTTCCACCAAAAGAGCTACATGCCTTTCTCTGGATATGCTTGAACATCAACTTGCCCATTCTTGTAGACAACTACCAGGCCATGTGGTATTCTACTCATCTTCTTTGACAAACCCACATTATTATAGTTTCCACTAAAAAAATTACAAGCCGGAAGATTGCACCACCCTATGTTTGGATACACTTGAACAGCATTGTCCATTTTCAGTGACTTCCCCCACTGAGAATCGCCTTTGCTTGTATCCTTTTCCTTCCTGATGAGGAATGTAGAATTAAGTGATACAGATCATTGCCAATGAATGCTTGGAATTATAAACTTGTTACATTGGGAGATGAAGAAAAAACCGAAGAAACTTGGATCCCATATTTTTCTCCAATTTCTCTGAATTGTTGCAACACATTCTGGAGCATGTATGAACTACATATACAATCAACTTCACACAATACATGACAGTCTTCCCAGCTATACAAGCCATTGGACATGAAGGAGAGTGTTGAAAGCCTATACAAGCCATTGGACATGAAGGAGAGTGTTCAACCCTGGCCTAGCCGATTGGTTGAAACTTACATCTCCATTCTTGTAGACAGCTAACAAACCATTTAGCATGCCACTCATCTTTTGTAATAACCCCACATTATCTTGGACTGATGTGGTTCACACTGTGCAGTAGCACAAGGTGGCCACCACTCTGATCCAATTCAAACGAACAAATGTCAATCCGTTCATAGTGGACCCTGTCAGGCAGTTGTCTTTTTCCCATTCCAGCTCTCTGCACAAAGTTTCAATGTCTGTTCCAATAGCCCCCAACCCTCCCCCCCCCCCCCCCAACATCACCCCTGCAATGTTTCGGGGCTGACTCAGCTAGAAAATCACTTTAAACAGGAATTTTCTTTAGTATTGAAATAAGGTTAAAGTTTTTACTCCAACAATCAACACTTTCTTTTCCTGTGCACTTTGAGCAGTGGCAGCATTCATGCCTTCCTTTCTTCCACCCTTCTATCTAAACAGAAAAGTGGTGGAATGTCGAAATTTTATTTTATTCAGCCTGAAATAACATGATATTGAGTATGAGTTCATCTGGCCCCATCTGAACCCAGCCTTTAGTTTCCACCAAAAGAGCTACATGCCTATCTCTGGATATGCTTGAACATCAACTTGCCCATTCTTGTAGACAACTACCAAGCCATGTGGTATTCTACTCATCTTCTTTGACAAACCCACATTATTTTAGTTTCCACTAAAAAAATTACAAGCCGGATGATTGCACCACCCTATGTTTGGATACACTTGAACAACATTGTCCATTTTCAGTGACTTCCCCCACTGAGAATCGCCTTTGCTTGTATCCTTTTCCTTCCTGATGAGGAATGTATAAGTAAGTGATATAGATCATTGCCAATGAATGCTTGGAATTATAAACTTGTTACATTGGGAGATGAAGAAAAAACCGAAGAAACTTGGATCCCATATTTTTCTCCAATTTCTCTGAATTGTTGCAACACGTTCTGCAGCATGTATGAACTGCATATACAATCAACTTCACACAATACATGACAGTCTTCCCAGCTATACAAGCCATTGGACATGAAGGAGAGTGTTGAAAGCCTATACAAGCCACTGGACATGTAGGAGAGTGTTCAACCCTGGCCTAGCCGATTGGTTGAAACTTACATCTCCATTCTTGTAGACAGCTAACAACATTTAGCAGCCACTCATCTTTTGTAATAAACCACATTATCTTGGACTGATGTGGTTCACACTGTGGAGTAGCACAAGGTGGCCACCACTCTGATCCAATTCAAACGAACAATGTCAATCCGTTCATAGTGGACCCTGTCAGGCAGTTGTCTTTTTCCCATTCCAGTTCACTGCACAAAGTTTCAATGTCTGTTCCAATAGCCCCCAACCCTCCCCCCCCCCCCCCGCCCCAACATCACCCCTGCAATGTTTCAGGGCTGACTCAGCTAGAAAATCACTGTAAACAGGAATTTCTTTAGTATTGAAATAAGGTTAAAGTTTTTACTCCAACAATCACACTTTCTTTTCTTGTGCACTTTGAGCAGTGGAAGCATTCATCCTTCCTTTCTTCCACCCTTCTATCTGAACAGAAAGTGGTGGAATGTCGAAATTTTATTTTATTCAGCCTGAAATAACATGATATTGAGTATGAGTTCATCTGGCCCCATCTGAACCCAGCGTTTAGTTTCCACCAAAAGAGCTACATGCCTATCTCTGGATATGCTTGAACATCAACTTGCCCATTCTTGTAGACAACTACCAAGCCATGTGGTATTCTACTCATCTTCTTTGACAAACCCACATTATTTTAGTTTCCACTAAAAAATTACAAGCCGGATGATTGCACCACCCTATGTTTGGATACACTTGAAGCATTGTCCATTTTCAGTGACTTCCCCCACTGAGAATCGCCTTTGCTTGTATCCTTTTCCTTCCTGATGAGGAATGTAGAATTAAGTGATACAGATCATTGCCAATGAATGCTTGGAATTATAACTTGTTACATTGGGAGATGAAGAAAAACCGAAGAAACTTGGATCCCATATTTTTCTCCAATTTCTCTGAATTGTTGCACACACGTTCTGCAGCATGTATGAACTGCATATACAATCAACTTCACACATACATGACAGTCTTCCCAGCTATACAAGCCATTGGACATGAAGGAGAGTGTTGAAAGCCTATACAAGCCATTGGACATGAAGGAGAGTGTTCAACCCTGGCCTAGCCGATTGGTTGAAACTTACATCTCCATTCTTGTAGACAGCTAACAAACCATTTAGCATGCCACTCATCTTTTGTAATAAACCCACATTATCTTCGACTGATGTGGTTCACACTGTGCAGTAGCACAAGGTGGCCACCACTCTGATCCAACTCAAACGAACAAATGTCAATCCGTTCATAGTGGAACCTGTCAGGCAGTTGTCTTTTTCCCATTCCAGCTCACTGCACAAAGTTTCAATGTCTGTTCCAATAGCCCCCAACCCTCCCCCCCCCCCCCCCCCCAACATCACCCCTGCAATGTTTCAGGGCTGACTCAGCTAGAAAATCACTTTAAACAGGAATTTTCTTTAGTATTGAAATAAGGTTAAAGTTTTTACTCCAACAATCAACACTTTCTTTTCCTGTGCACTTTGAGCAGTGGCAGCATTCATGCCTTCCTTTCTTCCACCCTTCTATCTAAACAGAAAAGTGGTGGAATGTCGAAATTTTACTTTATTCAGCCTGAAATAACATGATATTGAGTATGAGTTCATCTGGCCCCATCTGAACCCAGCCTTTAGTTTCCACCAAAAGAGCTACATGCCTATCTCTGGATATGCTTGAACATCAACTTGCCCATTCTTGTAGACAACTACCAAGCCATGTGGTATTCTACTCATCTTCTTTGACAAACCCACATTATTTTAGTTTCCACTAAAAAAATTACAAGCCGGATGATTGCACCACCCTATGTTTGGATACACTTGAACAGCATTGTCCATTTTCAGTGACTTCCCCCATTGAGAATCGCCTTTGCTTGTATCCTTTTCCTTCCTGATGAGGAATGTAGAATTAAGTGATACAGATCATTGCCAATGAATGCTTGGAATTATAACTTGTTACATTGGGAGATGAAGAAAAACCGAAGAAACTTGGATCCCATATTTTTCTCCAATTTCTCTGAATTGTTGCAACACGTTCTGCAGCATGTATGAACTGCATATACAATCAACTTCACACAATACATGACAGTCTTCCCAGCTATACAAGCCATTGGACATGAAGGAGAGTGTTGAAAGCCTATACAAGCCATTGGACATGAAGGAGAGTGTTCAACCCTGGCCTAGCCGATTGGTTGAAACTTACATCTCCATTCTTGTAGACAGCTAACAAACCATTAGCATGCCACTCATCTTTTGTAATAACCCCACATTATCTTGGACTGATGTGGGTTCACACTGTGCAGTAGCACAAGGTGGCCACCACTCTGATCCAATTCAAACGAACAAATGTCAATCCGGTCATAGTGGACCTGTCAGGCAGTTGTCCTTTTCCCATTCCAGCTCAGCTGCACAAAGTTTCAATGTCTGTTCCAATAGCCCCAACCTCCCCCCCCCCCCCCCAAACATCACCCCTGCAATGTTTCAGGGCTGACTCAGCTAGAAATCACTTTAAACAGGAATTTTTCTTTAGTATTGAAATAAGGTTAAAGTTTTTACTCCAACAATCAACACTTTCTTTTATGTCGAAATTTTATTTTATCAGCCTGAAATAAATGATATTGAGTATGAGTTCCTCTGGCCCCATCTGAACCCAGCCTTTAGTTTCCACCAAAAGAGCTACATGCCTATCTTTGGATATGCTTGAACATCAACTTGCCATTCTTGTAGACAACTGCAAGCCATGTGGTATTCTACTCATCTTCTTTGACAAACCCACATTATTTTAGTCTACTAAAAAAATTACAAGCCGGATGATTGCACCACCCTATGTTTGGATACACTTGAACAGCATGTCCATTTCAGTGACTTCCCGCACTGAGAATCGCCTTTGCTTTGTATCCTTTTCCTTCCTGATGAGGAATGTAGAATTAAGTGATACAGATCATTGGCCAATGAATGCTTGGAATTATAAACTTGTTACATTGGGAGATGAAGAAAAACCAAAGAAACTTGGATCCCATATTTTTCTCCCAATTTCTCTGAATTGTTGCAACACGTTCTGCAGCATGTATGCACTGCATATACAATCAACTTCACACAATACTATGACAGTCTTCCCAGCTATACAAGCCATTGGACATGAAGGAGAGTGTTTGAAAAGCCTTACTCTTCAATTGACATGATTCAACGTTTTAATGTCACTTGTTAGCCCATTCAACTGTCATGCCTTAACAAAAATCAACAGAGCAGTCTCCTTCTGTTTGTAATTCAAGGTGTTGTCTTCTAATAAAAAAAACTTTCCTTGAATCATCTAGAGATTCCTTCAAATCAAGAATCCAATAAAAAGTGGAGATTATCCTCAATGAAACTGGATTAAATATAGAAAACCATCTTATCAGAGAGGCCTCCTAGACTATCATTTGAATGCTTGGCATAAAACACTGATCAGACAATCATAGTCTGTTATAATATTACCAAAGCATTGGTGGCATGTGTGCCTTATAGATGCATGGCTAAGACCACGTCGAATGTTGCAAGGGATATGTCTCTAGCCCATTGCTAAGGAGCCACTATCACTGTATAACTCTCTACCAAGGGGTTATATCTAGTAAACTCTGGCCCAGTTTATGAATGCTATAAAAGGTTTGTATATGGTCCTACCTGGGCGCATATCACTTGATCTCTAAGTAGACTTCATTGTTTGAAAGAAGGCTTGAAAGAAATTGGTTGAAGTTAAGGGTGGGGGGTTTCTTTTCTTTTGGTGCAAGAAACTGTTATACATATTCAATACTCCACCCTCAAGTGACCACAAATGATCCATGGTGCTCAAGTTGTAAGGCGCCCATTACAAGTAGAAGCGATTGAGACAACCCAAACATTTGTGGAACCCTAACTTCCAAATTAGATGAGACCTATGTTGACTATTGATGATAATGGATGATCTTTGTGAGTCTAGCCATTAGGTTAGGTAGGGCATAAACTTCCGGACCATTGTGTTGCCATTCAAGGTGAAAATAAAGGTGCTGCCTAATTTTCCCACAAAACCTCAATAGAGGGAGTGCAAAGGGGGGGCTTGCCCCCTTTTGTGGGGTCTGGAGGGCCTATCCCCCCCCTCCCCCCCACCATAAGCCCGAGACAATAGAACACCTTATCGTGGAGATATTGTCCGATTATATATTTTGCTGGCTATTTTGTCTCTCCCGACTACATTTACTCCTATTGTAAAAGCTATATAAGCATAGCCCATGTGTAGCTCTACATAGCATTGTGCACTAGTAAGCCCTTCATCTAGAGCCTGTCTAGATCACCATCTATTATTCATATTGGGAGTGTGCAAGTGGACAGCACCATCTTTGTAGTTGCAATGCTTTTGGCAATTTGAGAATTTGAGTTCTCTATCTTTCTATCTGCATCTCTCTTTGTCTGTTTTTTTCTCAACTCTGTCTATTGGACTATTCTGTTGTACTACTATTTCTTACAGACTGACATGGTCTACTTGGGTGCATATCACTTGATCTCTAGGTAAACCCCATTGTTTGAAAGAAGGCTATTCAGGTGCTATTAAAGGTTTGTATGATAGTCTGCCACTTGATATCAATTCTCTAAGTAAACCCTATTGTTTGAAAGAAGGCTTGAAAGAAGGCTTGAAAGAAGTTGTTGAAGTTAAGGGTGGGAGAGCAAAAGTATGCTTTTCGATTGAAATAAAAAGCTTGTAAATTTGATTAAATCGTGTAACAGCCTCCCTCAGACACGTACAAGAGCAAAGGCTGATAAGAGGACAAGTAAGAAGCATGTCAAACGTGATTAAGGCATGTAGCGCAGTTTCATCGTGTACATAGTAATTATGGAGAACAAAAATAGACTAGTCTAAGATAAAATAAAGGATGATACATCATACAAAGAGAGGCATGAATGAATTGAACCAATGAAGAAGAAGAGAAAAAGAACCTTTTGTGATGCAACACAAGCCTAGTGTAGCGTAGAAACAATAAGTGCCACCATCAAAAACCCCCACCACAAGAAGAGAATAAGACAAAAATATCGTGTACATAGTAATTATGGAGAACAAAAATAGACTAGTCTAAGATAAAATAAAGGATGATACATCATACAAAGAGAGGCATGAATGAATTGAACCAATGAAGAAGGAGAGAAAAAGAACCTTTTGTGATGCAACACAAGCCTAGTGTAGCGTAGAAACAATAAGTGCCACCATCAAAACCCCCACCACAAGAAGAGAATAAGAAAAGAGAAGATGAAAAGGAGGCCTTGCTTATTTCACACCAATCTTAAGTTGTTGCAGCCTTGAAGTGCTCTCCTTTGACACATGGCCACTTGAGGCTCACTTAGGTAGCTCTTTGCTGCTTCCATTCTCTCTATGTGTGCATGCATGTGTAGATGAGTGTACATATATTTGTTTGTTCCTTCCTCTCTCGAAGACTTCCTTTATAGATTCTCCTTTTTCCGATTAAATTGGTATCTTGAAGCATTCCTTGAGTTCTTGAGAATAGATCATCTTGAAGATTGGAGAAGTTGAGTCCTCAACTATGCTCCATTTGATTGTACCATTCTTCCCTTGTGCTGAATCTTTAACTAGATGCTGAGTTTGGAGGAATGGACCTCATCTTTGCATCCGGAGCTGCGACAACCCCAATCTGACTACCCATACACCTTGATACAACGAAGACAGATAGTTTTTTTAATTATTATTCAATGATATCTTTTTTTTTTCTTTTTTTTTCCTCACTGTCCAATACATGTATGGAGGAGTGGGAAAGTGATAGGATTTTTCCTTTTATCCCTCGTTCAAGGCATGTACAAACAAGGTTAGAGAAGAGGTAAGAAGTTTTTTTTGGGGGCAAAGTTTTGCCTAAGGCATAGATATCAACTTCTTAGGAGATCAGAAAGGCAAAGTTACAGCAAACCACTGATTATTTCCAGCCAGTCACTATGAGTAGACAGCAGATCTTCAATACCATCCATACTAGAGATATTTTGATGGACCACCCGACAGACTTAGAGAGATCCAGACATCAATGACTATCAAGGAGGGTATACCAGCATATATGGCGATTATGGAGGAAGATATGGACCATCTTGGCATGCCATGCACAGGTCCCTGCAAGAACGCTGACTATGAAGGATATTGAGAAGATTCTGCACTGACTGATGCTAGATTCCCTCTGAGATGGAGGACCATACCTCAAGAGATTAGCATCAGCCCATTCTCAGGATCTTGTATCTTTGTATCGACTGGAGTGTCTAGTCTACCCACACCTCTACCACATATCAGTACTCTACTTACTCTACTCATTTCTTATCTTAGTTTCTTCTTCCAGTATTTCTAGCTCAGACATTGTATCAGATTCACCACTTTGTAACCTTTTGGCCTCAAAGGTCACTTAACATGGCATTTCTCTCTCTATAAACCAGCCAACTTACAGCTTATAGCAGAAAGATTTTCAAAATGTTGATGTTGAAGTATGGCCTACATAAATGTCCTGATGCTCAAACACTTCTCCACATTCAACATTGCAACGGTATTTAAGTGCTTCATAAAAGAGAAAACAGGACATTGGATCCTTAAAACTTTTAAGTCGCTGCATGAAAGTTCCCTTCAACATTTAGAAGGGTACATTGTTTGAAACTCGCGTAACTGAAGATAAGCAAGTACTCACAATGATGTCAAAGTGGGCAGCTGCATCAAGCTTGATGGAACGCTTGTAAAATTATTGTTGTCTAGCCTCCTGAATCCACAAACAAAACAGAAGCCATATAATTAATTTTACATAAGGGATCATGACAGAGACACATGTATTAAATTTATGCCCATTTATATGTATGATCTGTTTCAATATTTGATGAAAAGAGGCAATTGTCAAAAAATGTATGCACGTGCATTTATGTACGTTTATAAGCATGCATGCATGCATCTGTGCATATATGTATGTATGTGACAATCTGAAACCTGTAGTTTATGTGCAGATGATCATGCACAGAGAAAGCTCTCAACCCTCAGAAATGCTATACCCTGAGTATGTGCTCCACTTCTAATCCTTATGTTTCAAGCATACTCGGCACCAAGAGAGCATGTTCTTATATCCATGATAAGGGATATTTCACAAGATGGCTTGAACCTCAACTGGGTAAATGTTGAGGCCATTACTCAGCCAGAGAAGATTACATATATAATCTTTACTTTCCACTATCGTGGTGCAGCTTTGTACATACTGGCAAAACCTGTTCAATGATGGACGTTACTCACTAGCTGCCTGCTTCCAACATGATGTTGTGGAACAAATACATTACTCAAGACAAGTTCTGTATGGAGTTATCCTCAAAACTACCCAACATTGAGGTACTCTGATTAATCAGTGTGATGTTCCCATTTGTCTTATGGATTGATTTATGTCTTTCTTGGGAGCCAGTGCATCAAATTCAGGAGGAGCTTGTCTTATTTGCTTTGGGTTGGGTTGACCTTGTGGATCCCCCTTTTACTAATTAGGATGATGTGGGTAAGCTGCCTGCATATCAGCCCCCCTTTAGCCTCCATGATCAACCCCCAACAAGCCTCCATGATCAGCCCCCAATGAGCATCAAGCCTTTCCGACCCTCGATATAGGCTGTCAGCAAGCCTTTCCCACCCTCGATGGTTGTCTTTGTAGATGGATATGGGGATGTCTTTGTGCATTTGAAATGGAGTTATTTCACTCGAGCATGTTTCCATCATGGTAAGCTTGGTTGTTTTTCAAGAACTCATCCACTCTTCTCGGTGATCTCATCCATATGGATCCTGTTTAATAGGGCTCTATTCAAGTTCATTGTGATCACCTTGTCTTTCGTGGTCTTCTACCCCTTCAAATCCTCTTGTGGAGCTACAATCTAAACCTCCTATTTCTATTGATATGGGGAAGGATGTAATGGATTTCCCTCCACATATCAGAAACTATTGGAATGTTTTTCTTGCTTTACCTTTCTTGGTATCCACTGAACCTTTCTGCTCTTCTCCATCAAATTATTTGTTGAAACAACCTAGTTATGCACAACCTCCTCACGATGATGGTTTTATTCTGGTCAATTATATATGCAAGTGTGGTAAAAGACAACTTTGCCTGCACCCTACATATACAAAAATGAATAGAATAGAATATGTTCCTGTGCTAGAATCTTAGTTAAATGTTGAGAGTATGGCATTTGATGATGCTCCTATGGATGAAGAATCTATTCCTCATTCTCACAAAAATACATGAGAATCACAACTAGCAATTTCAAAGAATTGGGCAGACATGCCAAATGGAGTATGCTGCAGACTTGGATTGTGATGAAAATTGGAAATAATTGTTGTATCCAAGAACATAATTTATGTTGCAACAACGCCACTGTGGAACTGACAACTATTTTTTGGATCCCTTATGTTGGCATCTCATCTTCTCCTTGTCCAAGATGTCTTTGTATTATTCACCTGGATTATGTCTCTGCTGATGTTCCTTTGGCAGGTTGCTTATTTGTTGCTAATATGAAATGGTGATGAGAACTTGCTTGTGAATGTACACTATCACAACTATTATGTGGGCCACATTTGTCTATGGCATACGTTATCTTCTTTCCTTGCAACCTCAAATTATGCACATGAATAGCTCTTGGGGGATTTTAATACGATTGAGAGGTTGGAGGATTCCTCCACTAATGGAGCTTGTATGTTCTCCTCTGAGAATGCAATATGGCAAGAATGTCTTAGGGCTAGTGAATTGATGGACCATTTGCCTTTGAGACATCCTTCTCTGCATATTTCACTTATCATTCCCTCCCATTATCATGTATAGGTTCTCTTGATCATATATACTATTGTGGCTCTCTTCTACATATACGTGCTTGGGATATATCTCTTGCTCATAACCTTTATGGTTCGAAACATATTCTTCTTGTGGCTTGTATCCAAGACCTTTTTGCAAGCACCTCTCGACTGGATTATTCTCTCAAACCATTGAAAATTGATAATGCTATCATTTGAATGCCTTTATGTGATGTTCTTGTGCTCTTGATTGGGAAGATTTCTTCCCTATTACATTCTCCTACCATGTGTTGGTACTAGTTTGCCTTCCAAATGCATTATGATTCATGTGATATGCCATTGTGGTTAATTCTTTGTTAAATTGCAGCAATAAGATGTCTTTGCTCGAGAATGACTATTTGCTCTTTGTAGCATTGTCAAGAATCATTGTCTTACCTTTGCGATGATTTTGCTATTATTGCATATTGCACTTGCATAAGCTTTATCACTTTCAACAAAAAGAATCATGTGCTCAAAAATTCTAGCAAACTTATATTGAATATTCATCTAAGAAAATGTTTACAATGAGTTTGAAGTGCCCTAAGCTTGCTCCCTTTTCTCTCTCCTTTGCTTGGATCTCAAAACCCCTCCTTTGCTTCGCATATGTCATGCTCACGGGGGCCACTACTCGTCTATTGTTGTGGATGACCCTTCCCACACCAAGCTTGGATCATATTCTTTCTTAGTCCAATCTTCCTCCTATTATTTAGAGGATCTTGACAGACCATTTAATGATCAAGAACTTCTCTATGCTTTAGAGTGGGTAATAATAAAGACTCCACGGTGAGATGATTTGATCAAGAAGGAATTTATTATCTCTTATTGGGAGCCTATGGAAGCTTTTGTCACTTTTATTGTCAATGAAACGTGGTGCAGTTTTTATATGCCTTCTTGTCTTTTAAAAAAAAAGCAATATCAATTTTGCTTCCCAAGGTAGAGATGCCCAATACTCTTGCACATTGACATGTATCACTTTCCTTTGCATTCTCTACAAGTTTATTGGTAAATCTTTGGCTATTTGACTTCAACAACCCCTTGTGTGTTATATTCACCATGCTCAATATGGGTTTGTTCATCGGCACTCTATAGATGATAATATTCTTGGAGTCATGCTTACTTTGGGCTTTGTTAAAGGTCAACATCTAAACATTGCTATGCTCCCAATTGAGTTGATTTAGCCAAAGAATACAATTACTTTTGGTTCAGCCAACCTAAAAAATATGAATGATTTGCAAGTTTGATAGAGAATATTCTATGGAATATTCCTTTTACCATCAGGGCGGGTACCTCCAAACCCCCAACCTCAAGCTACTCACCGCTTCCCCAGAGCCCAAAATTGAGGACCTTGGTGACTCCCTTTCCTTATGATACCTTAAATGGTCCAATTCTCCCTTCATCCAACATGCAGGTTGGGATTCCCATCAACTTGGTAATGAAATATTAGCTTCATATCATAAGGGGGGCCTCACAAAATGTGCAATACAACATACAATCATGAGGGGTAGGCATTGGTCATATGCTAAAAGTCCCATAGCACCCTATCAACACCGTAAAGGTGTGTAGGGGACTCTTGGCAATGTAAAATCTCTTGAAGATCAACCTTGCAACATAAGTCACGACACAAGCCATACTCACAAACATAGAAAAGAGGAACATTGAACTCACCTCCTAGCCATCGGATCCATAGCGACCGAACTCCAATCTTGGAGTTTACAATGAGGCGGGTGGCAATCCCATCAAGGAGGTGGTGTCCCATACTACCATGCCCACACTGTCCAAGTGTGTGGGGGACTCCACCAACAGCCAAGACTCTAAGAGCCTCATAAGAGGATGAATAACAAATGAGCCCAAGGATCCTATTTATAGACTATTTTTTAAGGAGGTGGTCTAGTTCACTTGGGCGGACCCTCCACACTTGGATAAACACTTTAAATATAGGTGTCCATCTTGATGTCTTTTGGTTTTGGGGACATAACACTTCCCCCCTTGTTCAAAATTCTTGTCCTCAATAATTTCCTCAATTAAAAGCAAGGGAACCGGTCCTTCAAACTCCTGACAGACTCCTAAGTCATACAAACTCCAGCTCATGCTTCCACTCAGTTAGTGAAACAAGAAGGAGCCTCCACTAGGCTTCCTAATTATTTGACCAAAACTCTGACAGGTTCTAGTAGAACATCGTGGGTAAGTCCTCCAAGCTCTTCCATCTCTTGCTAAGCTATTACCATATCATTCTCCTCGACCACTTCTCCAAGCAGCTCGTCAATACAAGCATCATGACCCCTCAAGGAAAATCAAGCTCGTTGGCTATGCAAGGAGGTGTAAGCCACTGCCCCATGCAGCTTATATGCAATATAGGACTTGCAATTTCTCAAGGGAAATCTAGCTCATAGGACACCCCAGTTAACTTCCATGTGATCCATCGAGGACCACAATCCTTAGAAAATAACGCCATCTTGCCACTCTTGAGATTACAAGGCTAATGGAGTAGGATGCCCTCAAGACAATATTGTGCTAGGCTATTTTCTGAGAAGACAATAAAAATGCAAGTTCATCTTCATGCTCTTCCCTCTCCCTCTGTTTTTACATCCCTATAAAAAAACCGAGTGAACACTAAATCACCTCTTCTAAATCCCCTAGCAACAAATAATCTACTTATGTAGATCCCTCAACACCAACTCACTAGGGAATGTGAAGTTCAACCAAGAGCAAGCCACAAGCAAGGAAGATTACTCACCCAATCAAACAATATAGAGGGAAAATATGTCTTTTATATCCACATACCATGTGCAGTCACAACCATGGAGAGCACTAATATGGTCAACATCTCTTGATGAAAACCCAAAGAGCTATCCATTAGGGGAAAAAATGGACCCTGAATGGCCCTTGTAAGGATCCCTAATTTTTAGGGATTAAAATTAATCTTTTGGATTAAGAAGGGACAAAGAAAAACCACTAGTGGTATTCTATTCGCGATCATTTTGGACCTTTAGATCTCCTTCCATGAATGGCTACGATAAAGGCGGCAGACTTGCAGAAAACGACAAGATAGGCCCAGTGGTGGGAGTTTGGAAAAGCGAGAGAGAGAGAGAGAGTCTTGGTTCTTGGGAAGAATTTCCACCTTTAGATGAGGTGTAGATTCAAAGGCGTAGATGAAATCCGCGCATTTTCCGAATTCATGTGTCATCAACAGTGTCCGATCTCAATTCCAATCGAATGGCGTGGATGAAAAACACAGTCTAGCACAAAGGGACAAAATAAGCTCAGTCATGGGAGCTTTGAAAAGCAAGAGAGAGAATTCGTGGATCCTTGGGGACACTCTACAGCATTAGATGAAGGCTATATCCAAAGGTAGAGACAAAAAGGCGCTTTCTTCGAGATCATGCTCTATATGAGCCATTGGATCTCAGTTCGAATTCAACAGACGAAATCTAAACGCGCCATTTTCTTCAAGAAATGCTTTATATCCATTTGATGGTGGCTGGATTGTAGGCGCCTTCAAAGGTGGAATTCAAACTCAACCGTCCGATTAGAAGTGCGATGGACGGCTCAAAAGACAACGCAAATTTCTCCTTTGCTTTTTGAAACCAGATACTCCGAAAAACTACGATCTCCGGGTGGTTTTGAGCCCTTTGACTAACAAAAAACAAGGGAACCCTACTAGCTAGCCTAGTGAATTAAGGGACTAGACTGTGGCCACTGCTCTCTTCTCATTGGTGGATCACTAATCATCTCTTAATCTAAAAGGCCCAAAGGGGGTTCATTTTTTCCCCTAATGCAACACACGCAATGCGCCACAAGGGCTACCAACAAGAACAATAACCTCCATTGAATCCGGCTCCATCTATGCTGCATCTCCGTATGTATGCCCATGGCTATGCCATCTATGATCAACCTGCCCCCAAAAGAGGGCATGAACATGCTCTCCTAACATAACCTACATGGCCACCAACGTGTACTCAGTACATATAGGCTTTCCTATATATAGAAAATCCCCCACCAAGGGTTGTTGATGCACTAGCCAATACCCTCTGGTAATGCATACTAGATATGTAGTAGTCCTATGAGAAGTTGAGCATCCAACCCAAAAGTTCTCCCTATTGACCATCATAACCTAAGTTCGCAAAAGACGACTTCTATGGCCTCATTACCCCTCTATGAGTCAAAATAAATGATTTATGTGCTTAGCCTCACTTGGCATAGCACCACACGCATCACCATGGATACCTTCAAATGAAGGTTGCTACCACATGCATGGACTATGAGCCAAGCATCAACTAGCATGGCCACTCATGCATGTCCACCAACACCTCACACCCAAACATACACAATATCCCTATGCCTAGCCTAGACTAGCATGGCACACTATGCGTTTCAATGAACACTTTGTACAAAAGGTCCCATCTTGCAATCATAGCTTCTTGCATGGTGAAAACGATAAGTACATACCGGTAAAAAACGGAGTTTTGGAGTTTACAAAAATTTAGAAATGGAAGAAATGGGAAACAATATGTGTGTGCATCTATAATATAATATATATATATATATATATATATATATATATATATATATATATATATATATATATATATATATATATATATATATATATATATATATATATATATATATATATATATATAGATATATACATACATACATACATACATACATATACATACATATACATACATATACATACATACATACATACATACATACATACATACACACACATATGTGTGTGTGTATGTATGTATGTATGTATGTCGTGTGTGTGTGTGTGTGTGTGTGTGTGTGTGTGTATGTATGTATGTATGTATGTATGTATGTATGTATGTATGTATGTATGTATGTATGTATGTATGTATGTATGTATGTATGTATGTATGTATGTATGTATGTATGTATGTATGTATGAATGTATGTATGTATGTATGTATGTATGTATGTATGTATGTATGTATGTATGTATGTATGTATATATATATATATATATATGGTTAAGGCTCCATGATCTCTACTAGGATATCCATTTGCCATGAACAGATTGTGCATCCATCAAGGAATTTGATTGAAAATGTGGTAGTTAGAAGAATTGATTCACTCCTTCAACTTTCAAATATTATGTCACTCTCAATCGAATTCGACATTGCTACTTGTTGTAACCCAAGGTGGATATTTATAAACAATTGAGATGGTGGCTTCAGCAACGTGAAGCGATACGGAAGACTCACCTATTGTTACACTACTACATCTTCCTTCGAAGAGTAATGGTTGGCACACAGAACAATTGTGTTTATGGGGCATCACTCCATCATTTGATCACAAGGTCCACCATGCACAAAGTGGACAAACCAACGTAGATTATGGATGCTCTAGTTTATCTTGCAGTCTAGATATACCTTGATTTTTTATGACATGAATATGAGACAAGTATTCCATGTATTATTTCTACAAGAACACCTACTTATTGAAAGTACAACCCTTCCCTATGCTAGGGGCTCTTCTACTAATCATATCATCCATATAATTCCTTTGCAAACTCTGGGAAGCTTTGTAATCATCCCACCATCATGTAGATATGTAATTGTTACTGGAATTCGCTTGTTTCCCCCCCCCCCCAAAAAAAAAAAAAGTATCATATATGTATGTATGCATACATGCATGTGTGTAAATATGTTTATGCTCCTATGTGGCACTTGTACAATTTTCCTTAATAAGGGCACATATCTTTTGTACATAAAAATAAAAAGAACATGTTCTCCAAAAAAAAGGGGGGGGGAAGGTATATGTTTGTGTCTATGTATGCATGCATGTACAAATACATGTGCGTGTATGTATATATGTATCTATGTATGTCACATGCATGTTTCTTTTGTTGGATCATTTTTAACTCTTGCAACAAAAGGTGGGGTAGGGGTGGATCATGTTGACTCTTGCAATAAAAAGTGGAATATGAGTAAGAAGATACATAAGTAGATAAAACAAACACAAAAGATTTGGTTTGAATGGTTGCCCTTGCATGATAGGATCTTCCTTCGGAAGTTTCTGATTGGTTGCATGAAAATGGAAGATTTCTTGAATAGATAGTCCTTTGAATATCAAATTCAATTTTCCTTGTTGCAGTTGCACTTAGCAAAGCATGAGACATATGCTTCGGAACTACAAATTGCACTATTACAAGCAAGCATGACAAGTATTTTGGACTTTCAAATACATAATGGCACGATGGCTATAGTGAAGTCTATGATCTGAGTGTCCCGCCGGTTCATACAGAACTGAAATCAAACACTGTTTGGTCACTCGTGTGTATGGCCAAATATCGAGATTATACTTAAGCATCTAAAACAAGTGATCCACTTAGCCTAGTCGTTAAGTCTAAGGTTGGGAAGGAGAAGGTCTTGGGTTCAACCCCCATAGGGAGCATGGGAAAGGAGTTTTGCCCAAAGAGCCTTCTAACTCAAGTTAACTCATGTTAACTTGAGTCAAGAGAAACTTAACTCGAGTGGCAAGTACACCTACTACTAGTGGACTCTAGTGGAAGGTGCTAAGACTCTAGTGGAAGGTACCAAAAGAGTGGTGGAGATCACAGATGCACTTGTGGACTCTAGTTATATTTGGGGTCCTCCTTGATTCAGGCAATTATATATAGAAGCATAAGGTTGGGAGGACAATCATCTCTCTAGCACGTGGTCATCCTAAGAGTTAGTTTGTTACATTTGTATCAATGAATTGGCCAATGACGTTTTTGATCCACCCTTATTATTATTCCCTACTTATGCACCATAGTGGAAAGCAACGTTTTAGCAACGGCAACGGCAACGGGTTAGCAACGGGTTAGCAACGAGGGCAACGTTTGGAGCTAGGAGTTGCGATAAAGTGATTTATTTTTCAAAATTTACATATATGTTTTTTCTAATAATTTGAATATTCTGGCATATGTAAGGTGGGATATGACTAGATATATCATAAATTATAGTATAAGACATACATAACATAGATTATTGAATCTAGACTAGTCATTACATGATTTATCATTTACACTTATGTCAATAGTCAGATCAATCATTATAGAAGAGTACCCTTGGCTTTGAAAACCAAAGATGAAACTTTTGTCCAAGATGTGAAAGTGCATTACAAGAAGAACATGGGAAATCCAAAGTATCAATCTATTGGAAGATGAAAAGACCCAAAAAGAAAATTGTACATAAATGAATCTCTACTCTTCTAAAGCTTTCTATATCTACCTCATTCTCCACATTTTTTGGATTGCATGTATTGAAGATTTTGGATAAGATTCTAGATATTTTCTTATCCCTCCTAAGAGAAATAACTATTTTGGTATTTTTTGGGTAGAAAAAAAATGAAGGATAAGCAACGCGTTGCGAACGTCGCAACGTTGCGAAGTTGCGGTGGCGAAGTTGCGGACCGTTCGCAACGCGTTGCGATGCAACTATGTTATGCACTCATATCAATTTACCAAGTGCAAAGCTAGATGGTGTTTTGAATCATTTGGACAAGGATCCCACCACAAAGATGAAAACATGTTCTTCTAGGTTGAAACACAAGACTCGGGGGTATGCCTCGTTTTACTATACATAGCTTTATTTTCGAAGACAAATCTTTCCCAAGGGGGGAAGAGTATAATAAAATAAGTCTATGATTTGAGTGTCCGGACGGTTCAGACGGATCTGAAGTCGGACACTGTTTGGTCACTCGTGTACATGACCAAAGATATCGAGACTAAACTTAAGCATAGGTTCATGTGCTCTCTAAAAAAAGTGATCCACTTAGCCTAGTAGTTAAGTCTCAAGGTTGGGAAGGATGAGGTCTTGGATTCAGCCCCCATGGGGAGCATGAGGAACGATTTTTGCCCATAGAGCCTTTTAACTCAAGTCAACTCACGTTAACTTGAGTCGGGAATCCGGAGAGACTTAACTCGAGTGGCGAGTACACCTACCACTAGTGGACTAAAGTGGAAGGTGCTAAAGTAGTGGTGGAGATCACATCAACCATTCGTGGACTCTAGTGGAAGGTACTAAAGGAGTGGTGGAGATCGCACATGCACTTCTGGACTCTAGTTACATTTGTGGTCCACATCGATTCAAGCAGTTATATATAGAGGCATAAGGTTGGGAGGAGAGTCATCCCTCTAGCACGTGGTGGTCCTAATAGTTAGTTTGTTATAGTGGCACAAACTTATTCTCATTCTCACAAAATGGATGTCAAAAGTGAATGAGCTCACCATTATTTTTAATACCTATGACCCACGTGATGAAGTGTTGTATGGATTATAGATCAAGTCCGCTTTTGGATGTTGTGGTATATCAAGCAACCAAGGAATATATTAATCTTCAGAAAAAAGATTATCGGGAGCTTTACCTCAAACACTTTTGAAAGCATATACTAATAACTTCACAATGGCTCCTACTCCTAACAATTGGAACCATCTTATAAAACTCACTAACTTGATCAGGTAATTGATGTGATAAAATTGATAGCTTTGCTCCTTTGTATATAAGATAAATGGAATTGAGACGTTCCAAAAAAGAAGTACGGATGTTTGTTTGATTGTAAGTATTTAAATATGTGCATTTATGTGAGCATGTATATTCATGTGTAAGTGTGCGTATGTATGTATGTGTGTATGCATGCATGCATAGGTACATGTATGCATGTTGTATGTATGTATGTATGTTGGTATGTATGCATGTATGTATGTATGTATGTATGTATGTATGTATGTATATATGCACATGCATATGTATGTATGTATGTATGTATGTATGAATGCGCGTATGTATGTATGTGCATATGCACATGCGTATGTATGTATGTATGTATGTGCATATGCACGTGTGTATGTATGTATGTATGCATGAAGGAACGTATGTATGTATGTGTGTATGTATGTATGTATGTATGTATGTATGTATGTATGTATGTATGTATGTATGTGTGTGTGTATATGTATGTATGTATGTATGTATGTATGTATGTATGTATGTATGTATGCAAGCATGTATGTATGTATGGACGGATGGATCGATCTATGTATGTATGTATGTCATACATTGTATGTATGTATGTATGTATGTATGTATGTATGTATGTATGTATGTATGTATGTATGTATGTATGTATGTATGTACGTACATATGTACATACGTATGTACATACATACATACATCATACATGTGTAACTACACACATACATATGTACACACACAATATTTATGTATGAATGTATGTATATTTGTATGTATGTATGTATGTATGTACATATGTATGCTTCCTGCTGTGTTTCAAGATCAGCTTCTACTGGCCCCATCAGCATTGCCCCGCCAGATATCATACCGACTGTGAACATCATCATTATTCATACTGTATTCTTTAGGTCGCACAGCTCCTTATTGTGCTACATCTTGGAGGACATGAATAACGGAACCTCTTCTTCCAAGAAAAAACAAAAAATATGTAAGTATGCATGCATGCATGCATGCATGCATGCATATGTGTTCAAAAAGAGGAGACATGGATACAATATAAGTGTCAAAATTCAAATGCAGAATGTCAAGAGAGGATATGTTACAAATAGATAGGTACATGGTGTAAATGAGAATATATAACTTACAGAATATCGAGTGAGGATAAATTTCCAATGTCGGATGGAATCGGGCCATCAAAGGAGTTGCTATAGAGCAGCCTGTGTGGAACAAATCCGTTCCAACATCAATAAATGAGTTAGTTTCAAATAGAAATATTTCCAAAGTGGTTTCCACTTACAAATGAACCAAAGGTTGCTTGGCAGCGAAGATTCCAACCGGAATTGTTCCTGAGAAGTTATTCATTTGCAGATGACTGAAAAGTTCAAATTATAAATAAATAAATAAATAAAAAATTAAAAAAGTTGGATTCATGAATCAATGGGTGATGTTCCGTATATTCCAAATCTTACAAATGTCCTGCTTTTGTCAGGTTTGACAATGCCAGAGGGAGGTTTCCACTCAATTGGTTGTAGGAAAAGTCAAGCCAAAACATCTCCGACAGCTGGCCAATGGTGGTTGGAATAGTACCCGTAAATGAATTCTGGTTCAAGGCCCTGGCAACAAAATCAATTAATAGCCTACCTGTAATTGCTGCCCTGAGCTACCATGTAACAGGGAAGGAGATGAATGAACGAATCACTTACAAGTATTTTAACTTTCTCAGGTTGCCAATTTCATCAGGTATCGTACCTGTGAGCCCACAATTCTGCAAGAACCTACAAAGAAAACATAATAAAACTTTCAACATGTGAAAGAAAAGTGTTTAATGATCCGTCATTAATGAGAGGAAAAATTTGCCACGAAAAATCAACGAAATATGAGTATATGCACTCGAGGGAAAAATAGAGTACAGAATGTATGGATCTCCGCCATGTTTTTTTCAGGACTTAAAAGACTTATGTATCATTCACCAGCAGTTCACTTGTAGTTCACCAGAAAAACCACACATACACACAAAATCGAGACCCTTCCATCCCTAGGGAGATTTCTTGAGCATGGAACCCATGAGCTACAGTGACCAAGGGGACATTGCGTCACGATGTGCCACTCCCGCCTATTGGAAGTTGTTCATATCTGTATCCAAGCACCAATGGTGCTGGGGAAGTTTCGCTAGAAAACTATGTGCAACTAGGAGGAAAAGAAGTGATTTTTGAACTCTCGCCTTTCAGAACCCCCCTTACGTTCTCTTACTGATTAGTGATTCACTTACGAGCATTGTATCCCCTTTCGCTCTTTACAACACGAAATCTATTTGATTCCGAATTGAACTCTGGATTCCTTTCTCTCTCTCATTCACACCTGGATAAGTAGAACTCTCGGTTGGGCAAAGATTTTTTCATGTTTACGTAAGTTCAGAAATAGAAATTTTACTCTGTATGTAAAGGGGATAGATATGAGCGAGCGAGAGAGAGAGAGAGGGGCGGCGAGAGGTCCAAGTCCATGATAACACTCAAACGAGTAGAATTTGTATGATAAGTAGTCAAAAACTGAATATGGTTGCACCCAGTTCGATACGAAGGGGCGAACTTCCCAGGCATGCATGAACTGACTTGAGACTTTCAATAAAAATATGAACCAGAGAAATATGCACATCACAGACGATGTCCTGAACCATACTTACAGCTCGACAAGGTTGGAGAGCAGAAATAGCTCTGAAGGAAGGTTCCCTACTATACCGGTGTTGTATGAAAGATCCCTGTAATTTATTCATGTTAATCAATCTCAATAATTAAAATTGAAAAAGAAAAAGAGTATAAACCTAATATGCTAAGACAAGCATGAACATGATAACGTTTTCCGCAGTACGTACAATGTCTGCAAGCTGGTCAGGCTTCCTATTTGAGGTGGCAAAGCACCACCTAAAGACTGGGCTGGAAGTTCACTGGCCAAAAAATCAACATTCTCATAATCTGTATTATTGACATAGCCCGATAGAAACGCCCAATAACCCCGGCTATTAATTAAAGGTACTCACAGCTTAATGACGCTGGTTCCATTTTGATCGCATGTTATCCCAAACCATAAAGATTCGCAAGGATCGCCAGACCATGAAAAGGATGTAGGGGCCCATGCTTCCTGTATGGCTTGGAGTGCTGCCACTGCAATAACAAGGACAGTAAAATTATCCACTGGACGATCAATAATGGTATGTTAACGAAAGAAAAAAAATCTCAATAGGAGTTCCTTGATTATAATCATAAAAAATTCTCTTACGATCTTGCTGATTAACGGCGGAGTAGGAGATGGGGAGCTGCATACTGAGCATAAGGACAAATATGGATAGATTTGCGAGTTTCATTGCATTTATACGGCCTACCAAGCAAAATGATGCTTGGCAACGATAGAAACTAAGCATGAAATGCGTGGCAAGGCTGGTGACTCTGTGATCCGTTTTCATCTGTGGAATCGCTCTCTCTTGCGTTGATAAGCTAGCGACTCTGAGATCCGTTTTCACTCGTGGAATCGCTCTCTCTCTCTCTCTCTCTCTCTCTCTCTCTCTCTCTCTCTCTCTCTCTCTCTCTCTCTCTCTCTCTCTCTCTCTCTCTCTCTCTCTCTCTCTCTCTCTCTCTCTCTCTCTCTCTCTCTCTCTCTCTCTCTCTCGCGTTGATAAAACTGACTACAAATTTAATTGGGAAACTGCGGTTTTATTTCCTCCTGTCTGATCTACTCCTATCAATTGCGCTGCTTATGATTAGCCTCCCAGGCTTCTTTGACGAGATACTCAGGAGTATGTCTTCTCCTCTGACGAAGTATTTGTCCTATATAGACTGCTGTTCTGTCTCGGATAATTTGGAAGGAGTTCTCCGCTCTAAGCGGACGCGGTTTCCCAATGACGGAGCGGAGACTGGAGCACAATAGGACAGGAAGATCAGCTCCTCGTACAGACGCGAGTCTCACGAGCTGTTCAGTCTGAGGTTAGAAGAAGAGATCCACGAAGAAGGAGAGATGCACGAAAACTCTGAGCTATCTGGAGGCTCCCTCTTGCAAGTCGAGGGAGAGAAATTTTACAAATATAGATGGACCTTGATGTTTTTCCATACAAAAAAACAGAAGACCCGTTCTCTCACACAGAGTGACTGTACTGGCTTAACATAGAACATGTCCATTCAACGGATTATTTGTGTTGCTGCATTTGCTCAGATTTGACAGGGTAGGGCCGCCTCCGCGTAAATAGGATGATATTGTGTAGCAGATGTAAAGAACAAATTTCACCGCAAGGAAGACAGGAATAGCGGGAAGAAGACTAAGTCGGTAAGAGCTTTAAGACGTCGATAGTTCGAAACGAGTGAACGTGCTGAAACCTTCATGCTGTTAGGCAACATTGACATATACCATACCATATCCAATAAGAAGCCGGGGAAGGTGATATCGACGGTAGCCCTGGTGTCTCCACAGTAGGAATGGTGAATTTCGCGAAAAAGTCAACTGATTGGGCCATACTTCATGATCGAATCCCCTACGTCTTTAGGAACCAAAAGGAATCATCCTCGGAATCAATGTTCTACTTTGCATGGAAAAAAGAAAGTATTGCATGGAAAAAAGAAAATAAGGGTGGGTTCCGACACGCCAACACAAGTTAGTTGAGTTATGTCTCAGTTCGCTGTCCTAGTGGTTGGGCCTCTCGCCTCTTGAGGTGGGGGCGAGGGTTCAACTCCTGGCGGCAACATGTAAGGGACATATGAATCTTGGAAAAATTGTTGTATGTGGTTGTTGGCCATCGTTTGTCCATCTCCGGAGTAGTTGTAACCATCGTTTAACCCAATCTTGTAAACCCCTGTTCTTGTGGCATAAGGGGGGTCCCATGGGTAGTATGCCCTTCCTTGTACAATTGCAATTTCAAAGTTAAAGTCCGGGGGAGTAGGCCTTGGCCGAACCTCCATTTGAAAAAAAAAAAAAAAAAGTTTGTTGAGTTATATCATGTGTCGCCAAGTTCAATTCACATAGAGCGGTGGTAGACTCTGGATTTCAAAACTTTCAAGTTATTTTATTGGTTGAACAACTTAAAGAACCAATCAAAACAAAAGCTATTGTGAGAGCATTACACATTTGTTTCGAGGAGGGGAGGCTAGCTCAAGAAATGGTAGGCTCGGAATTCTTTTGTTTTTGGAAAGTAAATCATATTGTGCCATATGGAAGCGCTCATTGTGCCGCCGGGTGGTATGAACCCACTATAAGGGTGGCTTGAGATTGGAGCTCCGGAATTCGAAGAGAAAATGCCTTCTTCCACCCGGAACAATGGAAACCTTGAGAGATCCTCCGCTTCTCTATTCAAATAGGCCACATAACATAGCAAAGAAAATCTCCTTGACAATCTGAGCTGGCAGTTATAAACGTTTCGACGCGGAGGGGGGAGCTCAGGACAAAGAACTGCAATTCATTTCGTTACATGACTTAAAAAAAACGAGTGCCTCTGCTCAGTGTGAAGCTATTGATGTCGGCGTTTGCAGGGATGGCACATAATAATTGGTTGATCACTCCAAAGTCTCTTCTTCCACCGTGCAATCTAAATCGCACCTAAGGCATGTCATTGTGTAGAGTGCATAAAATATGTCTTTCGCTACTTCCTTCTCTTCATAACATTCGCTACTTAATTCCACATATAAAACATTTCACTGTGCCTAATAGAGTCATAACAAGTTGAATTTATTTCTCAAACCATGCTTTCTTGACATATGGAACAAGTTAACACAGAGTACCTTGACATGAAGATAAATATAAAGCTATTCCATCTCATTAACCCCTAGAAGGTGGAAACTAGTTCAACATCCTATATGTGAATCAATAAGTACCATGTTTTTCTCGAGCTCAAAGAGAGTTGAGAATCTATGCATTGCCCTCATGTGAAAAAGACAATAAATATCTACCTTTGTGTGCAATTATAGAAGTTGTATGATCGTTACTTGCTTTTAAGTTTCAACGCTTGTCATGTGAGTCCCATGAGGCGTGCTTTGTTATATACGTGTCACCATGAGTCCTAGATGTACTTAAGCTAAGAAAGAGGCATAGCATTGGATTCTCTCATGCCGTCCAACAAAATACATAATACAACAAATGTGTGCACATGGGTAGGAAACAAATGCACGTGGTTCTTTGAAGAGGGCAACCTTATGGAGAGAGGCGCATAGGCCCACACATATGGATGGAGACTTAGTTGATGAAAAGTGTTGTAAGTATAACGTGCTTCTTTGTGTATGTATGCAATCATGCATGAAAATATCTCAAAAATAGAGCAAATTAACAGTAAAAATAAAAAGAAAAAATAATATGAGTTTCAATACTTTGGTATCTTTTCATGCAGGTTTAAAAAAAAATCAGTTCTTATGTAGCAAATTCTACACCAAGGAATTCGGACCAATGTAAAAGTCAATAAAATTTGTGGAGCCCCTCGTTCACGTAAACAATGCCTTCATGGCAATGAGGATTTGGAAAATCTGTTCTTTTCTTGTGCCAAGTCAATCTTGGTATGGCATCTTGGGAAAATCATGCTGCTTTAGGGACAAATCAATTGGAAGCAAGTGCTATTGGGTGAAGCGATTGGTTGTTCCTCAGTACTGTGGAATGCTATAAGAGGAGAGACCCTTGGGAAGATCTGGAAAGAGAGGTGCACCACCAACTTTGGTAGCCCTTCTAAAGAACGTTCAATCGAAAAAACTATTTTCCCTTTAGGCAAAAGAATTTTCAATTGTAAGAAGCCCCCACCTTTTAGGCATCATAGAGTGTTTTTCCTTCAGAACAACGAGACTAAAAGCAAATGGGCCCCCCATGAGGGGGATGAAAGGGTTATCAACCTTCTTTGTAATGTCTTCTAGCAAGTTTTAAGCAACTCCTACTATTTGGATCCGTTCAAATAATGGAACCACTTTTTAAGAGCATGATTAATCCCAAATTTTCTCTTTTCATAGGCGAAGTAGTTTTGTTGAGATGTATTTACTGCCAAAACACTTGCATCAGTTTCAAGTATAAATGGTTAATTGGGATCTACAATATGTAGAATTGGGGTTGTGGCAATAGCTTGTTTGAGTTGTTCCATACTTTGACTTTGTTCCTCACCCCAACTTAGGAGTTTGGAATTTCCCATTAACTGATCAATTAAAGGTACTATAGTATTGGCAAAATTTTGAATGAATTTAAAATAGTAGCTTGCTAGTCTCAGAAACCTTTGGAGCTCCTTCTTGGACTTGGGATGAGGGTGGTCTTTAATGACTTGAATCTTGTCAAGATCTACCCTATTGTGATTTTCAGATATGATATGGCCAAGATACTTTATTTGTGTGGTAAAAAATTGACACTTTGATTCCTTACGTACAACTTGTTGGCATGTAACACTTGAGTAACTTCTCGAAGATGAGTTAAGTGCTATTCTTCACTTTGACTATACACTAGGATATCACCTAAGGAATCAACTACAAACTTGCCCAAGTATGGATGCAAGATTGTATTTATCAAAGTCATGAAGGGTATAGGGACATTTGCTAAGCCAAAAGGTATAAAAAATAAATTCAAAAGGCTTGTACATTGTCCAAAGGTTATCTTCATGACATCTTTTGCTTAGATTCTTATTTAATGAGATCCTTGACGAAGATCTAACTTCGAAAACATAGATTGCTCCTCTAAGTTGATCAAATAATTCATCAACGTGAGGGATATGAACTTATTTTTTATCATCACACTATTTGACTTTTGATATTCTATGCACATGTGCACCGATCTGTCTTTCTTTTTTACAAAAAGGACTGATGCTAGCCATGGAGTCTAACTAGGTTTAATCCAACCTTTTTCTAGGTACTTTCTTAGTTTCTGTTCAACCTCTTCTTGTTGGTACGGGGGAAGTTGTATTGGCTACACATGCAACAAACCCTTAAACTTATTTAAAACATTAAATGAAGTGGGAGTCGAGACATAAGAAACTTGATTTATGTTAATTGATTGAAGAGGCATAAAATTTGTTGCTCGTTGATCATTTACAAGTTTCTTAAGTTCTAAAAACAAAATCAAAGGAGTGCTCTATACATCATGTTCACCTGGATCAAATACATGACTCCATTCTTATTGAATTCCAAAGTCTTATTGTGATAACTACGAGCGAGTCAAGGTCCCAGGCTCCAAGGCCATTCTCTACCCAAGAAGACATCCAAATGCTCCATGCTTCCTTGGTTTTCAACCTTGAAATCAGAAACCATAGTATCCCAAAATCATTTTCATGATTGTGAATCATGAACACTACATACTGATGAGGTGATGATTATAGAGGTAATTACGATCTCTTCGCTTGAGCATGGTTTAGAAAAGTATGGGTGGCAGAGACATCAACCATGACCTTGGCTCTCTGTCGAGGAATGATCCCATGCAACTTAACAAGATTATAAGGTCCAAACTAAGAAGGAGCCCACATCTTATGATGAGAAACATCTTGATTCAACATGTCTACTTATTTATACACTTGACTTCGTCTTAAGTATAATGTTTGTGTGTGAACACACTAGGAGCATCGGGGCACTTTTTTCCTTCTTTAGGAGTTTTTTTCCCCGGCTTGTATATACACCCATAACCCTAATGGGTCACTTATCTTTGTAAATTCTCTTGGTGATACATTTAGTATTATGTGTTGCACTCCAAGCTTCTTCTTCTTCCTTGTGTTGTTTGCATGCTTGCACAGACCTCAAACTCCAACAATTGGTATCAGAGGAGGTCACCGCTTCATCTAGGGTGTTGTCAACACCCCTCTGATCACAGTCTCATAATTGCATGAAAATTGGTGTTCATACTCGAGGTGATTAGGAGTTCAAAACTGCTTTGTTTTCTCATGTTGAAATCATGATTTGAGCTTGTTTTGGCCTTCGAATGCACTATCACAGTGCCTATGTAGGCCATTTTGTCTTTTTGTGCCAAAGATATATATAGGTTTCGATTCGCCAGTATAAGCAGCTCGAAGTCTGCTACAAGTTTAGCCAAACTCCTTAGGGTACCTCTGTTCAACTTTTTGAGATATAATCATTTTTTTTGCATCAAGGTATTTTAGTCAGTGGCCATGGCTGGAAGTAGTGATGTATTCCATATGTTGGCTATTGAGGATAAGTTGGATGGTACCAATTATCCATTATGGGCTTATATGATGCATCATGTATTGGTTGTAAAAGGATTGTGGAGCATTGTGCAGGGTGTTGAAAAACGTCCTATTACATCTACAAATATAGTTACTGAAGCTGATGTAGATGGCGTCGAAGATGGTGATATTCTTCACGTTCTTATTCCTATTGCAGTTCATGTTGAACCTATTGTAGAGCAACTTTGTTAGGATGGCAGAGATGCTCATGCACATGTAGTGATAACCTTGTCTGTCAAATGTGTCATTATTCTCCAAATTCGCTCCTACAAAATAGCAAAGGATGCTTGGGATACACTAACCAAATTACACCCGGTAATGAATGAGACTCGTGTTGCTTACCTTTGAAAATAGTTGGAGAGTGAGCACATGAATGAAGGAGATTCCATGGAAATTTTTTTTTGACAAAGATCAAAGATTTGAAGGAGCAGTTGATTTCTACTGATGAAGTCTTGCCTGACAGTTCACTTGTGCAAACTGTTTTGAATGGTCTTCAAGATTCATATTAGAGTTTTTCTTCTACTCTTTGATTGATGATGAAAGGCAATCCAAATGCCTTAACATTTGAGGAGTTAGTTTTTGTTATGTTGTAGGAAGACCAATCTAGGCAGAACATGTCCATTATGCGTGTTGGAGATGAGGCTTTCTTGTCTAGTTAGAAAGACAAAAGTAAATGGAGCTTATCTACTAGTAAGCAGAAATTTGTTAATTCTACACAATCAAAGAAGGATGACAGAGATGAGAAGAAAACAGAAAAGTGAAAATTGTTTTGCAAGTACTTTAAAAGGAAATGATCATTCATAAAGAGATGTCCAAAATTGGTTGCAAAAGAGGCAAAGAAAAAAGAGGTTGGAATGGTTGTTTCAAAAGCTTCTACACACAAAACAGAGTCTGCTAATCTTGTACAGAATGAAGAATGGGCATTTACTATTGTTTGTAGTTATGAACCATCTTCTCATGAACAATGTATGTCTGCAATAGACTCAGATGTTTGGTACTTTGATAGTGGGGCAACCAAACATATTACCTTGCAGTGTAGTTTCTTCGCTTCACTTGAGTCTGCCCCTATAGGGAATACTGTCACATGTGCCAACAATTCCTCTTATCCTCTAATGGGAGTTAGTAAGATCATTCTGAATACTGTTGATGGTAGTTCTTTTACATTGTCAGATGCTTTATTTGTGTCAGGGACCAAGAAAAATCTGTTATCAGTTTCTGCATTAGCGAAGATTGGCTTGGTTGTGAAATTTGTTGATGATAGATGTACAATTCATAATCTGTTAAATGGCAACGTTATCATTGCTTCTGGCATTTTATTTCATGGGATGTATAAGCTCATTGGTTATGCAAAATCTGTGAATGATCCAGCATGTGTAGTTCAAGATTATTCGGCTATGTCACATGCAAAGCTTTGGCATGCACGATTTGGTCATCTGAATTTTGCTAGTTTGCTATGCCCATAGAAATCTAAAATGGTGTCCTCTTTGCCCAAACTTGAGGCACCTGGTAAACATGTCTATGAAGGATGTATCTTAGGCGAAATGCAGTGTTCCTCCTTCCCAAAAGACGGTTCAGTTCAAGCTACTCAAAATTTGTAGCTTGTTCACAATGATGTGTGTGGTCCTATGTAGACACCTTCTTTTGGGAACTACCTTTATTTCATGAATTTCATTGATGATTTTTCTAGGCTTGCATGGGTGTATCTACTTAAAGCAAAGTCCAAAGTGTCTATGTGCTTCAAACAATTTCTAGTTTTGGTTGAAAATCTGTTAGCATGTAAAATGGGCACCCTCCATTCTCATCAAGGGGGGGAATATATGTCTTGTGAATTTGATGCATTTCTAGTTGAACGTGCAATAAAACATCATTGTACAATGTCATATACACCTCAACATAATGGAGTTGCTTAAAGGAAGAACATGTCACTCATGGAGATGGTGTATGGTCAAGAGTCAAGCTTTACCCCATAGTTTCTGGCTTGAGGTTGTTATGTGTGCAGCATATGTACTTAACACGTATCCCACTAAAGCATTGCCGTCTATCACTCCATATGAGGCTTGGCATGGTCGCAAGCCATATGTTGCTCATCTCCGTGTCTTTGGTGTTCTAGCATATGCATTAGTGCTAGAACAACGACACACAAAATTGGATGATAAAATAGTGAAATGTATTTTTTTTTGGTACAGTTCTAAAAGCAAAGGCTATCGTCTGTATCATCCACAAACAAAATGCATTTTGCTTAGCCGTGATGTTGTTTTTGTGGAAGATGCTATTTAGCCATTACTTTCATGTACTAAGGAGACATCAGTTAGCTCAAAAGATATGTATGATACTTTGCTACATCTTTTTATAGGTGGACAGTCTAGTGCTAGTCCAAATGAGGTAATTTCTCAACCTTTACAGGTTTTGTGTGATGATGCATATCATTCCACTTATGATGTAGATTTACATGATGCACTTGTTGATGAGAGAAACGATATAGAGGAGGCAAAAACTATGCTTGAATGGCTGATGCAGACTTTGCAAGATAGCAAATTAGATGCACCTCTATCATGTCGTACTCGTTCAAGCTCTCATTGTGCTTTTTTTTCATCAGATTGCTATGCTATGGCTACCTCTAGTCTCTGTGATGAGAATGAGGCTATTTCATTTGATGAAGCACAAATTTCTGAAAATTGGATGGCTACTATGCAATTAGAATATGATGTTATTATGATACATGGTACATGGTCTTTATGTGACTTGCGTCCTGGCAAGAAGGCCATTGACACTAAGTGGGTATACAAGCTGAAGGGTAAGCCTGATGGAACAGTTGACAAGTATAAGGCTAGGCTTGTTGCAAAGGGTTATACTCAAGAAAGAGGCATTTGATGAGACCTTTGCACCTACATGTTGAATGACTATTGTTCATAGCATCTGTGCACTTGCAGCTCATCATGGTTGAAATGTACATTAGTTAGACATTAAAATTGCATTTTTGAACGGTGACTTTCATGAGGAAGTGTATGTTTTTCAGCCCAGTTTTTTTGTGCAGAAAGGGCATGAAAACAAAGTGTGCAGGTTGAAAAAGGCATTAAATGATTTGAAGCAAGCACCACATGCTTGGCATGAAAAGATATATGCCTATCTTAGTGCACATGGTCTTGAGAACAATTCAACTAAGTGTGCAAATGATGTGCTTCTGATCATTGTTGTCTATGTTGATGACATGTTGTTCACTAGTCCTCATGAGAAGCATATTGCTGATTACTGATTTGCATGTATCATTTGAGATGTCTGATTTGGGGCATATGCATCATTTTTTGGGCATTTAGTTTATGCAAGTTGATGGAAGAATAGCTTTGTATCAAACAAAATATATTGACACATTATTGCAGCATTTTGGCCTTGAAGACTGTAAATCTTTGCCACTCCTATGGAGACAGGTTTATGATTGAGTCTTCATGATCTTGGAGATGCATTTGATGGTGTTCTCTATCAGTAGGTTGTTGGATGCTTGATTTACTTATGCATTACTCAGCTAGATATTCAGTTTGTTGTCTCACAGATGAGCAGGTTTATGCATTGCCTAGGTGTCAAGCATTGGCAGGGGGTTAAGTGCATCTTTTGCTACTTGAGTGGTACTCAGCTACTTGGATTGTTTTATCCCAAGGGGAGATCACTAACACCATATTTGCATGCCTTTTCTAAATGTGATTGGACTGGTTGCTATGACACTCATGTGTCCACCAGTGGTTTTTGCTTGGTAGCTCATGCATATCTTGGTTGAGTAAGAAGCAGCCTATTGTGGCCACTTCTAGTTGTGCGATTGAGTATAGGGCAGCTTTCACAACAACTATTGAGTGTGTGTGTCTCAGATGCCTTATGGCTGATTTGGGTGTTGGTTAGTCTTCTGCCACCACCATCTTCATTGATCATCAAGGCACATTGGCAGTTGCGAGCAACCCTATGTTCCATGCTCGCACTAAGCATATTGAAGTGAACTATCATTATGTCAGAGAGAGGTTCTTTGCTAGAGAGAACAACTTGGCATATGTGCCCACACAAGAGAATATTGTAGACCTTTTCACAAAGGCTCTACCTAGGGAGAAGTTTCAAGATTTTTGCAAAGCTTTGGGCTTACTTCCTTTTGTGGATTGATTCCACATAGCTTGGCACTTCCTTATACATGAGTGCTAGCTCCTTGTTCACCGTATCACTCCCAAGGGGGATTTGTTGATATATTTAGGTAGTGATGTGTGCAAACACACTAGGACCACCGAGGCACTTTTTTCCCTCTTTAGGAGGTTTCTTCCCTTGACTTGTATATACACCTATAACTCTACTGGGTCCTTACCTTTGTACATTCTCTTGGTAATACATTTTGTATTGTATGTTGCACTCCAAGCTTCTTCTTCTTCCATGTGTTGTTTGTGTGCTTTTGTAGACTTCAAACTCCAACACTTCCTTGGTGAGTTTTAGTTCTACCCCAAAATTGTAGAATCACTTTTGGTGATCACACATAACTTATCCTTCATAGCTAGGTTTGTCAACCTTAGACTTCTTTGAGGGATAGTTGTTTTCACTTTGTTTATGTTTAGAAAAGAACCGATTTGGTCGAGAAACACTTTGTTCCTTTAAGTGATCCTCATATATATGCACTACTTGAATAACATCTTCCAAAGACTCAAGAGCACTCTTCTTAACTTCTGATCTGGATCCCAAATAAAATCCATATACTTTATGGAAATTGTCTAAGTTTTGTAGCTTAATAACAATTTCTTGATACTTGTAAACATAAATAGCTAGAGGTTTACCTCTTTTGAAGATGTTATCCCATTCTGTCCAATTCCTTTCCTCTTCATTTTATGGTAGAAACTCTTTTTTGAAGAGTGCTTGGAACTGGTTCCAAGTGATGGAGATTGGTTTGGCTCAACTAGGCTCATCCACCACTTGTATGCTTTGGGACCAAGTGATAAACTAGACTCTTAGACTTGGAAAGAATCAGGTGTATTTTGGAGGTGTTGTGAGCATTTGAGGAAAGAATAAACCCTACATTGGTCTTGTAAAGGTCCCTAATTTTTAGGGATTAAAAAGCTAAAGCTAGGAGATTAAAGAGGCTTGGAAACTACTAGTGGTATTCTCAAATAAAATAATATTTGAGTCATTTGGAAAAACTTGAGTCCTTTGGATGCTTGAAATCAATGACTCATATTAAAACGGATGTAACTCTAATGAGAGAAATTTTGACAATTCATGATAGTGGAACCTCATGCACATTTTTGGGACAATCTCTACAAATTTTTTGCCCCTTAGATCAAGACAAATCCAAGGGAATATTGCAATTGGTGTTGATGTGAAAATATGAAATTACCATGATCCATTGGATTGGGCTCTCATTGGATGGTGGAGGTTAAAAGGCACCTTTTTTGGGGGCCTCATTCTCAGCCATCAGATCATGAGTGCATCCAATTATCCACATTTTATGTGCTTAATCTTGTTTGGTTTCAAGGAAATACGTCCGACCTCAAGGGGGTTGGCACATTTGCCAGACAAACGTTCCATGCGTTGGCAATCTGTTGAGTGAGGGGCTCTGCCCTTATGTGAATGGAATATGTCAGTTAGTGCATGATGATTCGTTGTTGAGCGCAAATTTTTGATGCCTCTGCGCTATGTGAAACAGTTCTTATTGAACCCCCCAAAGAATACAAAGACCGTGAAAAACAGACATGCGTGTGAAGACCCCATCTTCAAACGTCATGTACTACGTCATCACGAGCCAACGACCTTAAATATATGAAAGTGAGAAAGATGCGCTGAAGATCAATCCACTTCGACTAGTCAAACTACAACGTCGTCGTGAGCTGTTTGACAATTTCAATCGACTAATCAAACAACGATTGAAGGCACGTGGACATTTGTTTGACTAATTCAATATTGAACTCTAGTTGTCTTCTCCCATGTAAAAAAATATGATATCAATCCCATCCGTAGACACACACATACACAAATATATAAATTGATGAATAAATAAATAGATAAATAAATGCAATATAATTAGCAAATGACAAAAAGATTGTGTAGTTGTTCACATCTCATAGTTCAAGTTGATTGGTTTTGGTCTTTTGAGGTGGAGGTCCAGAGTTCAATCCTCTAACTGGACATATAAAGCTTTGATCAATTTAAATCAGTTGTTATCCAAGTTATCTTGTCTAACCTCTGCTTTGTGGAATACGAGAGTTCATGTGTACTATGTCCATTCACTTATACAATTGTATTTTCAAAGTTAATGCTTGAAGGAGTAGGTGTTTGTTGAACGTCCATTTAAAATAAACAATATTGTGTAGCACCTACATGTGCCCAAAATAAGTAAATAAAACAATGGATAGATAGATAGACAGAGGTAAATATATAAATAATTTAAAAGTAATAATATTGTGTAGCACCTACATGTGCCCACAATAGATAGATCGATAGATGATAGACAGAGGTAAATATATAAATCAATTATAAATAGATAAGTAAATATATACATAAATACATGATGAAAGGATTATAAGTCAACTTCTAAACAATTGTTTTATATTTACTATATAGATAAATTTGGAATTCTAGTAATAATACTTAATAGATTGTATGACCCAAATGGGAATCCATCAACAATGCTATTTTGGGGACATGTATTTTAAGGACAACTTAGCATCCACATAACAAAAATGATAGAAAACATTGTGTGACACCTACATGTACCCACAATTTCCATCATCTAATCATGCTCCCATGACTTAATTTCCAAATAAATTGTGAATATCTAATTAGGATAGTGGAGCTAGCTCTCCCCCACACCATCATATTTTTGGGGCATGGAAATTTTTATTCACATTCAATATCTAGGTTTGGTCCCTACTTGTGGCCTCCATTTGGGGTTGACTTTATGCACACCTCTTTCATATTATTTTAAGAATTCCATGAATTGTCAACTTCTCTTCCACTTTATTTTTTTTATTGTTCATTCCCACTTTACCTCTAGGAAACCTTTAGCCCCATCCCCCATTCAAAGGAGCCTAAATATCAATAACTTCATAATCTCTTTCCATGCCTTCTCTCTTATCCACTCTAATATATGCATACTTTGCCACTTTTGCCTTGCTTTATCTTTTCACGTCTTAGACTTAAAAGACGACATACAAGAGTATTGAGGATTTTTCCAAGAATATATTATGCTTCATTTCTTTTTTCAAAAACTTAATATTATGTGGCCATAATATCATGAAATAATGTTCCTTTTTAATTTTGATTATTATTCTTTTTCCTTCCCTCTATGCAAAGCTGTTCTTACACACTCAGCCGAGAGATTAAAAGAGAAATGGGGTAAAATGAAAACCTTGTCTAGTTTGCAGGTTCAATCAACATGGTTTTGAGAGCACACTTCCTACAATTAAGAAAGCTCAAAGTGGATCCTCCATGAAACCAAATAAATTCCTTTCCAATCCCGTTTCAAGAATGTACCTCAACAAGTAATCTCACTATCTGTCATAGGAATCATCACCCTAGATTATGAAAAATACAAAGTTGTGTTGGTCCCCTTTCCATGCTCATCACACTTTCATTGAATTTCATATAAACATAGGGTCCCCTTAATCTTTCACTCATTGACTTTCGTGCAAACACAAACTTGATAAAGACTTTTTTTGTTCATTTCCTAGTAATTTATAAGATAACCAATTGGGTCTCTACATAGAGAACTCAAAAATACATTTTCTCTCCCTCATCTAGGATGGAATTTAGTTTTCACTAATTCATTATCACTTTTTTCTATACTTTGATATGTGAATATTTTAATTCTTTGAGCGTACTTCTTAAAGGAGAATTGAGCTGCTTAGATATGCATATTAAACTCTTTTTTTTTTCCTTCTCTTGAGATATCTTTAATTTATCGTTTGAAATAGGTGATGGATTAGACAAAGTAGATTTGAAGTGGTTTGCTATGAAATTTTTGATTAATTTCGATTCTCCAAGGTAAGCAGCCCACTAAAGTTATAGCCATAGTGATGGTGGTGCAATTTTCCATCCTTGGCTCTTACTTTTCTCAGTCTTCCTATACTCAATCTTCATATATATATATATATATATATATATATATATATATATATATATATATATATATATATATATATATATATATAATTCTTGTCAATATTATTATGTTTGGATTCCATGGACCTGCCTTGTTTTCTTTCAAAATTTAGATTTCCTATTTTATTCAAAATATGCCAATGAAATATGTGCTAGATTCCTTGCATGAAAACTCCATCTCATCAGCCACATTAAGTATGTTAAATCCACTGTAAATCATATTCCACATTTTGGAATGATGATGATGAGCCATCTTGACTGCCCACATCAAAGCGATGCATGGATTCATTGATATTTCAACTTTATCGTTTCACCTTATCTTCTTATTAGTTTAACAACTAGGGTATGCATTTTTCCGTATATATAGACACACATGTACTATATATAGACACACATGCTTTGCTCTCCTTCTCCAGGGAATATCGATATTCTTTTTCCTTTGATTTTATTTTAATCTCTCTTTGGTGTTTGCAATGTAAAAACTTTTGCATTTCGCACATTACCCATTGTATATAATTTCAATCAACTATTTTCACTTTTTAAAAAAAATAAAAATATGAAGTATGGCAATAGCCTACTCTCCCAAACTTTAATTAATAGAAAGAACAATTGTACAAGTGAAGACCGAATGAGCAAGGCCTGTCCAAACTGAATAGTATTTGTAGAAACTTTCTTTGGACGGGCGATCATAACAGAAGGGGGGTGCCTAAAATCAAATGGGCCATCTGCACTAGCCCTAGAGATAGCGGGGGACTTGGTATCCTGGACATTGGGTGTATGGCTAACAAACTGGCAGCCAAATGGATGATTAAGGCTTGGAGCAATGGGGAGGCATCGTGGGCCAAGCTGATCTTCAGAAACAAGAATGAGTTGGCCCTCATGGGGTTCCCGAACTGGAAGAATCTTGACATCATGACCATGCTATTCTCCCCGATCCCCGTCTTCCCGAAAGGCTCCAATCTCGTGTGCTCCCTTTGGAAGGGATGGAATAAAGTCAAAAGCTTCACAAGAATTAGTGAGGACTGGAAGTGGGCGGCCGGAATCAGACAAAACGACTCTATCTGGTTTCCGATACATGGCATCCGGAGTGTGGAGTCGTGGAACATTCAAAATGCCAAGAAGTTATGGAACAAAGGATTCAAAAAATGGAAACACCTCTGGAAACATGACACCAACAGCTGGATCAACTTCGAGGATATTGACCCTCGCATAAACATCTCCTACGAAGAATGGAACACTTTGCAAAGCAGATGCCTCGCATGGGATCGTCACAAGACTCGCCTTCTCATGGGACACGACACACCGAACTCGCTTGGTCTCAAATGGCACAATGGAAATAGCCTACCCAAAATCCCGAACATCAAAGAAACGGCTGACCACCAGATCAGCCTCAACAAGAAGTGGTGCCTGTCTTGGACGCGGCTTCGGTGGGACATGAAATTCATGGGTATCTGGCACCCCCTTATAGAGATTAAGAAGTCTGTCCTCTTATGGCAAATTCTTCATCGAGGAATCTGGACCAACCATAAGGCTAGCAAACTTTGTGGGATCCCTCCTTGGTGCAAACGCTGCCACCGGGTTATCGAAGATGTCCCACACATCTTCCTTACTTGCCCCAACTCCTACAGAATCTGGCAGACGGTTGGAATGAAAATCAGACTTCAAAAGAAGCTTAGTTGGAAACAAGTCCTTTTAGGAGAAGCGATCGGCTGCTCTGCGACACTCTGGAACGCCATCAGAGGGGAAGTCCTGTGGAAAATTTGGCGGGAGAGGTGTGCTCTCAACTTCGGCGATCCCCCCAGGGAGTGGTCGATTGAGAAATCACTATTCCTCCTTGGTAAAAGGATTGTTAACAGTAAGAAATCCCCCCCCTTCAGGCACCATCAAGTCCTTCTTTTGATCAACAACAAGCTCAAACCCAAGTGGGCCCCGCATGAGGGCGATGAGAGGGTGATTAACCTTCTCTGTAATGCAACCTAGGATTCAATCAAGCTTCCCCTGCTTTGTGGGATTTGGGGGTCCCGTGGGCACTAGTCCCCTTCTATTGTACCTTTGTTTCTTAATTTAATTCAAGTCCGGGAGAGTAGGCTATTGCCGAACTTCCTTTATATAAAAAAAAAGTGAACATGCCTAGCACCCATGGGACATTCTGAATCCCACAAAGCAGGGGTTGGTTAAAACTTGCTAGACGACATTGCAAAGAAGTTGATAACCCTTTCGTTCCCTTCACTGGGGCCCCACTTGCTTTCAATCTTGTTGCTCTCAAGGAAAAACACTCTATGATATCTCAAAGAAGGTGGATCTTACAATTGGAAATTCTTTTCCCTAAAAGGAAAAGAAATTTTTTGATCAACCATTCTTTAGGAGGGCTACCAAAGTTGGCAACACACCTCTCTTTCCAGATCTTCCAGAGGGTTTCACCTCTTATAGCATTCCACAATGTTGAGGAACAACCAATCGCTTCACGCAATAGTGCTTGCTTCCAGTTGATTTTTCCCTATAGCAACATGATTCTCCCAAGAGCCTACTATATTGACATTGACTCGGGGAATGAAAAGAAGAGGGGTCCCAAGTCCTCATTGCCATGAAGGCATCTTTTACACCATGGAGGGGCTCTACAAATTTTGTAAGCTTTCACAACGGTCCAAATTCCCTTGTGGAGGATTGCCACATAAGAAAGGATTTTTTAGATGAGGGGATGCCAAAGGGATCCCACCTAAAACTCGACCAATCCAAACACCATACCATCTCCTATTAAGCATGACATGAAATTCACATTCTTCTTGAATTTCAAAATTTTATCAAGAAAGTTGCCATTGTGCCAAATAAGGAGGCAAGTCCTTGAGCCCTCTCAAGCATTGAATCTGCTTCGCAACGTGCACCATTCTTCATAATGCACTCTCCTAGTCACATCAATGTCCTCAAATCTAATCCATTGGCATGTTTCTTGATTCGAGAGTGTTTCCACCAATGGAAACCTTTGTTCCAAAGCTTCCTAGCTTTTTGGAGGTTCCAAGGTTCAACAACTCTAATGCCCTTGATAAGGAACTAGATTGAATAATTTTGTTTAATACTAGCTACCCATTTCCAATCTTCATTGATCTCGACATACTTTCACTTTGTTCCAACTCTTCCATAGGGAGCAAACTAAGCTCGAGCCTCTGGGAGTCACCTAATAGTGGGAGAAAAAAAGAGTGAGAAGATCCGTACCCTTCCACCCTAGAAGGCCTACAAGCCTAAGAGTGCTGTTGTTTCTAAAAATATGTTTGGTCTAATAGGAATCCTTGTTGCTCCAAGCTTTAAGTAACCATTTGGCTGCCAATTTATTTGCCATTCCTTCAATGTCTAGAATCCCCAAACCACCTGGGTCTTTTTGGCTTATGCAAGTAGCCCATTTAAATTTTGGGGACACCCCTTATATTAGGGTCTCCCAACTAAAGAAAGTTTCTACAAATTCTTTCCAATTTGACAATCTCTTGGTCCTTTAGTCTCCAAGAAGAGACAAAGTAAATATTTGAAGAAAGAAAGAATGTGTTAACCACCATAGCTCACCCTATCAGATTGATTTGCATACCTTTCCAGTATGCCAACTTTTTATCGATCTTAGAAAGAGCCCAGTTCCATCGTTGACCCATCGAAACATCGAATCCCATTGGAATACCTAACAGGCAAAATATTTGTCCCTTGGGGATCAACTAACAACCATGGTCAACCAAAGTTTGAGGTGGATGTCCAATAATGCCCTCGAAAGTAGTTTTAGAGTGGTTTATTTTGTAACTTAATGCCTCACAAAATGTATTTAGGCAAGAACAAAAGGTATCAATGCTAGTCAAATTGGTATGCACAAAAGCATTTGTGTCATTAGCAAAGAGTCTCATGATCATTTGGTCTTGATTGAGGGGAAGAAAGAGGCCTTGATTAAGACCTAAGCATGTTGGATGTTTAACAAGGCACCTGAGACCATCAATAGTTATTGCAAAGAGAAGATGGGACAAGGGGCATCCTTGTCTGATAGAACGTTGTAATTGAGTAGCTTGAGAAAGCTAGCCTTGATGTTTATCTGCACTAACACATTTCCCAACAATGTTGAGATCATTTTAATGAATTTCTGACTGCAACCTAGGTCTTTTAGAGATTGGAGAATGAAGTCCCACTTGAGTCTGTCATATGCTTTGCCAAGGACAATCTTAAGGAAGAGAACATCTTGAGTGGACTCTTTAGCGAAAACCAAACCTTCCCAAACATCAATGATAACCTCAAGGATGGATCTCCCCTTGATGAACCCATTTTTATCCTCACTGATCCAATTTTTTAAGTGACAAGCAATTCGATTTTTGCTACCTTTTTTGTGAATAATCTTGATAATGTCTTCATTGAGACATTCGCGTAGCACATCGAAAGAAACATCCTCTTGCCCCCCAAGACATAATGGAGTAGTCACCATGTGCTTGAAGGTCTTGAAGAACTCATTGGTGAGGCCATCTAGCCCTAGGCTTTTGCCATTATGAAGAAAGTCAATAACTTCAAGAATCTCATAATCTGAAATGGGAGCTTCAAGAAAAGGATTCATATTTTGTGGAAATCTTTTGGTTTTGACTTTAGAGAGGGTCACCATGCAATCATGTCTACAAAGAGAAAGAGGTGTGGAAACCCCCAATAGCTGGGTAAGGTGATTGCAAATCAATTAACTATTTTCTTCATCCATCTTGCACTCAACCCCATTGATGTCCATCATGAATGGGATCGCTTCCTTGGATTGTTTTTCTCGAGAAGGCCACACATCTCTTTAATACGTTTGTCTGCCCTTCCCACCAATCTTTAAACTATACCTGTAGATTCTTTCATTGAATTTCTTCTTCGTATCTTAGCATGCATCTGATTTTGATTTTTTGGAGCCCTGTTTGGCATTGAGAGTGGCCTATGCTTACTTCTTCCTCAAGACGCCTCAACCTTTGATAAAGATTTTCCCTTCTAGCTTGACAAATGTTTTGAAGATTCTTTTGAGTCATGACCAAGATGTTTCATGTCTTCATGACCACCATTCTCCAATACTTGGCTAGCGAGGAGTGAGTGGCAATGGCCCAGTTCTAGATAGCAGTAATCTCCTATTGGATTCATGAGAAAGAGGAGGTTGTTAGATTGGCATGAAAACAAGGGGCTTTCTTGAGATTGACGACCCGTTTGAAGGTAGGCACAATGGGGTAATGATTAGAGACAACTAGGCCCACACATTGGAGAGGGAAGGGGTGCCCATTTATTGATTATGTTATGTGCAATAAAGCTCCTATTGAGTCTAGATTTCCTCAAGTCGACTCCAGACTAGAGGTTCGATAAAGAGAAACTTGCCTTATCTTTGATCTCCACTTGATCTAGGTGGAGCTTGATTTGGTCCCAAACATCATTCTCATGACCATCAATTACCCTCCCTCTACTCACCCATCTATCAGAAAGAGCCTCCACTATATTAAAGTCCCCACAAATAACGACATTGAGTGATAGAGAGTCCAAAGATTGCCAAGTGGCAATTATTTTAGAATCCATATTGGGAGCATACATGAAGACAATGGTGAACTCTAAAGGACCCCCAAAAGAAGCACTAATGCACCAATGGTTGTGATCTACTTGGGTATCCACAAGTCTTGCGAGCTAACTATTATTAGTGTAGATAGCTGAACCACCATTTCCCTTGGGGTGCATGGTGAAGAGCTAGACATGGGATGAGGAAATACATTTCAGTCTCTTTTTAAGGTCATCCCTGTCAATTTTGATCTCTTGAAGACATATGAAGTCCAAGTTTAGGCTTTTATCCTGAATCCATTGGCCAATAACAGCTGGACTTGAGGGGTCAGACAACCCTCTAACATTGAAAGAAACAATTATCATGATCGAAGGTTAAGTTCTTTGTGGGAAGGGTCCTTCTCCCTCTTTTTCTTGTTTTTCTCATCATGTTCTTTCTTTGAGGTGGAGGGCCTCTCACATAGGCGTTTACCCTTAAGGGGGATTTTCACTTTTGCTATAGATGATATAATGTATTATAATTAATATTATGTTGTTATGATGTTTTTTACATATTTCATATTGTGTATTTGGTGTAAATAATACTAAAAAAATATTGAGGGTAATTACAATATTGTATTAGGAACCATTATAGAATTAAATGTAACATAACCCATATCCCATAACTTAAAAATATTTATGATTAAGTCTTTGTTCTAGATAAGCATAAAGGGAACTTGAAAGCGTATGGATCACTTGATCCATGAAATGATTTGAATGCAATTAAACTAAAATCTAGTACATCCAATGATTCATTATCCCTAAGGTTACCTCTATCGGAGATTGAGGTAGGAAGCACACAAACAACACAAGGAAGAAGAAGAGTTTTGAAGCACAACACACAACATTGAATGTGTTACCAAGTAGTGTACAAAGATGAGTGATCCGTTAGGGTTATAGGCATATATAAAACTCAGGGGAAAAAACCTCCTAAAGAAGGAAAAAAGTGCCCTAGTGGTCCTAGTGTGTTGACACACACCAGTATCAAAATATATCAATAAATCTCCCCTGGGAGTGATGCGGTGAATAAGGAGTTGGCACCCATGTATAAGGAAGTTCAAGCTATGTGGAAAGAGATCAATCCACAAAAGTAAGTAAGCCCAAAACTTTGCAGAAACCTTCAAACTTCTCCCGAGGTAGAGCCTTTGTGAAAAGATTTGCAATATTATCTTATATGGGCACATATGCCAAATGGATATCCCCAACAAAAAACCTCTCCCTAACATAATGATAATGCACCTCAATGTGCTTGTGTGAGCATGGAATACATGGTTTCTCACAATTGTCAATGCGCTCTGACTATCAGTGAAGATGGAAGTAGCATAAGACGGACCAACACCCAAATCAACCAAAAAGCATTTGAGCCACACACACTCAATAGTCACTATGAAACCTACCCTATAATCAACCTCACAATTAGAAGTGGCCATAGTAGGATGCTTCTTGCTCAACCATGATATGCATGAGCTAGCAAGCATGAAGCAAAAACCAATGGTGGACACATGAGTGTCATAGAAATGAGCCAAGTAAGATTTTGAAAAATCATGTAAATCTGGTGGTAGTGATCCCCCCTTGGGATAAATCAATCAAAGTAGTCAGGTACCACTCAAGTAACAAAAAATGCGCTTAACCATTTGCCAATGCATAAATCTACTCATATGTGAGACATGCTTTTGATAAGGAAATCAAGCATAAGTAAATCAAGCATTCAATAGCTTTTTGATAGAGAACAACATCAAATGCATCTCCACTATCATGAAAACTCAACCATAAACCTATTTCCATAGGAGTGGCAATAAGTGTGTTGCAGAGAGATAGAAGAAGATACTTGTTATGTTACAGAAGGTTACAAATCCTAAAATGCTTTCAGCAAGGTTTTGTTATGTTAGATCAGCTAACCTCATTCTACAATATGGGAAGTTGAAGAGTTACAGTGAAAGCTATTGGCAACATGTTAGCTCATGAACTGGTCGATTTTGATGCACTAACATGCCCATTTTGGAAAGTATTTGTTTGAACATAGGTGTTTTACAATGAGAATAGGTGGCCGGCGATGATAAGATCCACTCAAATGTGGACACAAGGATCAAGAGCAGTAGGGGCGAAGCTATGCATGGTTTCAGTGGATGCATGGGGGAACAACACTCAAAGAGAGTTGAAAAGGAAGCAAAACTTAAATTAATGGAGGAAAGTCTGGTTCTCAGAAAAGCTGAGATGGATGCGAGAATTGCCAAGCTAAATAAAGAGAGATCACAAGCTAGAAATCGAGCTGTTAAGTTACTTGCCCTCGGAAAGAGTATTGCAGACACACAAATAATGCAGACATGAAGAAACAAAAGAGCAAACCGTTTCCAGGAAAGATATCTGGACCTCAGTCACAACCAAAGGTAGGAACTTGAGTGTGGAAAGAAAGAATCTTACAAGTCAAAGCAGTCAAAGTTGGTGGCAACTAAATTTAGAGATATTTTGTCAGTACTAAAAGATCAGGATCCCATAGTTTTCAATACTCAAAAGGATGCAAAGATGGAAGCACCTCTCATCAGCAGCAAATAAGGAGAAGTGTTGTTGATCCAATTCAAGAAGTAAGATCTTTTCTTCGTAAGGGATTTGGCATAGGGTGTGGTGCTAAGTCAGGTGTAATGACAGAATGAGATATACAAGATGTGCCCAATTTATGAAGAGATAACTTTATTACTACAAGATTTGAAGAAGATTCAGAAAGAGTTATATAAAGCCCAAGGAGGAGGCTGTTTTAGGTTTCAAATGGATCTCAATCAACTTCAGCAGGTTGTGATGACTATAGAGAATAATATGAAGAAAAGTGTAGATGGACTAGTAGTCATGAAAGAACATATTTTGGTGCTTCAATGTGTGAATGCTGATCTTGAACAAGAGTTGGAATCCTCTACAAAACAAGCTGCTCAAAAGAGCTAGAAGGAATGATGCTTGTCGTCATGCTTGCTACAACTCAGGATGAAGTTGCGATTCTTGGAAAACATTTAACAGATATGCAGATAAGGGTAGTTGAGAATTAATACATCAAAAAGATATTGAGATCTTGTAGGAGGAACATATTTCTACCCATCTTTCCCAGCAAAGAGTTGGAACAGAGGCTTGTCCATGTGCAAATAGAAGCATACGCATCTGTAATAAAGTTGAAGAAGGTTGCAAAGTTTCAATACAAAATGAAAAAGCCTGGAGAAAGTGCTGGCAGGCCGTTTTTTGCAGTTCTGACGGGAAGGTCATTTTCGTCAGGAGACCCCCCCTCCTTTCCATTTTTTTTGCCAGAAAAGGGGGTTCGCAAAGGACTGGGGGGCTGTCTTTTTCTCCCCGGGCGTCGCCCTCTCTTTTTGGGGGCTTCTTATCATTGTGCAGGTGGGGGAGCTCTCGGCAGCCATCAGGGGAGGTGCGCTCATAAAAAAAGTGGAAGGATAAAAAGTGGCTGGAGGGGGAGGAAAAGGACAAAAAAAAAAATTTTGTGGAAGAAGGGGGCTTGGTTTCTGTATTTTTGTTGCTTCGTTTTTTCGGCTGCGGTGTCTTTTGGTTTTGCATCCTCAGTTGGGAGAGTATTGACTAGAGGAGCAGAGGGAGGCATCGTTCTCACGACATATCCTTCTTGCTTTTCTGCATGTATGAGGAGGTACAGAGCAGATCGAGGAAGAAGCTGGAGGGGATTCAGCAGCTGTGGGGGTATTGGCCGCAATTCATCAGAGTGTGGAAGGAGACCATTGTGGAAGGGGAGCTGCCAGAGAACAGCACCAAGAGAGCAAGTCGAAGGGGGCAAATAGATCAGAGGCAGCGGGGAGAACGAGAGATGCAGAACCTCGAAAGCAAATCATGTGGAACCGCATGAAAGAGAATGAGTTCGTAGCCACAGAAAAAGGGGATCGCCATCGAGAGGAGAAAAAAAGCAGAGGTTTAGCAATCCAGGTGGCCTTTCCTTCTATCACTAGTTTATGAAGAAGTTTGTACGGGAACAGCATCACTATAGACTTAAGTTGGTTTTTGCTTGTTGCCAAAAAAAAAAAGGAGAAGAGAACATGATATATCAATCTAGGTAAAAGAGGTTTCTTTATGTGCTGATGATGTTTTAAGCTTCACATGAGGATGATATGCATGGTATAAATCCTGATGTGAGCACAAATGGCAAGAGAGGACTCGTCTGCAGAGAATGTTTTAGGGGACCTAGAGGATAAAATGAAAACTTCTAGAAACAAATAGCTCAAGGGGAGATCTTCTAGGTGCGACTTGGAGTATGCAACACAAAAGGTTTGAAGATATGTCTTTCAGCTCCGCACGAGTGAGGTTACTGTGTGTTCAATGACATCTTTAGATACATGGACAACGAGGCATAGTTTGCTGTGCATATGCAAAAAGTGCCAAATGGTTCACTTGACATGCTTGCAGATTACAGGAAGCCATGTGAACATGCACACTTTCACTCCTCACCTTGCTGCTCAGGAGGCTAGATTACTAGAGTCTGCTCTTGAAGAGCGCGTAGCACAATTCTCATTCAGATGCAACAAATGCTCACCAAGTAGGAGGTGAGGAAAGGGCCCACCTTGGGAACATCCTTCTAGGAATTCGCACTGTTCATTGCAACATCTTTGAAGACCGAACATGTTTGAAGCGTTCTCTTCATCTGTTAGCACAATATCATTCATTTCATGTTCAAGTGTTATGGAGGCTCTTTCAAAGGCATTGCTTCTGCAACATCAAATTATAAGCTGGAAGGTATAGGTTTTATTCCTGGTACCAGCTTCTAAACGAACAAAAAGCTTGATTATTAAGGTACTGCTTTAGATGGAAAAGAAAGAAAAATGTGATTATCCAATTTCAAAAGCGAAGCCATATCCGGATTTGTTCGAAAGTGCAAAGGAAATAAAAACTTAAAGTCATTTTCAATGTCTTTTGAGTATGTTTATGTCCTTGTAAGAATGTATGTGCATATATTCTTAAGCTGCTCTTGTTCTCTATGAATCGTTTTCTAAGTGGAGTGCAAAGAAGTAACACACTACGTTTGAGGGGCGAATTCAACATTCAGTCCAGGGTGGTTGCGGATTTGAAGTTAATGTTTGAGTTCAAAGAGGACTTTGAGCAATTCTTTGAGGAGCACTTCCTTTATGACAACGTGACATTAGTCTAACCGGATCCAAACCTCAAAGGTGTAAAGAAAGGGTGTGTGTCAGCAGCAAGGACAAGATAGTTGAAGAAAGAGAGGCGAAAGGGAAGAAGATAGGATTCAAAGAGCTCGAGGATGGACTACTCAAGAAGGACTTTATCTGAGATAACTTGGATTGTGCTCTTTGAGTTGCACAATTTTTCTATGTGACTTGTACGTATATACACAAATGATCAGAGCTGTTGTTGGTGTAAAGAGCTACACTATGGAAGGAAGCACTAAATATTGGTGAGAGCTTCGGTGGGCGACAGAGGGGAAGAGGTGAGTACAGGAGTAGGTGCGAGTAAGAGAGTATGGAAGTAAGAGGGAGAGAGTAAGTGTGTGTGAGATATAGAGATAAAGTGGAAAAGAGTGTGGAAAGAGGTGTATGAAGGAGGGTGTTTATGAGCGTATATGTGAGTGTGCATGAGTGAGAGAGTATAGAAATAAATAGCAAAAAAGAAAGAGGGTAAGGAAGAGAGAAGGAAAGAAAGAAAGAGGGAATTTGAGAAGGAGAGAGAGTATTGGGGAGGCCTTCGTCTTTTCCAAGGAGGATTCGGATGAGAAAGGGCAGACATAGATAGAGACAATGACTACGAAGGAGGATGCTGTGTGAGGTGCTAAGATCATCTTTCTCATTTCTGAAGGAGCACGTTGCAAGGAGCTTGCACGAAACTAATGGTAGATCTTGAGGTGTGCAAGAGAACAGAGGGAGTTTTTTTGGTTTGATCGCTGTTGAAGGATGCCTGAATGGTAGCTAAGGAAAAAAAAAGGAGGAGAATAAGAGGAAAAGAAGGAGCAAGGAGAGAGAAACCTCGCGAGGCAATCCGTCAAGTTTGGGTCCATGTTTACATGTGCATAAGGAATTTGATTCCCTCTCTTTCACGAATATATTCGAGTACAATTTGGGGATCTCAAGGAGTTTGGGAAAAGCATAAGCATATATCTACATCTATCCCTTGGGCTTAGGACCTCTTCAATTTTCTTCTAATGCGATGGCCATATGTTTCCTGAGGAGGGCCATTTTGCATTGCGTGAGCAACTAGGGACATATTCGTGAGCAATTATGGACTCAAAGTAAAAGAAAGTGGCCTAGTGCAAGTTAGTTGAACAAAACATAGGTGTGTGTGTGACATTTTCCCTTGGACTAAAGGTGCTATCACAACAACAATGCTAATAAAAAGGGTTCAGAGATTTTGTTTCAGATACAGGTATTGATCACTAAAGATCAGATTTATTGAAAGAAGGAAGACATTCCGGATTTCATGAAGTCTGATATATTTGAAGAATTCTGGATACTAGTGTTAAGTCATCCAAGGGGGTGATGAGCCATGAAGACTTATTTTCAGCCATATGTGAAAGAATGCAGAGTCATATCTATAGGTATTCCTATTTCAGGTATTCCTATATTTTCTTTGTCAATTTCTCTTTATGTTTCAGCTTTGAAAGAAGAAGGACGAAAGAGAATGTCTAGAGAAAGTTCCTGTTAGGGTGTTCCTGTTCAGGAGAAGGTTCCAGAGTTCTATTGAAGAGAAGCTTGATATTTCAGAGAGGTATGCTTGAGAAGTGCACACATATATGTTTATACCAGATTATGAAGGAAAGAGGTATGAAGGATTTACATATTGAACAAGGATGAAGACATGATGACATCATAGATTTTTTTTAATGAGACTCATGAGTTGATTTCAATTGACTTGAGTTGACTTGACTTGAGTACAGTCAGAGATGAACCAGCAGTGTTCATAATACACTAAGTTGTGAGTTGTCAGTCACAGGTTCCAATATTTAGTTCTTGATTTTGTTTAGTGTATTTACATGACACAACAGAAGTACGTTGAGAAAACTTTTGTAAGGTAAATGCAAATATGTGGATCCTAGTGTATGTTTTCAGGTTTGTGAAGACAACATATAGCAGGTTCAGAGTCAATACTTGCTACATTTGTTGTCAAGCAGTGATTGCTTGATGTGTACACTATTGGATATCTAGTTTGCATATTTTCTCAAGTATTATGGTTCATATTCAACAAGTTCAAGGTTTTCTGAAGGAAAGTCAAATTGAGTTTTGAAGAAGACCTTTGGAGAACAGGTTTGAAGGTCAGTTTGGGAGTATAAGTTTGAAGCTTGTGATAGTTTGTAGCTTATAAAGTTTGCAGATCCAGTTTACTTTGTACCAATATGACATTGCAGGGGGGATTGTTGGAAAACAATGTTCCTATTGGTCCATTTTGTCCAGAATTTATAGCATAAATAACTGTTCATAATACTCCCTCTAACAACATGTGGCGCAAACACCATGGTTATCACAATTGTCTCCCATCCTAACCACCCGAGTTCGAGTCCTGACTCCATTAATGGTGTGCGCGAAGATTTTTTGTCATGTTTTATTTATCATGCTTTTCATAATAGCAAACAACGACGAAGGACAGCGATAGATAAAATTACGTAAGTAGTGATGGATTTAGCAATCGTAGAAGCTTTATGCTTTTGAAGGAGCTTCTGGCGGCTAATCTAAAACTATATAAAGAGCTTGGATCATTGTTTATAGTAGCCTTCACCTAGTGTTCAACACAAGCCTTGGTGCTTGGACCTCAATAGAGGTGGTGTTTCTTCTAGCACATGGGGCATCCATGGTGCTAGCTTGGAGCATGTTGAGGAGCGACTATGGAGTTCTTCTTGGAGGAGAAGAGTGTGCTCACACTCTTGCTCATAGAGAGGACTTGGTCATTAGCAGCTTGGTGGTGAGGATCGGCCATTCACATGATGTATTTGAAGATTGTCTTCTACATGAAGATTTTGGGTTACTTCAAAGACATTGGATGGTGGTTAACATAAGATTTACATCTTATGTTAAGAATTCAGGTACATATTCTCTTTATGCACACATGTACTACTTGAAGTTTATGGAGGCAGTAACATCCATATCAGGAGGAGTCCTATTCGGCATAGGTACAAGAGAATCAGTACGTATATGCTTTATGCATATTTGTATGAGGTGTTTGAGAAGGTATGGTCATATGAGTTTGAGGATTTCTGGCAGTACACTTGTTAGCATTCTTTGCTACTTTTGTAAGTATGCGATCTTTTCACACACGTATCTAACTTAGGGTCTTCCATAGCATAAGTTCAGATGAGGGTCTCCTGATTATCAGTTTTAGACTAATCCTTCCTCTTTCGATCACTCATATTCACTCTTCTACAACCTATTAGGTCACACATCTCATGTATATTCAGATTTCTGTCCATACATCTGAATATGTTTGTTACATTTGTACATTCACTCATCCATCTATTTCTGTTCACATAGAGTGGTTGAGAGCTTTTGTTGTATATTATTGAACAAGGCATTGTTAAAATGTTAAATTATTAATGTATTAATATGTTTTTGATGTTTTTGATATAGCAACTGAAGGTTCGTGAGGAGCGTGCAAGGCGTAAAAGGGCGGACATCAATAATCCGAATAATTATTATTTAGCTTGTAAATAAACCTACGTAGAAGGTTCTATTTTTAGAAAAGTAATGGTTAGAATAAGGGTCGTTGTAGACCGCAGTTTCTATTATTCAAAGTAATGGCTTTCTGTAAAAGTTACCAACTTTTAGTTTCACGCCTGCTTTTCGAAGCCGCCCTCATGTAACCACTATTTTTGACGTAATCAAAAGTCCTATAAATACATGCACTCTGTGGACTGTCGAAACAGAGTGCATGGGGGGAGATTACACCCAATCTGCGTACTTTCTCGTCTCTTGTTGCGTTTATTCTTGGGTGTGTTTTTCTGCGTTTGTAACCTCTGTTTGAGCATGAGCAAGATCATGACAACAGTGGTATCAGAGCTCTGCACGCGTCAATACAGAGGGTTTTGTTCTCTGTTCGCGATTCTGAATTCCATCTCCATCTCCATCTCCATCTCCATCTCCGGTTCCGGTTTCGGTTTCGTCTTCGTTTTCTGTTTTTGTTTCTGTTCCTGTTTCTGTTTTTTATTCTGATCTTGATCCAGAACCAGAACCTACGTCTTCACCTACGTCTTCTCCTTCGGCAAGGCATTGACTAAGGCAAAGAACTTAGGCAATAACTTAGGCAATAACTTAGGCAATACATTGGCAACATTGGCAACATTGGCACCCAAGGCTCCCTTGGCGACCGTTGGCAGCCGTTGGCTACGCCTGAGGCAATTTTAATTTTTGAGTGGTAATAGAGAGGTTTAGAGTCCCTAAGGTAGGAGGATTTGAACCCACAACCTCCTACTTTTAAGGGAAGTACTTTGACCACTCCACCATCTCTTGGAGTTGTACTCAAGTCTCTCTCTCTCTCTTACTTGTAGGCACTCGCGGCGATTTCAAGGATGGACCCAACAAAGAATTAAGTGTAACTTTCAATCCGTAGGTCGGATTGAGGCGTGTAATATACCGTTGGAAAGCTCTTGGAACGAACTTTCCAATGAGCTAGCTTGGAAGTGTGAATTACTTCAAAATAAAATCCTTGGGTGACACTTGATTGAGTGTTCAAGATACCAATCAAGGTTGAGAACACGAGATCGAGACACCAAGGTTGCAAACAAGAAGGTTCAATACACCAAGGTTGAGAGCAAGGGTCCAAGAGCACCATGGAGGATCACAGTAATTCACCTTTACCTGGAGTTTCATTCGAGCAAGAGTTAGAGATTATGAACCAAGAACTTCAAGCACTTCACCAAGCCATACAAGGACGTTATGCTATGCTTCAATTCGACGGACGAATAGATGGCCGCTTTGTCTTATCATGGCTATCCCTATTCAACGATTTCTTTTCCGACGAGTTATATTCAGAAAATCAGAAAATCGAGTTCGCCACTAATTATTTGGTAGGAAGAGCGCAACAATGGTGGAATGATCTTTGTCATACTGCAAATTGTCCACGCACCTGGAAGGCTTTTCAAGAAGAGTTTAAGGATTCATTTCTACCTTTAAAGTTTACCTTACGTGTTTGATAATTGTGATGCATTTACATATTGAATTTAGTTTATAGGAGCATATTCAAGCTTTGCTTGCCCAAATTCATTCGAAAGACTATGTCCGCATCTTACAGATACTCTTAATAACTTAAACAGCTCCATGAACATTTCCATGCATGTACTTTTACATGGCACATGCCTATTTTTTATTCAGTGATGAAACATGTGACTGGCCATCCATGTTTATTCTTTTATCACTTGAGGTCAGTTGCTTGTTCAACTGTGGGGCATGTTATACCTTATGGAATATGTTGAACAATGCATTGTTGGATTGAAATATGGAATAGCCAATGCATTGTTGGATTGAAATATCGAATAGCCAATGCATTCTTGGATTGTAACATGAAATATGTTGGCCAATGCATTGTTGGATTGTAACAGTAATATGGAATATGTTGAACACTGCATTATAATTGTTAGAGTGTTGAATTATTTTATCAACTGAGGTCAGTTGCTTGTCAACTGAGAGGCATGTTGTATATTATAGAACAAGGCATTGTTAAAATGTTAAATTATTAATGTATTAATATGTTTTTGATGTTTTTGATATAGCAGCTGAAGGTTCGTGAGGAGCGTGCAAGGCGTGAAAGGGCAGACATCAATAATCCGAATAATTATTATTTGGCTTGTAAATAAACCTGCGTAGAAGGTTCTATTGTTAGAAAAGTAATGGTTAGAATAAGGGTCGTTGTAGACCGCAGTTTCTATTATTCAAAGTAATGGCTTTCTGTAAAAGTTACCAACTTTTAGTTTCACGCCTGCTTTTCGAAGCCGCCCTCATGTAACCACTATTTTCGACGTAATCAAAAGTCCTATAAATACATGCACTCTGTGGACTGTCGAAACAGAGTGCATGGGGGGAGATTGCACCCAATCTGCGTACTTTCTCGTCTCTTGTTGCGTTTATTCTTGGGTGTGTTTTTCTGCGTTCGTAACCTCTGTTTGAGCGTGAGCAAGATCCTGACAACAGCTTTGCTCCCACATTGTACATTGAACATTGGTATATATGATAGTGTGAGTAAGCAGTGGCTTGCGTAACACTTTACACATGTTGTCTAATTTTTCTCTATCTTTGTCTCATCATTTGTATGATTAAATGTGGTATGTTCATGTTTTGTCAATATTAGAAGATTGCTAGATTCTATGTTGTATATGCTGGACCTATGGAACCAGGGACCTGTGATATGAGCTATGGGCCTACCTAATTTCCAACAATTTTCATTTTGCCATCTTTGGTAAATGAACCCCATTCAAGAAGTTCTATCTTTCAAAGGATTTGATTCGAGTTGCAATTAAGATCCATGGAACTCACACGCCCACAGAGCGAGAAAGGCTGATTCCAGAGCCAATGAAGCATGGTGATGTTATCAAATGGGAAGAAATTTTGGCCATTGCACCTGAATTATCTAAGGTGCTACGTATATGTATGCAACATTTTGCATTCTCGGCTCAGGATCGTTTCACTATGCCTCACAAGCGTATTTGGTTTGGTTTGTATTTTGCATGTATTGGGCCCGAGACCATAGATCTTGCAACTTGTATCATTGATCAATTGTATCTAGTGCAACAAAGATGGGAAAGGAAAAAAGTCATCCACGGATGTTGCACTCTTACTCGAATTGTGTATATGTGTTTGGCTTATGACTTGCCTATAGAACGCACAATGACAAGTGAAGAATTGAAGGCATTCAAAGGGACCGCCAAGAAAGCTAGAAAATCTAGCAAGGGATGGGCAGGCAAGCGCATGCGAGGATCTATCCCATGCTTACAAGTTCCAGAGTCCCTGCACCTCAACCCTCTCCAGAATAGTCACCTACGAAACCCCCTGCGCCTATACAACCCATTCACATATGACTGTCATGACTTGTTATCACAGAAGGCACTACCAGTGCAGTTACCTCTAAGGCCACCTTAGTTCAGGAATCCACCACCACAACAACAGAAATTCCCACCTCCATCGGTGCGAAAGCATTTACTTTTCCTATACCCAACCTGGAAGCCAAACCAACGAATAAAACTTTTGATTTTGAAATGATGGATGCTTTTTTGAATGAATTTCAATTTTTAGAAGGAAAATTTTTCTCTCAGGAGTACGAACACCCAAGTTATCCTACCACATCCCCTGATCAACCGCAAAAGCAAGTAGTCTCCAGCTCTGAAGCAGAATGGACAGAGACTGATGATGAAGACGGAAATGATGAAGCCAGTCAGGCCAGCCATGAATCTCAAGAGAGTGTGCAGACTGATGAACAAGAACAACACACTAACACTCAAGGTGACACAAGTACTTATGAAGATGAGACATTCGAAGCAGCTGCCTACACATTGGCAATCAAGAAATTATATCGCACCATGCAAGTAGTCTGGGTGCACAAAAAACTCTCAGAGGAAGAAAGCCAAGTTCTTGTAGAACAAGAACTCGCTACAGGAGGCTTCAAAGAAGCTTACATTCAGGGATTTAGAGAACTGGTTAAGTCTGTAGGCACTAATGAAGCATTACGCTATTTGTAGAGAAAGCCACTACCGCAGTTTAACCCACACCGAATTCGATTACTATCAAAACTGGGTCAATACATTCGTGTACTGACGGATGCTCAGTCTTCACAACAGGCCATGGAAGGCAGGAACAGAATAGAGAGACCTTGAAGCTGCTTTAGATCAACCAGACGAACCCTTGAGTCCCAGCTGTTTCAAAGTTGTCCCCTCCAAATCCATGAAGATACTATTGGAAGATCATGCCCGAATACTAGAGGATTATGACAGTATGAATGAGGCATATCAGAAGCTCCAGGAAGACCACAAAATGCTCCAGTTGAGAGCACCTATACAGCAAGCACCACCATCTTCTGAGATCATCGAGGAACTCAATGCTTTACGAGCCCAGGTATTGACTCTTCAAACATAGATAGCAACATACAAAGCACCCCCTAGGCCAGATTCCCCATTGGAACTACCAGTGGATGAAGAAATAGTGACTATCCGAGTGGAGGACACTTTTGAAGAAGCCTACGAACCATAACTCATCCTAGGCGGACGTGTCACGACTGAAGGCCAGACCACCTTTGAACTCCCTACCCCTGCATGGATGAAGACTGTCGACAAACTGGGAAAGACCCACTCAACACATGTGGAAGCTCAATTACACGCAATGGCCATGATAGAGGAACGTATTTTACAATCCCCATATTTCACTCACTTGGTCCCTCGCATGTATATATCTGGGCATGAGCTACTATATAAGCCATATTTTATGTTAATGGTAGAATACTAATTGGCCATCTAAAAAGAGAGAGGCAAGAAACCCTCCCATGCAACTTAGTTTGAGCCTGAAGACTTGCCAACGGACATGCAGAGAGGAGAAATATTTCAACCAACTTGGCGCTAGGACTTATTACAACAATATCCAGAAATGATGAGCACATGGGTCAAGGCACCACTCCATTTAAAGTATAAGCCATGTTGGGGACCGATACCAAGACGCCGCTCCTGGAAGGCCTTTGCAATCAAAGTACAGAACAACAAGAAGTGCCAAGACTGGCTCAATTATCCATATTTCATGCCACCCTATAGACCACCCACTATAGGATATATGATGGCAACGATTCGCCACTGGCTCCCCCGCTTACACCGCATCGATGATGTAGCTGCCCATATGACGGTCAGAATATTTGACATGATGCAGATAGTATTCAAAGTCTTCCATCGCGTCAAGGCACCACACGTGAACACCCCGCGATTTGAGCATGGTAATCAGGATTTAGCGTATGATATGAGCACGACACCATCGCTCCGGGTGTGTTATGCCTGGCGCTGTCGCATCAAATATCTACCGGCATGCTATAAAATGACCTTTGAAGAAATGTTTACTACCGGCTTTTGGGAATACCATTTAGAGGTGTTCATCAGCAGACCCACACACCTACTCCAATTATTTGCCTGTGAACAACTGGTGTACTCCACACACTACAAACTCCTGCCACCAGATGAACCTCAACCCACAGATTGGGAAAAACTCGAAGTAGATCTTTCCAGAGGTATTCGCATTTTAGAGCACACCCTTGCTCAAGACCTCCTACAAAACTATATCCGACCAACCCCGCAACAAGGTTTTGTCAAGGACGACAGAAGCGAGAGGGAGGGGGGTGTTGGCAGCAGCCAGAGGCACAGATGACGTGGAAGTATGTGAAGGCGGATCACAACGAAGTACTATGGAGCCACACAGATTATGTTTTCAAAAGAAATATGTCTTATAATACATTTCAAAACTCTCAAACAGTGATTAAATAGAACAACCACTTTTGTAATTATATGCTCCATTTTCTGCAAGCCAAGGAGTTCTCAAGCTTGAGAATCTTAGGTAGAATGAGCCTACCAATTTTGTATATTTTTGGATCCCGTTTACTCTTTCAAATAGCACCTAGAACCTAATTTTTAACTATGCCGATCACTAGATGTGAAACTGGTCAAAACTAGTCTAAAAACTATAAAAAGAGCTAGAGAGCTCATTTTTGAGATTAGCTTGTATGATTAGAGAAGAGCTTAGAGCGATTTTGAGCTTGTAATTGAGATCTTGAGAATAGAGTCTATTTTCCTACCTTCCATTGTGTCTTGCTTGTCTCTTCATTGTGTGTGTGTGTATGTGTGTGTGCATCTCCATGCTTCTCACCTTCACTCTCACTACATCTTGTGTTCACGATCTTCATATCACTCCTATCTCTTCCGTGGATTGAGATTAAGGAGATGGAGCTTCTTAACGTGGTACTTACCATTGTGCTAGAGCAATAGCTGAGAAGAATATGCCTCATTTTTATTGGGCAAAAGCTATGCACACTACTGTGTACATCATGAACATAACTCCGTCTACTGCTGTACATCAGGTTACACTTGAAGAGAAGTTCAAAGGTAAAAATCCAAACTTATCACATATGAAATTATTTGGCTGTATTGCATATGTCAATATTCCAGATGACTTGAGGATGAAACTTGATCCAAAAGCAAGAAAAATGTATCTTCATTGGGTAGTTCCTTAAGCAAAAGGGATATAAATGTTATAACCCACTCACACGATAAGTGAAGGTGAGCAGAGATGTGGTATTTGATGAGACATCAAGCTCCTATGCATATGCCAAAGAAGGACTTAATCTTGAACCAAATGACAAAGAAAATGCTGAAAAATCAAGTGTAGAATCTCAAGTCTTGAGTCGATTGGATGCCTGATCAAGCAATAGTTCTAGTTCAAATCCACGGAGTCGAATTGCATGAAAATTTAGTCCAAAAAACTCATCAAATACATCCAAGAAAGGTAAATAAAAGATTTTTGCTGGTAGTAAAACATCTACAAGTTTTCAAGACATCGATAGAGATTCAAGCAATTTAGAAAAGAGCCTTGATGAGCAACTTGGATTGCCCTGTGTGAAGACTCTTGAAGTAAGAAAGGCCCATGTAGATGATATAAGGAGAAGTGACCAAGACAAAGAAGATTTGAAGGATGCAGAATTCAATGCAACAATTGACATATGATAGTTACATGGATCACCATTGTGCCTACATGAACAAGGTAATACAAGATGTTGAACCTTCTTGTTTTGAAGGTGCAATAAAAAATGCAAATTGGGAGAAAGCTATGGATGAGAAGATGGTTACACTTTATGGAAATGAAACATGGAAGCTGGTTCCATTTATGCAAGGAAAGAAACCCATAATTTGCAAGTGGGTTTACAAGGTAAAGCACAATGCTAATGGTAGCATAAGGATGTATAAAGCACGATTAGTAGCAAAAGGATATGCACATACATATTACATTGATTATGAGGAAATGTTGAGCCATGTAGCAAAAATGTCTACTGTCAGAGCACTTGTTGCCTTAGCCACAACAAAAGGATGGAGTTTGCATTAGATGGATGTGAAGAATTCTTTCCTACATGGTGAGTCATAGGACGAAGTATACATGGACCAGCCATAAGGATATAAAGATTCAAAGCACCCAAAATATGTTTACAGTTTGCAGAAGGCTTTGTATGGGCTTAAACAAGCCCCTCATGCTTGGCATGCAATGATTTCTTACTATTTAAACAACATCGATGGGAAGACAATGGTCCACCTTTTTGAATATTGAAACTCTAAGAAGTAGCACAAAAAGAAAAACATGAATGGAAGCAGAAAACAACATAGATTGTGGTGTTGTACTACAAAGGTCCACCTCTCTTCAATCAAGGGATGTACTACAATCTAGTCAAAGAATGATGCAAGGGATGTACTACAATCAAGGCAAAGAATGATGCAAGGGATGTACTACAAAATTGAGAAGGTCTTCGAGGCAACAAGAAAATGCCATCAAGAATGCAGAATAATGAAGCCTCTAAGATTTTCTATGGACATGTAGTACAAAATCTACTAAACCAATGACTTTGAGTAGGAGAAGGACCAAGAGTACATCATCGAGAAATATCTTTAATAAAGAATATCCAAGGTTGATGATGTCTCATGACAATCAACTAAATCTAAAATTACGATTTTGAAATTTGGAGCACGAACTTGAAATTAAGTTCTTAAGAAGTACTGATGTTCGACATGGATATTCTCATATTTAGGATGCAGGAAAGATTGACACAAATGAGCCTATATTTATTTTATAAACCCTCCTTGCACTTCAATTTCAGGGTTTGAATTGTGTTTTCTCCATGAAATACAAAATATTTTCAATATAAGGGAGGAAAAACCCTAAACCCCTAGCAAGGATCTTGAAGACCTATAGGTGAGAAAGGCAGCTAAGAAATGTCAACGAGGGCTTCCATAGAGTTGGAAGAAAGAAAATAATGACTCCAAAATTTTTTTGACCTCATTAAATTCACAAAAGAGCACTAAGAGATTTCAGATGAAGAATTTAAATAGATATAGAAGGAGATGAATATTATACCTAATCCTCAAGCAACTCTAGTTGGAATGCCACGACTCAAGCATCTCACTCTAGAAGCATGAGATGCTCAAACCACATAAGGTCGACAAGCAAGATGTGAATGTCTTTTTCACATCCACACTAACACTTTTGCTAAAATCTCATATTAATCAAGAATTGTCCTTGGTGCTTTCAGATTTATTTAGAAGATGATGATTTTCGTAGAAGAAAGAGAGGTAGCAAGAAGGTTGGGCATGCAATATGAGGAGTGATGCCTAATGCACAGAGATGAGAGGGTTCTACCAAAAAACTTGCTCCAAGCCACTTGTAAATTATGTGTTGCTTTGATTTGAGATATTGGATAGTCCAAGTACATTTGATCTCAACTGATTTGTTTGACAGCTCCCTCTCCAAGTGGCCAATTTTTATGCCAAACCTCTAGCTCTAATAGGGTTTGGGGACCATAACTGAACAATGCAGTGTTCTTAGTGCCTTGGAGTTCAAAGGTGAACAATCTACCTATGTTTTCTCCTTTGGATATCCTCTTGAAGCCTTGATATGGATCCTTTACATATGCCTCATGCGTTGTGAATCTGTGTGCAAAACTTGCTCCATAATCTGACCTACACATTAGGTTTTTAGTAATATTTGGTACATAGAGAATTGTACTCAAAAGATTCATATTACCGTTTTAAGTCTTTACATTTCCTATTTTCTCCATAGGATCTTATGCTTATTCTTTGGATCTTCCAAGTCTGGGAACAAGGAAACATTCCTTGCTACATGGTTGGAGCATTTCAAGTCATTGTAGAATACATGCACATCCGATTTACCTTCCTAATTGTCAAATTCATAAGTAGAAGTAAATCCTCTAAAGGTTGATATTCTATGTATTTGTTCTAGTATCTCCTTCCTTTGCATCCTCCTTGGTATTTGTTATAGGTGTTATTTTTGTATCCATATGAGTTGTATTTTCCACTAAGAGCTCCATATCCAACTCTATTGTATCCTCTACCTCTTTGATTCCTTGGGTTTTGTAAGCAATTCTTTGTGATGCTTTGTGAAGTGGATTTGCGCAATGATTTGTCTACCTTCTCTACCTCTTCCTCTTCCTCTTGAGCTTCTAGCTCTACCTGTAAAATTAGCTTGGAGAGTACTTCCTTAATCATCAACCTTTTTAGTCTATGTAAAGGGCATAGGATTGATCAACTTTCTAGCTTTCACAATTATTCATACATATGGACTCATGAGTGGAGTTGTCCCATGAGAGTGTTGAAGTTTGGCATCTTGATATCCATGTCTAAGTCCATGGCAATGGTGAAAGCTTCCCATTTGTCATTAGCCTTGATTCCATTGATGAATTGCTTCACAATTTGTATGATTTCTCCAATGCTCCCCAATTGATTTGTAATGTTCTTCTTTTTGGTGTCAAAATTAGTTACTCTTTGCTCGGGCATCTTCTTGAGTTTTGCGAACTTCATCCACAGTTTTCTTCCAAGCCTTGGTACTTGAAGAGAAGAATGCTTCCAAAGAATTAAATGTCTCTTGTGATGTCTTAAAATTGATAATAAGAGGAAGTAGGAAATTAGAGATACAATTTAGAATATATGACATTGCCAAAGCATCCTTTGCACACCATGTGTTTACCTTTCCTACTCCTCTTGAGTTGTTTGTCCTTTGTTTGTAAGTATAGGCATCAACTCATCTCCTAAGATGTACCCATACATGTTTCTCCCTTGTAAGTAAGCCTCCAGACTTGGAGATCATGCTGAGTAGTTTCTTCGATCCAAGTTGTGAATTGATGAGGGAAATCCATCACCCATAACGTAAAGTCTATGTCTATGCTCAAAAAAGACTATGAGAACTGATGGCTAATACATAGAGATGAGAGGGACCTGGCAAAAAAATTGCTCCACATTAGCCTAAATAACTCTAGAAACTTTGAGTAGACCACCTAAGCTTTAAATATATGTATTTATACCATGATGGCACTTTTGAACATGATTCTCAAAACTCTATGTCAAAACAAATAACTTGAGAGTACTTGTTACCTTGAGAAAACCTTCTTACTTATGCATTACTCGGCCCAATATCTAGTTTGTTGTCTCACACATGAGCAGGTTTATGCATTGCCCAAGTATCAAGCATTGGCAGGCGGTTAAGCACATCTTTTGCTACTTGAGTGGTACCTGGGTACTTGGGTTGTTTTACCCCAAGCGGGGATCATTACTGCCAGATTTGCATGCTTTTTCTCACTCTGACTCGGCTAGTTGCTATGACACTCGTGTGTCCACTAGTGGTTTTTGCTTCATGCTTGGTAGCTCATGCATATCTTGGCTGAGCAAGAAGCAGCCAACCAAGCAAGAAGCAGCCTATTATGGTCACTTCCAATTGTGAGGTTGACTATAGGGCATCTTTCACAGTGACTGTTGAGTGTGTGTGGCTCAGATGCCTTATGGCTGATTTGGATGTTGGTCAGTCTTATGCCACCACCATCTTCACTGACAATCAGAGTGCATTGCCAGATGCGAGCAACCCTATGTACCATGCTCGCACTAAGCATATTGAGGTGCATTATCATTATGTCCAGGATAGGTTCTCTGCTGGGTAGATCAGCTTGGCATATGTGCCCATGCAAGAGAACATTGCAAACCTTTTCACAAAGGAACTGCCTAGGGAGAAGTTTGAAGCTTTTCACAAAGCTTTGGGCTTGCTTCCTTTTGTGGAGTGATTTCCACATAGTTGGACACTTCCTTATACATGAGTGCCAGCTCCTTGTTCATCGCATCACTCCCAGGGGGGATTTGAAGATATATTTAGGTAGTGATGTGTATGAACGCTTTAGGATCGTTGGGCACTTTTTTCCTCTTTAGAAGGTTTTTTTCCCCAGCTTGTATATATGACTGTTGCCCTAACATGCTACTTATCTTTGTACATTCTAGTGGTAATACATTTAGTATTGTGTGTTGTGCTCCAAGCTTCTTCTTCTTCCTTGTGCTATTCATGTGCTTCCACAGATGTCTAACTCCAACAATAATTGCATTTTTTATTGATTTAACAATAGACGTTTTGACTTGGGAAAAGCTCTATGAGAAATATAACATCACATACATACAATATGTAGAAAGTTGGAAGTTATAGTGAGAAATTTGTGAAAGATTCATTAAACAAGGCTAAGAAATCCCCTCCTTTACCAAAGGCTACCATAACTTTGCTTAGTCATTTGTACAAAGTTGCAATGGGAATAAAGACCACAAGAAATGTTATTCCATGTCCAATCTATGGATTTGATTTTGATTTAAACAAGGTGAAAAGTTTTTATTTAGAGCAATTCTTCCATTCAACATTGATTTCTTTAGGTTTGACTCAAAACTATTCAATCTACATAGTCGAGAATGTATCTCAGAAACTTTCTTCTCAAGATTGGTTTTTGCACTTAATGGGATGAACTCTAAGATAGAATATATTCTCATATTTTTTATTGATTTTCTTTATGTTCATATGCTTGTGAAAGGAGTTCAATAGATGGCTAAAAAAATGACTTTTAAAATTGGTGCCATTCAGAGTAGTAATCCTTTGATTAAAGAAGAGTTGGATTTTGCAATAGTGCTTATGTACATTAGCAAAGAGGATAATTATGAGATGATTGATAGAATAGATCAAGCAAATCTAAATATTTTTTCTTAGAAAGGCCTTCATGAATTCATAGATAAAAAATTCATTGATGATTTAATCAAGAGTTTTGCTCGTGAAGACAACTATGCTATAGAGTTGTATTGTCGAGGAATTATTCTTCAAAAACATTTATAAAAAAAATGCAAATGTTCTGGTATATGCTTAGAGGTTGAAGAAAAACAATTAGAATCAAGTTGCTCTTCACTTTTTGAGAATGATCCTTCTTTGTATCAATGGTGTGATATGAGTAATCAAGATACAGATAATACAAATGATATGTTCAAGAATGTTGATGCTGAGATTGATGTACAACCTAGTGGAGAAGAATTAGAAAGTAATAAGGAGCATAAATTATCTGAAGAAGATATTTTTACAATGGATGAAGCTATTGCAGATACTTCAAATATATGAGAAGGAAAAATAGCTTGAGAAAATATTGATTTCATGTAATGTAATAAATGCCATAATTATCATAGTATGAATCTTTTTATATGCTATTGATGATTGTATTTCTCGAACAATAGAATTTTATTTTGAATATACTAGCTCTTGTTGAATAAAGTGATGTGAGTCGATTATATTTAAATATTTTCATTTATTATTAATATCATATGTTTGTGAGTAAAATTAGATATCTCCTGTCTATTCGAGTAACCTAAAAATTATTGTTTTTAGATCAATGATGCATAACTTCATCTGTTATAATTTTTAAATAGATAATGCATGATTAATCTATTTGTCACTCTTTTGTCTGAGAAAAATCTAAAACCTATTGTTTTTAAAAGTATGAAGCATTTGATTAAATCTGATATCAAAATGTAGGGTTAAGATGTGAAGATTAAAATGTGAGGTTTTCAAAATAAAAAACCTATTATTTGCTTAAGTAATCTTAAACTTTTTTTTAAATGTAGATGCATAGAGAAATTAATTGAGAAAATAAGTGTTGAGAAAGAGAAATAAATAAGGAGATTTATGTGATAAAGAGAAATTAATTGAGAAAATAAGTATTGATATGTCTCCACATTGTATTGACTATTCATATATATCTTTTGCATTTCTTTTTTCTTTATATAGATGTTAAAAAAAATAAACATTTCATAAGTGATGATGGTATTGGAAAACTTGTTGGCCATTTCGAGGGTGAAACACATACTCTACATGAGCAAAGCTCTTTTCAAACATCAGATAAGCTATGTAAGGTTATGGAGAAACAACATGGTAAGCCTTTTTGGATTTGACCAAGTATATTGTGTAATATTATAATTATTTCATTTGAATTTTGACTCATGTTTTGATTAGAAATAGAACATGCAAGTAAAAATTATATCAATAAGTAATATTAAAGCTTTGTTTTTAGTTATTGTGTATTTATTTTCCTTATTGTTTGTTATATGCAGAGAATATCCATCATACACTTAATACAAGGAAGAATTTACTTCTTCTCGCTCTAAATGGCTTTTGTTCAACCAAGATATAAGATGGAACATATCAAAGAAAGATTATGTCAAAATTTATACAAATATTGACAACAAAAAAGTATTTATAAGTCCGGGATGTTTTGAATTTTTGGATTCTATTTTTCAACACTTTCATGTTGGTGTTTGGTCATCCATATTTAAAAATAATGTTTTGAGCAATATGAGATTCATTGAGAAACATACAAAAAAAAAGATATTCTTTTTTATGGTTTGGAGTCAAGAAGATTATTATATGGATCACCATATATAAACCAGATCAACTTATCATTGATGATAGTTCCTTCAAAGGTTCTATCCCAATAAAAAATTGCACCTTCATTATCCCTTATCAAGGAAGACATGATCATTCACTACCACTAAAGTAAATTGCATATTATTTGCAATTTAAGCAATCCTGTTCATGCCTTTGCAGTTGCTCTCAATGCAAAAGTACATAAGATTCATGTATTGGCATCAATTTTTTATTCTAAACACACTTTGTCTTTTCGATTGATCGGAGACATAACCTATGTACATTGATTATGTCTCATAGGCCGAGTTCGGCCTTCTAATAGACATTTGAAAATCTCTCTCTCTCTCTGTCTCTGTCTCTCTCTCTCTTTCTCTCTCTCTCCCTCTCTCTCTCTCCATTTCATCTTATATGTACCTGCAAAATAATAATATTAAAAAAATACACAAAAAATACACACATATGTATGCAAATGCCATAAAATACATTCTAACACGTGCACACACAAAATAACATAGACATAGACTACAACTAAAGTAAATCGCACATTATTTGCAATTCAAGCAATCCTATTCATGCCCTTGCAGTCACTCTCAACGCAAAAGTACATAAGATTCATGTGCACCTAAACAGTTGCTTTCGAGGCCGTGTGACAGGCCATGATGCTTTCTCAATTGTAGGAATTACATGCATTGCTCTCTCTATTGATCAAGTGAGAAGCATAAAGCGTTAGAGATTTAGACGCTTGAATTTATATACTTACAGTTGACTCCCATAGCCCTCGTTTTGGATTGCATTCGAATTACAAACATCAACATTAGGTTTTCATCACTTGAACACAAAACGCCTTCCATTCTTGATCGTTTCTCTCCTCCCCTCCTCTCTCTCTCTCTCTCTCACTCTATGTCATTACTACATGCAACAGTCTAGGAAGATATGAATTTCATTTGATCTCTCTCTCTCTCTCTATAAAAAATAAGGTTTGAGGGTTTTTTAATTAAATTAAATATATATAAGAAAAAAATAGAATATATAAAGAAATATATATATAAAATAGGATTTTAGTATAGATAAATAGATATGAAAAGAGCTTGTGTTTTATATATATATATATATATATATATATATATATATATATATATATATATATATATATATATATATATATATATATATATATGATTCTAGGGTTCTTTATTGAATTAAATATATATAATTAAATAGATAAAAAATAGAGTTTTAGGTTTAATATTAACATATATAATCATATATTTATAAAAATTAGGAAAAATAAGGTTGTTTACACATGCAAACACACATATACACATAGGATTATGGTTTAAATCTTTAGGATTAGGGTTTTTAGGCTATTTACACATGCATACATACATACATGATTTAGGTCTAGCTCTTTAGGATTAGGCTTTTAGGTTTTTGCATATATATATATATATATATATATATATATATATATATATATATATATATATATAATCAAATATATAAAAAGTAGACTTTTAGGGTTTTTAATTACATTAAATATATATAAGAAAAAAGTTAGGAAAAAAATTATGATTTTAGTATAGATAAATAAATGTGAAAAGAGCTATTGTATTAAATATATAAAAAAAGGATTTTGGGATTTTTTATTAAATTAAATGAATACAATTAAATATATAAAAATAGATTTTTAGGTTTAATATTAACATATATTATCATATATTTATAAAAATTAGGAAGAAAAGTACAATATATATAAAATATATGATTAGGGTTTTTAGGCTTTTCACACATGCATACACACATATACACACATAATACATATACACATACACATGTATATACACATACATACACATATATACCTATTTTAGGTCTAGGTCTTTAGGATTAGGCTTTTAGGGTTTTAGATACATACAATAAATATATATAATTAAATATGTAAAAAAATACATCTTTAGGATTTTTAGGTTTTTTACATATATATAATCAAATATATAAAAAGTAGGGTTTGTAATTCAATTAAATATATATAAGAAAAAAATTAAGAAAAAAAGAAAATATCTAGTGTTTTAAATATATAAATTAAATACATATAGTTAAATATATAAAAATAGGGTTTTAGACTTTTTTATTAAATTAAATATAAAAAAAAAAGAGTTTTAGGTTTAATTTTAACATATATATAATACTATATATACACATGCATACACACATATACATGTTTTAGGTCTAGGTCTTTAGGATTAAGGTTTTTAGGTTTAATAAGAAAAATTAAGTTTTTAGAATTAAATGTTCTAACACGTCTACATGGTATCAGATGGCATCTTTGGAGATGGAGGAGAGAATGGCATGTCCTTGCACTCAACGCAAGTACCAAATTCATTGAAAATGATGGATTTGTATTGCACATGTTAGAGAATATGGATCCTCTTGATAAAAATCAACTATGAAACCTACGCTACCATTTGTAGGGTCCCCTTGTTGAGCAGGTGGACATGACAAAATTTCCATGATCAGAAGTTGACAAAGAATACGAGAACATGTGAAGACTAGCCCATTTACCATGATCAAAAGTTGACAAAGAATACGAGAACATTGTACACTGGGATAAAGATATTATACTACGTGCATCACTCATGGTGCTCAATCTTCAATCCATTTATGGATGGTTAGATAGTAGTGTCTCTTAATTGTTCAGGTAAATGGATTTGAAATAAACCTTCCTTACTGTATCAAAATAACTTTATTTACTATTATCGTTCTAATTGCCTATTGTAGGCTTCTTAAAGATCAGTTTTTGCCAGATGGCAATGACATGCTGCCAACATGTAGGGATGCAAAAAACTTTTACAATCCATTGGAATGGACTACACCAAGATTCATGCTTGTCTAATTGATTGCATTCTCTTTCAAAACAAGTATAAGCATTGGCACATATGTCCAAAGTGTGGAGCGAATAGATTTAGAGAAGACCTTGTGGGCGAAGCAGTCCCCGCAAAGGTTATTCACCACATTCCTATCATTCCAAGACTTAAGAGTACGTTCAGATGCAAATCCATAACTCAATTAATGTCATGGCATGTAAAGACTAGGTCTAGAGATGGTGTAATGCAAGTGCCTCCTGACTCTGATGCGTGGAAACACATAGATAGTAAGTGGCCAAAATTTTCTAGTGAGCCTCCAAACTATCCTCTAGGCCTAGCTATGGATGGAGTAAATCCATTTGGTTTACACAGCTCTTCATGGAGCACATGGCCTATATGTTTGGTCAAATATAACATCCTGCCATGATTGGCCACAAAAAGGATCATTTATTATTAGCTCTTATTGTGCGAGGTAAGTATAAGGTAAAAAACATGGATGTATACCTTGCACCACTTGTGGAAGAGCTGCACACTTTATGGGATGGAATTACTGTGTGCAACATGTCTAAACCTATAAGAAGAAGAGACATGCAAGTGCAAATAATACTTATGAGGAGAATGTTGATATATTTAGGTAGTGATGTGTGTGAACACTCTAGGACCGCCGGGGCACTTTTTTCCCTCTTTAGGAGGTTTTTTTCCCTCGGCTTGTATATACGCCGATTGCCCTAATGGGCTACTTATCTTTGTACATTCTCTAGTAATACATTCAGTCTTGTGTGTTGTGCTCCAAGCTTCTTCTTCTTCCTTGTGCTGTTCGCGTGCTTCCGCAGACGTCTATCTCCAACAATTGGTATCAGAGCAGGTCGTCGCTTCTTCTAGGACGCCGTCGACACTCCTCCGTTTGCAGTCTCAGATTCGCATGAAATTTGGTGAGCATACTCAGGGTGTTTCCCCGATCAAAACGGCTTCGCTCTGTGGTGCCGAAATCGCGATCTGAGCTCGTTTCGGCCTCCGAACGCACTATCGCAGTGCTTGTGCAGGCTATTTCGTCCTTTTGTGCCAAAGGTATATACCAGTTTCTGTTCGCCAGTTTAAGCGTCTCGAAATCTGCTACAGGTCTAGCAGAACTCGTCTGGGCAGTTCTGTTCAACTTTTTGAGATACAGTCAATTTTCTGCATCAAGGTATTTTAGTCACCGGCCATGGCTGAAAGCAGTGATGTATTCCGTATGTTGGCTGTTGAGGATAAGTTGGATGGTACCAACTACCCATTATAGGCTTATATGATGCGACATGTACTGGTTGCAAAAGGATTGTGGAACATTGTGCAGGGTGTTGAAAGACGTCCTGTTACACCTGTAACGACAGGTACTGCAAATACAGGTGTTGGAGCTGATGAAGATGGTGTCGAAGATGATATTCCACAGATTCCTGTTCGTGCTGCTGTTTTTGTTGCACCTACTGCAGAGCAGATTCGTTGGGATGGCAGAGATGCCCAAGCACATGCATTGATAGCCTTGTCTGTCAAACGTGCCATTATTCCTCACATTCGCTCTTGCAGAACAGCAAAGGATGCTTGGGATAAACTTACCACTTTGTACCAGGCTAGGAATGAGGCTCGTGTTGCTTACCTCCAAAAACAGTTGGAGAGTGAGCACATGAATGAAGGTGATTCTATGGACAGTTTTCTTTCAAAGATCAAAGACCTGAAGGAACAATTGATTTCTGCTGATGAGGTTATACCAGATAGCTCACTTGTGCAGACCATTCTGAATGGTCTTCCTGATTCATATCAGAGTTTTGCCTCTAGTCTTCGGTTGATGATGAAAGGCAATCCGAATGCCTTGTCATTTGAGGAATTAGTCTCTGTTCTGTTGCAGGAAGATCAGTCCAGGCAGAACAGGTCCATTATGCGTGTTGCAGATCAAGCTTTCCTGGCTAGTCAGAAGGGCAAAGGAAAATGGAGCTCTTCTACTAGTAAGCAGAAATCTGCAAATGCAGCACAATCGAAGAACCAGGATAAAGATGAAAAGAAATAAGAAAAGCAGAAATTGTTCTGCAAGTACTGTAAAGGAAATGATCATATTAAAAGAACTGTCCAAAACTAGCTGCTAAAGAGGCAAAGAAGAAAGAGGCTGGAATGGTTGTTGCAGAGGCCTCTACACCGAAAACAGAGTCTGCAAATCTTGTGCAGGAAGAAGAATGGGCGTTTACTACTATCTGCAGTTTTGACCCATCTTCTCATGATCAGTGCATGTTTGCAGTCAACTCAGATGTTTGGTACTTTGATAGTGGGGCGACCAAACATATTACCTCGCAGCGCAGTTTCTTCTCTTCACTCGAGCCTGCCCCTACAGGGAATACTGTCACATGCGCCAATAACTCCTCTTATCCTGTTATGGGAGTTGGTAAGATCATTCTGACTACTGCTGATGGTAGTTCTTTCACTTTGTCAGATGCTTTATTTGTGCCAGGGATAAAAAAGAACCTGTTATCAGTTTCTGCATTAGCCAAGATTGGCTTGGTTGTGAAATTTGTTGATGACAGGTGTACAGTCCATGATCTCTCAAATGGCGATGTGATTATTGCTTCTGGCATTTTATGTCGTGGGCTATATAAGCTCATAGACTATGAAAGATCTGTGAATGATTCGGCATGTGCAGTTCATGATTCTCAGGCTATGTCAGATGCAAAGCTTTGGCATGCACGATTTGGTCATCTGAATTTTGCTAGTTTGTTACGCCTGCAGAAATCTGAAATGGTGTCCTCTTTGCCCAAACTTGAGGCACCTGGAAAACATGTTTGTGAAGGCTGTATTTTGGGCAAAATGCAGCGTTCTTCCTTTCCAAAAGATGGTTCAGTTCGGGCTACGCAGAAATTGAAGCTTGTACATAGTGATGTCTGTGGTCCTATGTAGACACCCTCTTTTGGAAATTACCTTTACTTCGTGACTTTCATTGATGATTTTTCCAGGCATGCATGGGTATATCCACTCAAAGCAAAGTCCGAAGTGTTCATGTGCTTCAAACAGTTTTTGGTTTTGGCTGAAAATCTGTCAGCATGTAAAATGGGCACCCTCCGTTCTGATCGAGGGGGGGAATATATGTCTTCAGATTTTAATGCATTTCTGGCTGAACGTGGGATAAAACACCAGTGTACACTGCCGTATACACCTCAACAGAATGGAGTTGCTGAACGAAAGAACAGGTCACTCATGGAGATGGCGAGGTGCATGGTCAAAAGTCAGGCTTTACCACATAGTTTCTGGCTTGAGGCTGTCATGTGTGCAGCATATGTACTGAACAGGTGTCCCACTAAAGCGTTGCAGTCTATCACTCCATATGAGGCTTGGCATGACCGCAAGCCATCTGTTGCTCATCTGCGTGTTTTTGGTTGTTTGGCATATGCATTAGTGCCTGAACAACATCACAGAAAATTGGATGATAAGGCAGTAAAATGTATTTTTGTTGGGTACAGTTCTGAAAGTAAAGGCTATCGTCTGTATCATCCACAGACTAAACGCATTCTGGTTAGCCGTGATGTTGTCTTTGTGGAAGATGCTATTCAGCCATTGCTTTCATGTACTAAGGAGACATCTGTTAGCTCCAAAGACATGTATGATACTTTGATGCCTCTTTTTACAGGTGGACAGGCTAGTGCTGGTCCTAATGAGGCAACTTCTCAACCTTTGCAGGTTTTATATGATGATGCAGATCATTCCATTTCTGATGCAGATTTACATGATGCACTTGTTGATGAGAGAGCTGATATTGAGCAGGCAAAAACTATGCCAAAATGGCTGGTGCAGACTTTGCGTGACAGCAAATTAGATGCACCTTTGTCATATCGTACTCGTTCAGGCTCTCATAGTGCCTCCTTTGCATCAGATTGCTATGCTATGGCTGCATCTAGTCTCTGTGATGAGAATGAGCCTGTTTCTTTTGATGAAGCACAAAATTCAGAAAATTGGATGGCTGCTATGCAATCTGAATATGATGCTATAATGAAGAATGGTACATGGTCTTTATGTGACTTGCCTCCTGGCAAGAAGGCCATTGGCACTAAGTGGGTATACAAGCTGAAGTGTAAACCTGATGGTACAGTTGACAGGTATAAGGCTAGGCTTGTTGCAAAGGGTTATGCACAGGAAAGAGGCATTGATTTTGATGAGGCCTTTGCACCTACATGCCGTATGACTACTGTTCGCAGCATTTGTGCACTTGCAGCCCATCATGGTTGGAATGTACATCAGTTGGACATTAAAACAGCATTTCTGAATGGTGACTTGCATGAAGAAGTGTATGTTTTTCAGCCCCGTGGCTTTGTGCAGAAAGGGCATGAAAACCAGGTTTGCAGGTTAAAGAAGGCATTATATGGTTTAAAGCAAGCACCACGTGCTTGGTATGAGAAGATACATGCCTATCTGATTGCACATGGTTTTGAGAATAGTCCAACTGAAAGCACCTTATATGTTAAGCGTGCTAATGATGTGCTTCTGATCATTATTGTCTATGTTGATGACATACTGCTCACTGGTCCTATTGAGACACATATTGCTGATTTTAAGGCTGATTTGCATGCCTCATTTGAGATGTCTGATTTGGGGCATTTGCATCACTATTTGGGCATTCAGTTTATGCATGTTGATGGTGGAATGGCTTTGTGTCAAACGAAATATATTGACACATTATTGCAGCGTTTTGACCTTGAAGACTGTAAGCCTATTGCCACTCCTATGGAGACGGGTTTACGATTGAGTCTTCATGATGCTGGAGATGCATTTGATGCTGTTCTCTATCAGCAGGCTGTTGGATGCTTGATTTACTTATGCATTACTCAGCCAGATATTCAGTTTGCTGTCTCAGAGATGAGCAAGTTTATGCATTGCCCAGGAGTCACGCATTGGAAAGCGGTTAAGCGCATCTTTCGCTACTTGAGTGGTACTCGGCTACTTGGGTTGTTTTATCCCAAGGGGGGATCACTACCGCCAGATTTGCATGCTTTTTCTGACTCAGATTGGGCTGGTTGCTATGACACTCGTGTGTCCACTAGTGGTTTTTGCTTCATGCTTGGTAGCTCATGTATATCTTGGTTGAGCAAGAAGCAGCCTACTGTGGCCACTTCCAGTTGTGAGGCTGAGTATAGGGCAGCTTTCACAGCGACTGTTGAGTGTGTGTGGCTCAGACGCCTTATGGCTGATTTGGGTGTTGGCCAGTCTTCTGCCACCACCATCTTCACTGACAGTCAGAGCGCATTGGAAGTTGCGAGGAACCCTGTGTTCCATGCTCGCACTAAGCACATTGAGGTGCATTATCACTATGTCAGGGAGAGGTTCTCTGCTGGGGAGATCAGCTTGGCATATGTGCCCACGCAGGAGAACATTGCAGACCTTTTCACGAAGGCTCTGCCTAGGGAGAAGTTTGAAGCTTTCCGCAAAGCGTTGGGCTTACTTCCTTTTGTGGAGTGATTTCCACATAGCTTGGCACTTCCTTATACATGAGTGCCAGCTCCTTGTTCACCGCATCACTCCCAGGGGGGATTTGTTGATATATTTAGGTAGTGATGTGTGTGAACACTCTAGGACCGCCGGGGCACTTTTTTCCCTCTTTAGGAGGTTTTTTTCCCCCGGCTTGTATATACGCCGATTGCCCTAATGGGCTACTTATCTTTGTACATTCTCTAGTAATACATTCAGTCTTGTGTGTTGTGCTCCAAGCTTCTTCTTCTTCCTTGTGCTGTTCGCGTGCTTCCGCAGACGTCTATCTCCAACAGAGAATGCATGATTGGCCTGGTTATGGTGAATGGTCAAGTTCATCAATTTTGGGTAACCATGCTTGTTCCCTATGCGGACCACGACTCAAGGCATGCTACTCCAAAGCACTTCAGAAAACTATCTATTAAGGAAATCATAGATATTTACCTGATGGACATGTTATGTGAGGGAAAATTGGCCATCAAGCACAATGCCAAATGAAAGCAACTGATTGGAAGCAGCTATGGGATTCAAAAATACCAATCATAGGAATGAAACAATTGTTGATCTTTCACAAAATCCCTTATTGGAGTGAGTTATTGATCAATCATTTGATAGATCCGATGCATATTTTCAAGAATGTGGGAGAGATTACATGGAAGACTTTGATCGGAAAGGAAGAAAGAAAAGCACAAAGCAAAGACTTGGAAGAGCAAGGTAATATGCAAGAGTTGTGGGTAATTACTAAGCTCAACAGAACAATGATGCTACCAAGAGCTCATTGGGTGCTTCACAATATGGAAGCGCAACAAGTTAAGAAGGTGATTTTAAAGTTTCGGACATCTACCGGGTACCTGAGGTGTCTAAAGACTGCTTTCACATGAATTTCATTATATATTGTATTTTTTTTTCTTATTATATTTATATATATATATATATATATATATATATATATATATATATATATATATATATATATATATATATATATATATATATATATATATATATATATATATATATATATATATATACACACACACACACACACATATATATATATATACATACATACATATATATATATATATATATATATATATATATATATATATATAATAAACCTAAAACCCTATTGTTTATATAGTTAATTTAATTTAAAAATGCTAAACCCTTTTTTTTAATTTAATTATATATATTTAATATATTTAAAACACTAGCTCTTTTCATATTTATTTATCTATACTAAAATCCTAGTTTTTATATATATTTATTTATATATTCTAATTTTTTTCTTGATTTTTGGCTTAATTTTTCTTCTTGGAGCTCCAAAAGATATTCTTTCTTCCAATCATGACTACATAACTACTTGTACTCCTCCTATCAGCTTTCAAGCCTACTAAATCTGCATCATAATAAATGTTCACCTTCAAATCTTCATCATATGAATAGAATAAGCCTTCCTTTATAGTTCCTTTGAGGTATCTAAGAACCATCTTGGATTTCACTAAATATTGTGCTTTGGGAGTTTGCATAATCTATGAGAGAAGTCCTACTACAAGCTTGGTGTCCGACCTAGTAAGAGTTGCATAGTTCAAAGTTCCTACAATGGATCTATACAAAATAACATCTTCAATGTCGTCTCCCTCATGTGCACTCAACTTTACATTCACTTCCAATGTATTTGCGATTGGCTTGCACATACAAATGTTATAATTTTCTAGAACATCAAGAATGTACTTCCTTTGCATGATATATATGCCTTCCTCTTTGTAGAAAACTTCTATGCCTAAGAGGTACTTCAATATTGCAAGACCTAAGATCTTGAATTCTTCCCCAAGTTTCCTCCCCTTGGCAACAAGCCTTGCTTTATACCTAGATATGCCACCATCAAAATTCCTCTTTAACTTGTATAACCAATTGTTGTCAATGACCTTCATGTCCTTGGTCGTATGCACCAATGACCAAGTGTGGTTCTCCTTGAGTGCTTTCACTTCTTCTTGCATGGCTTGTTTACATTCCTCATGATTGCTTGCATTCTGAAAACAATTAGGCTCCTCACATGCAAGTACTTATCTGATGTATGCATAATGTTTGTCAATAAAAGAGTCATAGGTTAATTGGTAAACTCGATACCTTTATGTTGTTGAGATTTTTCTCTTTTTAGGGGCTAGAAGGGACCTTTTTCTTCTTGCTTTTGTTGTTCTTACACCTAGAGTTTCTGTCTTTTCAAAATCTCCTTCACTACTTTTATTCATCTCCATCATCAGATTGCCTTGATAATCTTCTTCATGCTTGCCTTTGCTTCTTGTAGAACTTTCTTTACTTGAAGTAGGCTTGCTTCTACCTACATAAAAGACTAGGGCTTCATTTACCTTTGAATGAACTCCATTAAGGCTCATCTCCTTGGTCACCATGAGTGTGACTAGTTGCTTAAATTCTAGTAATCAGTCCTTGACACATACTAAAGTAGTGAAGGGCCTCCATTTATCATTATCTCTTATCCCATTTAGTGTATGTACTACTAAATCATCATCATCGATGGAGCTCCCTATTGATCCTAAGGCACCCGCAATCTCTCTTACCTTGAGGATATAAACATTGATGTTGCTATCTAAAACCTTTCTTAAGTTTTTCAACTCATTCTTGACTTGAATCTTGTGTGCCTTCATGGAGGTGGAGTGAAATTTCTCCAAAGCCTCCCACACCTTCTTGGATAAGTCCCATTCTTGGATGCGACCGATCATGTTATTACTAATGTATTGAGATAAGATGAATATGACTTTCCTATCTCTTTCAATCCACTCATTCACTTCCAATTCTTGTGCTTGAGTGAATGGATCTACATATTTAGGCCTAGGTTCAGCTCCACTAACTTATCCCCATAGTCCCTTAACCATGAGAGAATTGTGAACCTAAAATCTCCAAGGTTGGTAGCTTTGTTTTTTCAACATCGCTATTTGGGTTGCATACTCATGCATTGCTTAAGCATGTATGCTACGTAAATTTCCCTTGAGTGTGATGGAATAGGCTAAGTTTAAAATGATTGTCCTCTTATAGCTTCCTCCCTTGATATGTATTGAGGTGTTTCCTCTTACCTTCAAAATCCACTTATGAATATTCACATAGCTTGCAGGTCTTGCAACAAGTCCTTTCTCAAGAGCTTTATCAACTTTGAACGGTTTCTTATACGTCCTTCAAAAGTCTCAAATGATTTGAAATGCATTGATACCTAGGATGAATCAACACCTCTATGTAGCTTTGGAAGTTGCAGGCCCTCATTTGTTTTCCACACTGACCCAAAGTAACTATTTTGGCTCTATCTCAGAATCTAAATGAAGAAAAATAATGAAACATTTGAGAATTAAAGAAAGACATTTTGAACTATCTGCAACACTTGATTTGGATATTTTAGTACACAGAACCAATCTCTACACATTAGACTAGTTGCCCTTGCTATTGTCTGCCTATGAGCAGAGATACACCTTCACTGTTTGCAATCTCACTTTGAGATCACTCACAAGACAATGGAAAAACTATACCACACTTGAAATCTTTATGATAGATCAAACACAAGTGAAATCACTTCAAATGGATACAAGAAGAAGGAGTTACAACCAAAACAAAATCATGTTGGAACCTAGCTTACTCCTTAGAGATGTAGTGAGAAATGGCAAACTATAGAGAAGTATAATAAACTAAAATTACTAAATGAGCAAGGGGGATGCATGTAGAAACTTTCTTACACTCTAAAATAACTTAAGAAGGGATTAGAGATTATGGACTTACATTCATGACTTATATATATATTCAAAAGTCCTATGATTTTGTAAGAATTTCTCAATCAATCGCTTAACTTTGTTTTTTTATGCTATGTTTTAGGAAAATGGTTGAAACTTCTTGGTAGCCACAATATGTTAGATGAAGCCTCTAAATGATAGGTCCACTTTTCATCCACACCTTTCAGAGAGTCATGACACTACAACTATGAGGACTCCAATGGGCCTTGTACGCATGTGTACTTTGCAACGAGGAGCAAGAAATTCCATGGCTAATATGATTAACATGATGAATATTGTCTTACATGACTTCATAGCTACAATGATTATGACTTTTATTAATGCTATTGCAGTAAAATGTTTTGAAGAAAAAGTAAAAGTAGAAACTATAGACTCTTCTAGATGCAGGGAATTTATAAGCGATCATATCTATAATGGTGAAAAGATTTTGAGAGATTTAAGGAGGTAGGTCTGATGTTTTCTCTTGAGAAATTTATTTTTGGTTTCATCAAAATTATGTAGTAGGACATATGTGTGGACATTATGTTTCAAGGTCATACTTGTAAAAAGTTGTGGCCATTATCATAATTTTTGAGGTGTGTCATGTTGGAACAACAATCTTTCATTATGCTTGAGGTGGACATGATCTTCATCAAACTCATCATTGGAATGATGCCATATATACTCATTGTAGAGTTCAATTTGCATTTATTTGTTGTATTGAGAGTTTGATCATAGGATCACCCTCTTATATAAGTTGCAAAGCATTTAACTTTGTAAAAGGGGAATGTAAAAGGCCTAAAAGCCACGAGTTAGAAGTGGTTGGGATTGATTCTCAATCAATCAATCAAAGGGTAGATTTGAATTAAACTCTCTCTTTTACTATATTATAGGAAAAGATTCCAATGAATCTAAACTACAAAATCCTCTTGATTTCAAATTCAAATTGATGAAGAAAAGCTGTGGAAATATCATCAAAAGTCTATATAAAGACTCCACAACATTTTTATATTAATTAGAGTCATGATTTGATACTATACATATACTCTTTGTTCATAATAGCTAGGGTTGGTCCTATGCTGGTTTGGAGGACCAACTTCATCAATTGGCATCTCATCTTTCCAAGCCTCTCCAAGCTTCTCCAACTTTCTTTTAGTGGTATCAGAGCAACTTCAAGATGGGTGATGGCTTTCCATCAATGATTCAGAAGCTTGATAGACACAATAATGTTTCTTGGAAAATCAAAATTATGTTGCAAGGAAGAAATCTATATGGGATTGTATCAGGTAGTGAAGAAATGCCTATTTCAAAATCCAAGGAAGGACCTGCTCAAGAGGAAATAGATAAGCTCACACTTTGGTGTGCAAGGGATGCTCACACAAAGTCATACATACTCAACACTATCTCTAATTTTCTATCACCACATTTTAGAGGATGAAAGAAATATCAAGAGACTTGGGATGCCCTAGAGACTTTCTTTTCTGCTAGTACAAAGGCAAGGAGGAACCATCTTTGGAATGAGTCCAACCAAATGATGAAGAGTCCAAAACAAACCATCATAGAGTTTGTTACAAAGATCAAGGAGGTTGCTGATCAATTGGCATCCATTGAAGAAATTATTGAAGAAGAAGCCATCATGAGACAAATTCCCAATGGGATTAGAGGTGACTAGCAATGGCAATCTTTCACCAGAGCCTATGATCTTATCATGAATGTGCAAACTCTAGACTTCAACATTTTTCTTGGACAACTCTCCAATCAAGAGGCCAAGAATAGCATAAAGGAAGGTAACTCCTATCATGGTAATTCAACTAGTGCTCTATATGCAAAATAACAAGGAAAAGAAGCTGAAAGGCAAGAACAAGGGATAAGATAAAGAGGAGACTTCCCAAGCCAACTTTGTAGGCAAGAGCAAGTGGAAAGGGAAAAAGAAAGGACCAAAGCATGACAAAACAAAGGCCAGAATGTTGAACCTTGTGCAATTTGTGATAAGACCAACCACACCACTCAGAATTGCTAGTTTAATGGGAACCCACAAAGGAAGTGGAAAAGGTGGATATGGAAGCAATAGAGGTAGCCTAAGCAAGATTGAAGTGTGGCATAAGAGGCTAGCTCATGTGAATGAAAGAACCTTGAAAGATATATGTAGGGATCAAAGTGTTCTTGGATTGCCAAACATATCAAAGCAACACATGATTAACAAATGTGATGCATGTCAGATTGGAAACGAACAAAGACAACCATTCAACCACAATGGCTACATCCATAACAAATTATTGGATGTAGTACATACAAGTGTATGGGGACCAAGTAAAGAACCTTCACTAGCAGGATCAAGGTATTATGTCTCATTTATTGATGACCATAGTAGATGGACTATTGTAAACTTTATCAACAGTAAGAATAAAACATTTGATTGCTTCAAAAAGTATCTAGCATATGTGAAGAATCATACAGGTAGACACTCTAGAAGCTCAGATGTGATGGAGGGGGAGAATACTTCTCCAAAGATTTTGATGAGTTCTTGTAGCATAAAGGTATCAAAAGGGAAGTGACTACTAGGTACTCTCCTCAAGTGAATAGAATTGCAAAGAGAAGAAACAATACATTGGTTGGATCTGCCAGAACAATGCTTGAAGAGAAGAGGTTGCCACATTATCTATGGGCAGAGGCTATTTCAACTGCTATGTACCTTTTCAATAGACTACCATCAAAATCACTCCAAGGTATGACTCCTTATGAAGCACAATATGGAAGAAAACCTAGTCTTGGACATTGCAAGGTGTTTGTTTGTTTAGCTTATGTTCATGTACCATTAGAAATAAGAGGTAAACTAGATGAAAGGGCAACAAAGGTAGTGTTTAACTCAGATGGGTTACATGTTATATAATCCTTAAACCAAGAAATTCACTACAAGTAGAGATGTTGTGTTTGAAGAACATAGGTCTTGGTATGATGAAGACAAACAAAAGGTAACTCTACCATATGATCTTGATTCTAATTCTCATCAATTAGGAAGCAAGCATGATACACATGTCCAGGATCTAAGAAGTGATACAGATGATGAACAAGATGGAAAGGAAAAGGATTACAAGCTATGGAAGTCAAGAGGAAAAGCATAGCTGCAAGAATGTGGAGAATGCTCCAAACAAGCACCTAGAAGGTCAACAAGAAAAAAAAGACAACCAAAAAGGTATGGACATGATTCCACATTTGTTATAAAGCATTCAATCTACTTGGTAAAGGACTCAATTTCAGAGGAACCCTCAACCTATGAAAGAGGCAAAGGGAAATCCTAATTGGGAAAGGCCATGAAAGAATAAAAAAATGCATTGAAGGAGATGCACACTTGGGATTTATTCCCAATGACACCCAATCAAAAGGTAGTTAGTTGTAGATGGGTATGCGAAGTTAAAAGAAACTGAGATAGATCAGTTTGCAAGTACAAGGAAAGATTAGTTGCCAAAGGATGCTCACAAACTCATGGTCTAGAATATTAGGAAACATTCTCACCAGTTGCAAGGATGACTACAATCAGAACATTGATAAGTGTAGTTGCTGCAAGAAATTGGAGGTTGAGAGTCAGGGCAATGAAGAATCTGTTATTTTGGTTATTTCTAATTCACAAAAACATGAATAGGCTTTTTAGGATACTTTCTCATCTTGAGTTTTGCTTTTTGTGGTGGGTAATTATCATGTTCAAGTTATTGTTGTTTATAGATTATGGCATCAAAATTCTATTGATCTCTGGTACTTGCCTATACCATCCTATATCATCACTTGCAGACGAATAAATCTTATGTCTTAAAATTGGCCCCTTTCTCAAGTAATGGTGATCAGGAAGAATATGAGGTTGAGTCCTACACTAGAGTCATGGATTTTGAAATGATTGTGGCATCAAAAGTCTTAATCATTGCTACTTGCCAATACCATCATACCAAAGAAAACCAAGAAACTTGTAGTCTCCAACTTAAAGCCCAAGAAATCTTATGTCTTGAAATTTATCTTGTTCTCAAGTGTTGGTGACCAGGAAGAATATGAGGGTGAGTGCTCGTGACTTAATGCACAAAAATCGAATCATGAAGGGGTTACAAAAGATGAAGATTTGCAATTGGAGATTTGTTCTCTACATGAAAGTGTACAAGGAATAAGATAGGAATGGTGGGCATTATAGTGATTTGAGCAATGACAAGACAATGCATGCGCATAACATGGGTAGTAAGGGCACATAAAAGTTTAATGGTGGATACAAAGAGCGCAAAGAGAGAGAGTTGGAGAGAGAGAGAGAGGGAAGAAGAAGAAGAAGAAAAAGACAAAGAAGAAGAATAAGAATAAGATGAAAAGGAAAAAGAAGAAGAAGGGAGGTATACATGCAAAAGCATTGGTATAAAGAGGCATTTTGGAGAGAGATAGTGTAGAAAGAGAGAGAGGGAACAAGAGAGAGAGAGAGAGAGAGAGAGAGAGAGAGAGAGAGAGACTATAATAAATATAATATATTATTACTCAAATTAATCTCCAAGCATCCAAGGTACGAGGAGCCCATAGATACTTTTACAATGGCCACATCTTCAAGCACTATATATGCACATACCCTCATGATGAGAGGAGCACAGGAACATGCAAAAGCTAAACAAATCAAAATCAAACCAATATCAAACATAAAACAAAACAAAAATAAACAAAACCCAACAAAGAAACTACACAAGGCTTCCCATAATTTGAGAGACTCCTCACTTCTAAGGGAGGATAATCAAACAAACAAAGAAACAAGACATCATAGTAACCAAGATTCAAAGATATCCATGAGGTGTCAAGGTGATAAAAAAGAGATTCAAAATGAAATGCCTCAAGAAATTCTAGTGAGTCTATGCGAAGATCAAGCACAAGATGGTTCCTTAAATGATGAAACCAAACAATATTTGAGAAATTATTTGATGCCATATGATAGTGAAACATCTCTTCAAACATATGATTCAAATATGAATTATGACCAAATGAATGATTTATATGAAGAAAATGCAAATGAGCATGATACTAACCTGAAGGGCATGCCAAAGATGAGTCCTCTAAATAGTGAAATGTATGCTAAAGGAGAAGAGCATAATGCCAGACATAAGGATAATGTAGTTGGATCAAGACATGATATAATTTTGATTGATGCCACATTGGATGTATTTTCAGAGATGCAAGACAATGATCTTACTCATAAGAAAGAGGATATTGATTGGAGTTCAAAACAATGATATGTATGTGAATGATGTCGCAGTCCATGAAGAGGGACATATCCATGATCATGAGGAGGATGAGGATATACCATTGATTGCTCCTCTACATACTGATATGTATGTTAATGATGATCATGTTCAATTGAGTCCATTTTCTAAAGGAATCGAGCATGAAGAGGCAAATGTAACATTTATCGAGATGTATGAGAAATGTGATATGTGTATAGCATCAAATGATATTACATGTGAAAATATTGACTCAAATGATTACATTGATCAAGCTAGATATGAATATTATCATATGGATGAAGTTTCCATTGATTCAAGTGTATGTGGTGAGATATTAAGGCATGATGAAGTATTTGCACGAGAGTCAATGACCAAAGAAATGTATGAAGAGTGTGACAAAACACATCCTCTAAAGAGAATGAGCAAAAAGTAACTGACATAGATAAAGAATAAGATGATCATGTGTCAAATATAAAAATGGATTTGACATCAGATTACATGTATATTCCTAAAAAAGATCATGATGATATGGATGAATGTAGAGATTGTAATGAATCTTACCTGGAATAACAAGAATCTTCTGATGTTGATGAACAATATCTCTTTGAATATGAAGAGTTCAAAATATGTGAAAAAATGTGTAATGATTATGAGTATGATGAATGCTTGAGTTTGATTGATTGTGAAGAGTTGTTTTCAATGGGCATGTATGACAATTTTATAGCTCAAGATGACATTGTTGATTTCATGTATGGTAGTCTAGAATTGCATGATTTTGAATGTGTACAAGCAAGTGAATTAGATGAACCATCTTCGCATAGTGATGGATGATCAATGAGAGTTCTGAATTTAATCCAATTCAAATACCTACATCTAACATTCAAACGAATGAAGTTTTTCCAAATATGTTTATTGAATGTGATGCTACTAATTTTTCTTATGTGTTTTTGAGAATAGGTATAGACCTAGAGGTAAAGAAAGATGGTGAGTTTGAACGGATTGTACGAAAGAGAACTACTTTTGAGCTGCTTGTTTATATTCTTTTGCAGATGGATTTTCATGAAGTTCTTTCATGGATTGCATATATATATATATGTGTGTGTGTGTGTGTATATATATATATATATATATATATGTATATATATATATACATATATATATATATACATACATATATATATATATATATATATATATATATATATATATATATATATATATATATATATATATATATATAATTTTATTTCAGATTTGGTGTTCCTTATTTTTTGTTTAGTTTCTATGAGTGCAAGAAATAATCGACCAAAGACAATGGAGATGATGAACAAAGCATGAAGTTGGGAAAGCCTTTTTTTATTAGCTATCTTGATTTAACCTTTATCGTTTTTGCACCATTAAAGTTGCATTGCATTTAAAGTACACATATAGTAAGTTGAAAACATGTTTTTAAATCCTGTAGATGCACATTCATTTGCACATGAAATGGATTTCTAAATATTATGAATAAGATTATGTTAGAGCTATGAGAGGAGTTGAGAGAAGATAGTGATTGCCTTTGTGAGCAAAATTATGAGTGGTGAGCTTCTCTATTTAGAAACCGTGACAATCATTTCCATGTTTTCACCATGATTGCAAATTGTTGCATCTAAAGTATGCATGCATGAATATGTTTGTGCACAAAATTTTGAAGCCCATCGATGCACATCTAATTGCACATCAGCTAAATTGTATATGCATGATCAAAATGAAGCTTGAATTCGAGTGGAGAAACCTCGCCATTAGACGCTTGATACCTTGTCTTTGCACCATTGTGCTTTTCAATGCATATAAAGTATGCATGATAGGGCCCACTAGTACTTACACTTTGGATTTCACACATACTTCCAAATAAGAAGGTTGGTAGTGGTGTGTCCTCAGGCCACACATGTTTGGAGGGGGTGGATGTCGTATGATTCCACTTCAGAGTTTTTATATTGCTTTGGAAAATCTTCTAATGAACTTAACTGAACATCATACCATATGTTAAAGTGTGTGAAAGCTAACTACTTTGCATGATGGTCGCTTCACAAATTCAGAAAAAGAAATTCTAAAGATATTGTTGCTTGAAGCCTATTTACCTCCAAGGTGGAAGGTTCTCAAAGATTGCTACCCGAATCATTTGAAGGGACAACCATCCAAAAAAGGGAAGGAGTCGATTTTGGGAAGGGGTCATTTTGTGAATCTTTCCTTTCTTATGGGAGATAGAGGGTGTGGTGACCTTGCTATGAAAAACACTCTTTTCGGAAACATGGGTGGTGAATAGCTATGGAGATATGGTTGTTCTCTTACTCTTCAAGGGAATATAGATTCTTCATTCTCATTGGCCACTGGAGGAACAACTACCAAAGCTAGGAAAATTATTCAGTTTTTTGAAGCAAATTTGCACTCTTCATGTGATACAGAAAGTTCTTGAACACTGAAGGCAATAATGAGGACATAGGAGGCCTTCATTAGATCCAAAAAAAAAAAGATGTTATGTCAATACTGGAGGGAGCATGAGTCAAATTGTTATGAAGAGTGCACATAAAGAAGATTTGAATCTTTGCTGCGGTAGCTAGTAGGAGATGCCATCTATGAATGTGTTTGGACAGAACATATGAATTTCTTAGAGGAAAGAGGGTGTATTGATTACCCCACAGACAAAAAGAGATTTGGGAGAGCCCTAATGAAAGGGAACTATGGGTAGGATAGCAGCTCTAGATGCTAGATTTTGGAAAAGAAAAAGAATGAGTGAAGGTTTTCCATAGCCATGAGCTCAATTTTGCTCTGAAAAGGAGCACGAGGAAGGAGCACATTGTCTTCTTCATGGATTTAAAACGAGAAGGAAAGAGAAGATTTCTATGGATTATGCTTTTCATCGTGAATTGTACAAGGACAAAGCAAAGCGTGCTGAATCTAAGCAAAATGTACTGCTTCTATCCTTTTTCTCCTAATGTAAGTCCCCTATAGGCATGCACAAATACACAGAAATCATTGAGATTAATGATTTGCAAACAAATTTTTCTATCAGCCAATGCAACACATGGATTAAGTATAGTAAAAAATATGTCTGATAGAAGCTTAAAGTTTTGTTTGTGCTATAAAATCCCTTTTCCCTATAGCTTTTGCTTTTAAGAGTAGCTCAACGTGCATGAGTTGATGATCAAACCTATACTCAGTTGATCCCTTTCATATGAGTCTGATCATTTAGTGTTAAGTTTATTTTTTATATTTCTGTTATCATTTCTCTTAGTTTTGAAATGCAAGTTTTACAGTGTGCATGCATCCTTGTCAATGTCAAAAATGGTTGCTTGTATTTGATGCTATGCGAGAGTGAGAAATGGGAAGGGACAAAAGAAAACCCACATTGAACTAGTTATTTACGCTAGAGATATGTTGTAAATGAATACAAGTCTTTTTTCTTGAGGAGTAAATGGAAGTGACATGTTATATAATAGGAAACCATGAAATCAAACATTGGGTCATAGTTCTCTCAGATTTTGTAAGCAAATGCAAAGGAGTTAGTAACCATGCATGGGATTTGTGTGCCTGCAAAGCAGGCTTCAAGATGATGGTGATTAAAATAGCTTTTGGAACACACCTTTACGTCTAAGATGTTAAGGAAAGGAACAACTAGATCAAAGGTCTTGAAATTGTTAGTGTAAATCAACTAGATCAAAGGTCTTGAAAGGTACTAAAGCTAATATACTCAAACTTCAAGGTTCATGAAATGTGAATAATATCTTGATGTCTTTCATCTCAATTGGGAATTAGTTAACTCTGCTGAATATGTCCTCACAGGAGTCAATCGTACACCATAGGTAAGGGCATGATTTGTATCTCTTTCGAATGAATTTGCAACCAAAATGAATTAGTGTTAAAGACGTTCATAGTATTTCTGATCCCAATGACTTTAAGTTTATGGAGTCAAGAATCAAAGAACTTATGTTCTTTCCTCCACTTGCATGTGTGTCATTGAGAACTCGCAAATCAAAGTCCTAGAACTATTGCTCTCCCCTTTCCAAGAACTCGACAACAACATTGATGGTGACCAAAAAGGGTGAAGTTCTGACTAGTTGGCTGGATTTTGAACCAATACTTTGATAGGTATTTGCAACCAAAACATTGTTGGACCCACTCGTGCCAAAATCTGGTAAGGAACAAACCACTTTGGAAAGGTTCCAAAGGGAGGACGGGATGCAAAGGAAAGAAATATCCCGGTAGTGGTTGACTGGTGTGTTCGCAGGAATCACACTACCAAACTTAATCATGCACATCATGTTGCATTGTTGACCACCACAGACGACTCTAGAGGATCTTCTTATGCATCAAATCAACTAAAAAGTGACCACTAGTAGGTGCAAAATAGGCAAAAAAGGCTAGCTATACAGGGCCAATTTCTATCTAACAGCTGTAGAGAGGGAGTTGAGTGAGCAACGAGAAGCTAGTAAGGTCACGAGGACATCATTGTACGAGTCTTCTAGATTCCAAGGAACCCATGAGGAGCTAGATTCAACCAAATAAATGGCAGATAGCTACTCATTTGTTTCCTTTAAGGCAATGGCAGTTTGTTGCAATAGGTCATAGTCGTGAGCTTGTTCTTATAAGTGAAATTTAATCTCATTTATGGATACATCCTGTGTTGGTGAAATTAGCAAGCATAAGTGCTCTTGGCTATTTATTCAAGAATAGGCATGAGTTCATGTACCTCACATGAGGGACCACATACAAACACCTTCTTGACAATCAAGTTGTATTTACTTTGGATAAATTTAAAATCCAAGAGAAGAAGGAATCTCGTGAAGTTAGGGAGCTGAACCCATGACTCATGTGGTAGGAAGAATCAATTCAAATCATCCCCAAAGTGTAGGATCACTTTAGGTGAGGGAAAATTTCAATTCAAACTCAAACTGAGAGTATAAATAGACGTGCTTCTAGTCGTGGGGTAAGTGAGCATTCTGAGAGGCATTGAGATCCTTTAGCATGCTCAATGCTTAATGTCTAATGTTCTTTGCTACATCTTCATAATTATACATTTTCCAAAGTACATAATTTCTATCTACTGTTTTTTGCTACATCTTCATTATTATATTGATCTTGTGGAATCGATTTCTCCACATGTACTAACTTGTTTGCTATAATTTAACTTGAGTTATTTCGACTGAAGTTTCCACTACTTGCATGTTAATTTTCATTATGTTTGGTTTAGAGGATCTCAAAATATGAGTAAGATTCCCACGTCAAAGGATACCTTCTTGCCATTTTGGAGCAGCTCCATCAAGAGGATCCAATTGAGCAATATACTTGTGGTTGTTGCCATTATGATTATAGATAATAGGTTGAGTACTTGGATCTGCATGACATACAACATCTTTCACTAGACACTGAAATCATGGAATATTTTTTTGGAGTTAGACATCTGCAAAAGCACGCGAAGAGCACAAGGAAGAAGAAGAAGCTTGGAGCACAACACAATACTGAATGTATAACCACAAGAATGTACAGAGAGAAGTAGCCTGTTAGGGCAATAGGCGTATATACAAGGCCGGGGAAAAAAACCTCCTAAAGAGGGAAAAAAGTGCCCCGGTGGTCCTAGTGTGTTCACACACATCACTACCTAAACCTAAATATATCAACAAATCCCCCTTGAGAGTGATGCCATGAACAAGGAGTTGGCACTCATGTATAAGGAAGTGCCAAGCTATGTGGAAATCACTCCACAAAAGGAAGTAAGCCCAAAGCTTTGCGAAAAGCTTCAAACTTCTCCCTAGGCAGAGCCTTCGTGAAAAGGTCTGCAATGTTCTCCTACGTGGGCACATATAGATCTCCCCAACAAAGAACCTCTCCTTGACATAATGATAATGCACCTCAATGTGCTTAGTGCGAGCATGAAACACAGGGTTCCTCACAGCTGCCAATGCGCTCTAACTATCAGTGAAGATGGTGGTGGCAGAAGACTGACCAACACCCAAATCAGCCATAAGGCGTCTAAGCCACACACACTCAACAGTCATTGTGAAAGATGACCTATACTCAGCCTCACAACTGGAAGTGGCCACAGTAGGCTACTTCTTGCTCAATTAAGCTATACATGAGCTACCAAGCATGAAGCAAAAGCCACTAGTGGACACACGAGTGTCATAGCAACCAACCCAATTAGAGTAAGAAAAAGCATGCAAATCTGGCACTCCCCCTTGGGATAAAACAATCCAAGTAGCCGAGTACCAATCAAGTAGTGAAAGATGCACTTAACCGCCTACCAATGCTTGACTCTTGGGCAATGCATAAACCTGCTCATCTGTGAGACAATAAACTGAATATCTGGCCGAGTAATGCATAAGTAAATCAAGCATCCAACAGCCTACTGATAGAGAGCAACATCAAATGCATATCCAACATCATGAAGACTCAACCATAAACATGTCTCCATAGGAGTGGCAATCGGTTTACAGTTTTCAAGGCCAAAGTGCTGCAATAATGTGTCAATATATTTCATTTGACACAAATCCATTCCACCATCAAAGTGCATAAACTGAATGCCCAAATAATGATGCAAATGCCCCAAATAAGACATCTCAAATGAGGCATTTAAATCAGCCTTGAAATCAGTAATATGCTTCTCATGAGGACCAGTGAGTAGCATGTCATCAACATACACCACAATGATAAGAAGTACATCACTAACACGCTTGACATATAAGGTGCTTTCAGTTGGACTATTCTCAAAACCATGTGCAATCAGATAGGCATGTATCTTTTCATACCAAGAACGTGGTGCTTGCTTCAAACTAGATAATGCCTTCTTTAACTTGCACATATGGTTTTCATGCCCTTTATGAACAAATCCATGGGGCTAAAAAACATACACTTTGTCATGCAAGTCACCATTCAAAAATGTGGTTTTAATGTCCAACTAATGTACATTCCAACCATGATGAGCTGCAAGTGCACAAATGCTAGGAATAGTAGTCATTCGGTAAGTAGGAGCAAAGGTTTCATCAAAATCAATGCCTCTTTCCTGCGCATAACCCTTTGCAACAAGCCTAGCCTTATACCTGTCAATTGTTCCATCAGGTTTACGCTTAAGCTTGTATACCCACTTAGTACCAATGGTCTTCTTGCCAGGAGGCAAGTCACATAAAGAACAGGTACCATTTTTCATGATAGCACCTGTATAGGTCTTGAGCCCAAGGAAAAAATGATTATACGAGACTTTATTTTGTTCAACCCCCTCGGAATCGGTCTACTTGGATTACCTAGAGCCCACAATTATCTCGCAATGGATCCTTCCTATGTCTATGTACTAGCTCATATGTTCCCGACAAACGCACCAAAATGAAGAGCTCTTGAGCCCAAGGGAAAAAGTTATTATACGAGGCTTGATTTTGTTCAAATCCCTCGCAAACGGTCTACTTGGATTACCTAGAGACCACAATTATCTCACAATGGATTCTTCTTATGGCTATGCACTAGCTCATATGCGTTCCCGGCAAACGCACCAAAATGTTAGGTCTTTTGGTCCAAGGGAAAATGCCTCACACACACCTAGGTTTTGTTCAACTAACTTGTACTAGGCTACTTTCTTTTACTTTGAGTCCATAATTGCTCACGAATATGCCCTCTTTTGGGATCCCCAATAGGATCACCAAATGTAAAGTCCTAACGCCCACGCGAAATAGATACGAATTTATTCTTATGTTTTGCCTAAATCACTCGAAATCGGTCCACTCCTCTTGCTTGAAGTCACCAAATAGTACTTGAATGTACCCCAACCTCTCGTTGCACACACACTCTCGTTCCACTTATTTCTCATTTCCTATCCTCTCTCTTCTACACGCACACTCTCTTTCTTCTCCTTTCTTTCTCATGCATCCCCTCATACGTGCATACACACCTAGGCACTCTCTCTCAAGCTCTCTTTCACATACTCTTACCTTTCTCTTTCCCTTCGACATATGTATTCACGCCACGCACAAACTCATCATACACACTTTTCCACATATAGGTACATGCACACACATTGGCAATAAGGTAGTGACACACGAATGCCCACTTTGCAATAGACAGTCAGAGAAGTAACAAAACCCCAAGTCGACAGAGTTCGAACCCCTTTTATCCTCTTACCCAATGATTTGTTGCCAAAGAAAATAGAGAGAATAGAGTCCAAATGCCTCTTCCACAGTCAAAAACTAACCCTGCAGCGATCGAGATCAATTCCAATGCAAGAGGGAGGAGACATCACCTCCAAAACACAATCTGAATGCTCTTATTTGTAGTAACAGTTTCAACAGCTTCAATTGACAGTGAGCAACATATTTTGCAATGGGAACCGAGTTGCTTCTCCTTCCCCCATTTACTATCCTGTCCACTTCACAACCATTCAGGTCGCCCTTCAGAGGCCTTTGCCATTGCCATCTTGAACTCCCGTTGTTGTTATGTTGTGCACCTTCTTGACCTTGCCTCCTCTATGGTGCACCCCTGATCGATGGGAGCAGCCACATAGTAGCTACCAAAAAACAAACCTCCCTCTGTAATAGCTCACTTTCAGCAGCCAGCAGCTTCCTCACTTTCTTCAAAAATGGACCAGACCCCGAACCCACTTCTCTCTTGCCAAGTTCAGTTGCAACCCTTGTAAACCCTTCATAAACTTCATGTCACCCTTTTCTGCTATCTGCCTTTCTTCTCCTCTGCCTTCCTATTGAGCCACGTGATCATAGTCAATACAGGCAATGTACCTCAACGTCAAGGCCATCTTCAAGAATGCCAGCATGACTTGTGCGCACCATCAACAATGATTTCAGAAAGAGGGCATGCGATAATTACGAGATAGCAGAGTTTCACATTTGCATATAAGTCCTTCGTCGTTCTGGTTTGCTAGCAATGTTACTGCATCAACCTAATGCAGTTCTTGATCCAGCACAAGCCTTCGTGAATGGAATACTTGTGTAGGGGAAACACTTCACCATATCCCCCTTGGGTGGCAAAATGTGTCCTTCATTCTATACGTTGCAAGTGGAGTTAGCTCTATACTTTTCATCCCCTTAATCACTCAGATCTGTACTGAATAGGTCTCTTAGGAAACGATTTAGGCTTTGCTGCAAACGCCCTCCCTTTGATAGGGTGAAGGACCATGAATGCTTATCGCCTCTGTTTATGGACCCTCAAAAAACACTTCAGAATCTTTCCACAATCCCTTTCTCCTGCTTGATCTCTACTTTCCCACACCCCTTTTGTATCCTCTTGTCCACACAGGTTTCCTCCTCAACCCCTTCGCAATTGAATGTCTCTGCAGTGCTTCTATAGGTTGATGACTGAGAGAACAATTATCACTGATGATACGTAGAGATTCTAGAGCTTCTTCCCCATTCTTGCAACCTGCAACAACCAAAAAAATTCCCCTAGTCCTCTCGATCGATGATAGTTGACATTCCAAACTCCGTTACTTAGGAAATAAATGAGAAAGTGCCCCCAGTAGACCGTCGTCTCCCCCTCGAGGACTGCTCATCCTCCTTGAACCAACCTTCCAAAGTTAAGTTGTGGACAGCGAAAACGAACCAGCAGCTCCCCAAATAGGCCCTCAGTTGCTCCTTCTTCTCAGACTTGTATAAGTGCAGAAACCTTCAAATACTTTTATGAACTTCTCCTATTACATGAAAAATCCTATCTCTTTCATGACGAGCTTTCTAAGAAAACACTCAAAGCTCCTTTGAACATTGTGTCACAACACACAGATTATCGCCATCACAGTCTATTGCCGTCGATCCAAGCCCACAGACAACCCTCCCACTCTTCTATGGTTCCCCTCTCCTATATCACTGCCCAGCAGTCGAAGCAAGAAATGAACCTCTATATACTGAGTGACTAGCTCCGCTGCACACCTGTATAGCCATGAAGCAGGAGAACCCCCCATCTTGTATGCTTGTCCTCTTGCACAGAGCAAGGCAAAAACACAAGAGCATCGCCAGCCTCCTTCCCTCAGTTCTCCCCTCCATAGGGATCAAGCGTGACAACTCCTTCACGATCTGCTATGGGTTTTTGTACCTCCAGCTCCTTGTTGCTCTCTGAGAGATCCCCCTTTCCGCAGGCTGAACCTATCTGCTCCCAAATCCTTCCTCGTCAATCTCTCATGGCTACTGATCGAGAGGAAGCCCAAATGACATCGCACCCCCCTTATCTGTACATCGGTGCAAAAAAACTTCTCGATGCGGGTCTAATAAACGTGGATATCCTTTCTCAGCATAACCCAAAATGAGAGAGTTCCATGTGATCAAGTCTTGACTTGACAGCTTGTCAAAAACATCTTGAGCTTTTGATACCAAAAATAAATTTGCATACATACTGATCAAGGCACTTCCCAAAAATAAGGTCCTTGTTGCAAATCCTTGTCTTTCAATACCTGCATGCAACTCTATACCCATGTGAACAGCTCCTTGAACAGCATAGGCTTTCAAAACACAAACATATGTGACTTCATTAGGAGCAATTTTTCATCTGCTCATAGCAAGCAAGAGCTTTATCAGCATGATCATGTTCTACATATCCTGCAATTAAGGCAGTCCATGACACAACATCTTGATTCGGAAGCCTATTGAAGACTCCGTGTGCTTTTTTGATCAAGCCACACTTGACATACATGTCTATCAATGCATTTCCAACAGCAGTACCAAGTTCCCGATCCATTCTGATCATGATGGCGTCATGTAGTTGCAAATACTTCCCTTCAAACATTTGATCATTCTTCAAGTACCTGTAATCAAACATCTTCTTCTGCCAAATACAAACATATTAGTGCATCAAAACCAACCAAATTGTGGGCTAACATACTCCCCTCTTCTTAATTGCGAAGTCGTCCTCGACGAGCGATATGCTACCTGCACTCCAGTTCCAACATGTGATCATCACTCAATCAAATACAAATCTTTACCTTGCATGCCTACTCTCTTCTTCCTCAATGTAGCACCTGCAATCATACTCATACAATCATTTGTTAGTACCAAAATATAATCAATTCACTTACCAACTTTGTCTATCTTCTCGCATCTTCATTGACATGTCCACCTGTCTGCAAACTTCATTAAAACATTAGAACCTTTCTTCATCAAATCACAATATGTACAACCAAAATGAAAAGACAATCATATCCTTCATCCACATCACACATATATACTCAACACACACGTCATGATCCCGCATCACACATGCATTCTCGTCACACACAACATACATATATGCAAACAGAAGACATGTCCACATTCGCTCTCGTCACTCTTCTCGACTACTCATTCAACACGTCACACATCTTTATTCCACATGCATGCTCAACACACTTTCCACACACAGCTTATATATGTAAGCAAGTACCATCCTTAAATCTCATTTTTGATGCCCTTATCGGCTATACGGCCACCCCACCCCAATTCTTCTTCCGTTTCTCATCGAGTCCTCCCGTTTATCTTTCATGCCTCTTCGACCTAGGTTTTCCTATTCCCACTTACCTTTTCATCTACTCTGTGCTCTTTTGTTCATCGATCAGATCCTATGCTTGGTCACCACCACCTCTTGAATCGATGGACATGCGGCAAAGACCACTCAAGCCTAACCCAAGCTCACTCTAACAAGATCACTCATCGTCGACGCGATTCCGAACTTCACAAGTCATTGCACCACCTGAGAGCCAAACTGAACACTTCCTAAGAGTTTGCAGACGAACAAAGAAACTAGCACGCTTGGATCCTTCGAATCCAAGTCTTCCACAAACATATTGCAGCCAAAACCCTAGCCGAGCGTAAGCTTCAAATTGACATGTTTCATCGGAAGCCCACACATAACCCAAATCCCCACAACACAAACACACATATTCCCATCCGAGCATCTTGCTCTCTCACCTCTCTTCTATCCCCCCTCGAGCGAGGAATTCTTCTCATTCATTTTTTCCACATTTTTTTTTCTCTTTTTTCATCATTTTTTTTCATATATTTACTCACACTTGCCGGCCTACGCCGAAGCTGGATGCGATTCGTGGACTCGACCACCCGATCGAGTTTGTTCCACCCATCTACCAACCCAACGCAGCGCGCGACACACAGACAGCTAGCCCTATGCGAAACCGACGTCGGTTCGTGGCTTTGACCACCCGGCCAAAGTGGGTCCACCCACCTATCGGCCCACATAGGCGCGTAGCCACATACACATATACATAAACATATTTTTTTTCAATTTTGTTTTTTTCATTCCCGAATCTCGAGAATTAGGAGACAAAAGAAATGATCTTTTCCCAACCATCCCAATCACGACACACACACATATATCCCCTCGTGGACATCCCGATGAGACATATCTCCTCTCTGCTGCCACTCAAGCCAAAATCCAGCCACTAATGCCATGGTCAACCCGTCCTCGCAAAACCCACACGTACTAACTACCTTGTCGGCCTGAAACCTCAAAAAGTGTCACTTTAGTTCCTAAGTGCACAACACACTTGATCCATCCGTCCTCACATCTTTGACTCGCAATCCGCAAAGCAAACCCTAATCAAACTCAAGCTGTCCTCACCGGCATCCATCTCCTTGTCTATTTTTTCATCTCCAACCTCTGCCTCGCAGAGATTCCACCTGACCTGATAGATGACCTTGAAAACTACCATTTGCCGTTATACCTCTTAGTGCCTCAAGCCTCGCCGCTAAGTCCCTTAATCCTTGTTTGTTGTGCTCAATATCACTCTGATATTGGAACAGGTCACAATCGATGCCTCGGAACCGATTCCATATTTGCTCCATCTCTTTATCCTCTCTCATCTCTTTTTCAGATCTGAGGGGAATATCTTCCCTCTTCTCAACTCGAACAGTCAACTTCTCGACTTCCTCTCTAATTGATCTTTCCTCCCAAATCCTACTCATATTTTCTTCATCCAGATCATCTACCTTCTTTGACAATTCATTCTTCGTTCTTTCTAACTCTGCTCCGAACGCATCCAACCTATCCAACACTGCTTTCATCTCTTCCTCCGTTTTCCTTGCTCTCGGATCCTCCACCTGTCCTCGCATCTCGTCGTCTTTGCGATTCATCCGCCTACCGATCTTGCTACTCAGCCTTGCATTCTCTTTCTCTACCCGTCTCACTTTCTCATCACTCTCCGCATTGGGCACTTTTCATTCTTTCTAACTCCAGGTGGAACTCGTCACATGCCTTACCCGCTTGATCACTGTATCGACAGATTATGCTTTGTACCTTCTCAATTTCATGCTCCATTCCTTCGACTCTCCTCATTAGGTCATCCTCGTCTCTTGGGAGCTCTTCTTCGATCGCAACTCCAAAGCAGTCACCTACCATCAAGCCGGATCTCAAGTCCAAGACCACGTTTTCACTCTCAGGTCTCACAAGATCTTGCCTCCAGCTTTTGTTTACTCTTTTCCATTCCTTGTTTTCGCTTTTCAACACTTGTACTTGCTTTTCCCAAGTTTCTAGGACCTCGGCCATTTTCTCTTGATTTTCCTCTAATTTTGCTATTTTGATCCTCTCGTTATCTCGCTCCACATGCAACCAATTGACTTGACATTCCAAGCTCTTCACAAGTTCTACCAAGTCTCGATCATGAGATCCAGTGTCCTTGCTTTCACTTGCTCTCGCATTCTCCGTCGACGAAGTAACTCCACCCTTGTCAACTTCCACATACAAAGAGGATAAACACCTATCAGACTGATTCGTTGCGACCTTTATGCCAGTCACCTCTTTTGAGCCACACATGTGCTCGCATAGTCTCTTTTTCCCATAGTCCACACATGTGAGGACAAAATCCAGCGGGGTGCATACACGAGGGCAGTATTTGGCTATATGCCCAATTTGCTCACAACACAAGCATCTCACATAATTTGATATCAGGCCAAATCGCCACCCTCGGTTCACATGTCTCATGGTCGGATGAGAATATATCCATCTCCTATCTTGTCCAGAATTCGGTTGCTTCATGTTGGCCTTCTCAAACCCCCATGCTTGCTCTTGTTGGGCCATTTCTTTAATGAAGATCAAAGAAGATTTGGGATCGACTCGGCTGTGCCACACGATTTGGGCACCAAGCGAACTCGTAGCACTCTCTATGAGATGTGCTAAGCCATTCCCGACAAACACACCAAAATGTATAGGTCTTGAGCCCAAGGAAAAAATGATTATACGAGACTTTATTTTGTTCAACCCCCTCGGAATCGGTCTACTTGGATTACTTAGAGCCCACAATTATCTCGCAATGGATCCTTCCTGTGTCTATGTACTAGCTCATATGTTCCCGGCAAACGCACCAAAATGAAGAGCTCTTGAGCCCAAGGGAAAAAGTTATTATACGAGGCTTGATTTTGTTCAAATCCCTCGCAAACGGTCTACTTGGATTACCTAGAGCCCACAATTATCTCACAATGGATTCTTCTTATGGCTATGCACTAGCTCATATGCGTTCCCGGCAAACGCACCAAAATGTTAGGTATTTTGGTCCAAGGGAAAATGCCTCACACACACCTAGGTTTCGTTCAACTAACTTGTACTAGGCTACTTTCTTTTACTTTGAGTCCACAATTGCTCACGAATATGCCCTCTTTTGGGATCCCCAATAGGATCACCAAATGTAAAGTCCTAACGCCCACGCGAAATAGATACGAATTTATGCTTATGTTTTGCCTAAATCACTCGAAATCGGTCCACTCCTCTTGCTTGAAGTCACCAAATAGTACTTGAATGTACCCCAACCTCTCGTTGCACACGCACTCTCGTTCCACTTATTTCTCATTTCCTATCCTCTCTCTTCTACACGCACACTCTCTTTCTTCTCCTTTCTTTCTCATGCATCCCCTCATACGTACATACACACCTAGGCACTCTCTCTCAAGCTCTCTTTCACATACTCTTACCTTCTCTTTCCCTTCGACATATGTATTCACGCCACGCACAAACTCGTCATACACACTTTTCCACATATAGGTACATGCACACACATTGGCAATAAGGTAGTGACACACGAATGCCCACTTTGCAATAGACAGTCAGAGAAGTAACAAAACCCCAAGTCGACAGAGTTCGAACCCCTTTTATCCTCTTACCCAATGATTTGTTGCCAAAGAAAATAGAGAGAATAGAGTCCAAATGCCTCTTCCACAGTCAAAAACTAACCCTGCAGCGATCGAGATCAATTCCAATGCAAGAGGGAGGAGACATCACCTCCAAAACGCAATCTGAATGCTCTTATTTGTAGTAACAGTTTCAACAGCTTCAATTGACAGTGAGCAACATATTCTGCAATGGGAACCGAGTTGCTTCTCCTTCCCCCATTTACTATCCTGTCCACTTCACAACCATTCAGGTCGCCCTTCAGAGGCCTTTGCCATTGCCATCTTGAACTCCCGTTGTTGTTATGTTGTGCACCTTCTTGACCTTGCCTCCTCTATGGTGCACCCCTGATCGATGGGAGCAGCCACATAGTAGCTGCCAGAAAACAAACCTCCCTCTATAATAGCTCACTTTCAGTAGCCAGCAGCTTCCTCACTTTCTTCAAAAATGGACCAGACCCCGAACCCACTTCTCTCTTGCCAAGTTCAGTTGCAACCCTTGTAAACCCTTCATAAACTTCATGTCACACTTTTCTGCTATCTGCCTTTCTTCTCCTCTGCCTTCCTATTGAGCCACGCGATCATAGTCAATACAGGCAATGTACCTCAACGTCAAGGCCATCTTCAAGAATGCCAGCATGACTTGTGCGCACCATCAACAATGATTTCAGAAAGAGGGCATGCGATAATTACGAGATAGCAGAGTTTCACATTTGCATATAAGTCCTTCCTCGTTCTGGTTTGCTAGCAATGTTGCTGCATCAACCTAATGCAGTTCTTGATCCAGCACAAGCCTTCGTGAATGGAATACTTGTGTAGGGGAAACACTTCACCATATCCCCCTTGGGTGGCAAAATGTGTCCTTCATTCTATACGTTGCAAGTGGAGCTAGCTCTATACTTTTCATCCCCTTAATCACTCAGATCTGTACTGAACAGGTCTCTTAGGAAACGATTTAGGCTTCGCTGCAAACGCCCTCCCTTTGATAGGGTGAAGGACCATGAATGCTTATCGCCTCTGTTTATGGACCCTCAAAAAACACTTCAGAATCTTTCCACAATCCCTTTCTCCTGCTTGATCTCTACTTTCCCACACCCCTTTTGTATCCTCTTGTCCACACAGGTTTCCTCCTCAACCCCTTCGCAATTGAATGTCTCTGTAGTGCTTCTATAGGTTGATGACTGAGAGAACAATTATCACTGATGATACGTAGAGATTCTAGAGCTTCTTCCCCATTCTTGCAACCTGCAATAGCCAAAAAAATTCCCCTAGTCCTCTCGATCGATGATAGTTGACATTCCAAACTCCGTTACTTAGGAAATAAATGAGAAAGTGCCCCCAGTAGACCGTCGTCTCCCCCTCGAGGACTGCTCATCCTCCTTGAACCAACCTTCCAAAGTTAAGTTGTGGACAGCGAAAACGAACCAGTAGCTCCCCAAATAGGCCCTCAGTTGCTCCTTCTTCTCAGACTTGTATAAGTGCAGAAACCTTCAAATACTTTTATGAACTTCTCCTATTACATGCAAAATTCTATCTCTTTCGTGACGAGCTTTCTAAGAAAACACTCAAAGCTCCTTTGAACATTGTGTCACAACACACAAATTATCGCCATCACAGTCTATTGCCGTCGATCCAAGCCCACAGACAACCCTCCCACTCTTCTATGGTTCCCCTCTCCTATATCACTGCCCAGCAGTCGAAGCAAGAAATGAACCTCTGTATACTGAGTGACTAGGCTCCGCTGCACACCTGTATAGCCACGAAGCAGGAGAACCCCCCATCTTGTATGCTTGTCCTCTTGCACAGAGCAAGGCAAAAACACAAGAGCATCGCCAGCCTCCTTCCCTCAGTTCTCCCCTCCATAGGGATCAAGCGTGACAACTCCTTCACGATCTGCTATGGGTTTTTGTACCTCCAGCTCCTTGTTGCTCTCTGAGAGATCCCCCTTTCCGCAGGCTGAACCTATCTGCTCCCAAATCCTTCCTCGTCAATCTCTCACGGCTACTGATCGAGAGGAAGCCCAAATGACATCGCACCCCCCTTATCTGTACATCGGTGCAAAAAAACTTCTCGATGCGGGTCTAATAAACGTGGATATCCTTTCTCAGCATAACCCAAAATGAGAGAGTTCCATGTGATCAAGTCTTGACTTGACAGCTTGTCAAAAACATCTTGAGCTTTTGATACCAAAAATAAATTTGCATACATACTGATCAAGGCACTTCCCAAAAATAAGGTCCTTGTTGCAAATCCTTGTCTTTCAATACCTGCATGCAACTCTATACCCATGTGAACAGCTCCTTGAACAGCATAGGCTTTCAAAACACAAACATATGTGACTTCATTAGGAGCAATTTTTCATCTGCTCATAGCAAGCAAGAGCTTTATCAGCATGATCATGTTCTACATATCCTGCAATTAAGGCAGTCCATGACACAACATCTTGATTCGGAAGCCTATTGAAGACTCCGTGTGCTTTTCTGATCAAGCCACACTTGACATACATGTCTATCAATGCATTTCCAACAGCAGTACCAAGTTCCCGATCCATTCTGATCATGATGGCGTCATGTAGTTGCAAATACTTCCCTTCAAACATTTGATCATTCTTCAAGTACCTGTAATCAAACATCTTCTTCTGCCAAATACAAACATATTAGTGCATCAAAACCAACCAAATTGTGGGCTAACAGCACCACATTTAGATTGCATTGGAACCATCCAATGTTCAGAATTTCGTGCTTCATCAAATGAAACAATTTCAGTCTCATCATAAAGACTAGAGGCAGCCATAGCATAGCAATATGATGCAAAGGAGGCACTATGAGAGCCTGATCGAGTACGATATGATAGAGGTGCATCTAGTTTTCTATCACGCAAGGTCTCCACTGTTGATATATTTAGGTAGTGATGTGTGTGAAGACACTAGGACCACCGGGGCATTTTTTTCCCTCTTTAGGAGGTTTTTTTCCCCCGGCTTGTATATACGCCTATTGTGCCCTAATGGGCTACTTATCTTTGTACATTCTCTAGTAATACATTCAATATTGTGTGTTGTGCTCCAAGCTTCTTCTTCTTCCTTGTGCTGTTCGCATGCTTCTACAGACATCTAACTCCAACAATTGGTATCAGAGCAGGTCGTCGCTTCATCTAGGGCGCTGTCGGCACTCCTCTATTTGCAATCTCAGATTCACACAAAATTTGGTGAGCATACTTTGGGTGTTTCAGAGATCAAAATAGCTTCGTTGTGTGGTGCCGAAATCGCGGTATGAGCTCGTTTCAGCCTCCGAATGCACTATCGCAGTGCTTGTGTAGGCTATTTCATTTTTTGTGCCAAAGATATATACCAGTTTTTGTTCGCCAGTATAAGCATCTCGAAGTCTGCTACAGGTCTAGCAGAATTCGTCTGGGCATTCTGTTCAACTTTTTGAGATACAGTCAATTTTCTGCATCAAGGTATTTTAGTCACCGGCCATGGCTGAAAGCAGTGATGTATTCCGTATGTTGGCTGTTGAGGATAAGTTGGATGGTACCAACTACCCATTATGGGCTTATATGATGCGACATATATTGGTTGCAAAAGGATTGTGGAACATTGTGCAGGGTGTTGAAAGACATCCTGTTACACTTGTAACAACAGGTATTGCAAATACAGGTGCTGGAGTTGATGGAGATGGTGTTGAAGATGATATTGTGCAGATTCCTATTCGTGCTGCTATTTTTGCTGCACCTACTGCAGAGCAGATTCGTTGGGATGGCAGAGATGCCCAGGCACATGCATTGATAGCTTTGCCTATCAAACGTGCCATTATTCCTCATATTCGCTCTTGCAGAACAACTAAGGATGCTTGGGATACACTTACCACATTGTACCAAGCTAGGAATGAGGCTCGTGTTGCTTACCTCCTAAAACAGTTGGAGAGTGAGCACATGAATGAAGGTGATTCTATGGACAGTTTCCTAACAAAGATTAAAGACTTGAAGGAACAGTTGATTTTTGCTGATGAGGTTATACCAGATAGCTCACTTGTGTAGATCGTTCTGAATGGTCTTCCTAATTCATATCAGAGTTTTGCTTCTACTCTTCGGTTGATGATGAAAGGAAATCCAAATGCCTTGTCATTTGAGGAGTTAGTCTCTGTTCTGTTGCAGGAAGATCAGTCCAGGCAGAACAAGTCCATTATGCGTGTTGCAGATCAAGATTTCATGGCTAGTCAGAAGGGCAAAGGAAAATGGAGTTCTTCTACTAGTAAGTAGAAATCTGCAAATGCTGCACATTCGAAGAACCAAGACAAAGATGAGAAAAAATCAGAAAAGCAGAAATTGTTTTGTAAGTACTGTAAAGGGAATGATCATATCATTAAGAACTGTCCAAAACTGGCTGCAAAAGAGGCAAAGAAGAAAGAGGCTGGAATGGTTGTTGCAGAAGCCTCTACACCAAAAACGGAGTCTGCTAATCTTGTGCAGGAAGAAGAATGGGCGTTCACTACTGTTTGCAATTTTGACCCATCTTCTCATGAGCAGTGCATGTCTGCAGTAGACTCAGATGTTTGGTACTTTGACAGTGGGGCGACCAAACATATTACCTCGGAGCGCAGTTTCTTCTCTTCACTCGAGCCTGCCCCTACAGGGAATACTGTACATGCACCAACAACTCCTCTTATCCTGTTATGGGAGTTGGTAAGATCATTTTGACTACTGTTGATGGTAGTTCTTTCACTTTGTCAGATGCTTTATTTGTGCCAGGGATCAAGAAGAATCTATTATCAGTTTTTGCATTAGCCAAGATTGGCTTGGTTGTGAAATTTGTTGATGACACATGTAGAGTTCATGATCTGTCAAATGGCGATGTTATTATTGCTTTTGGCATTTTATGTCGTGGGCTGTATAAGATCATAGACTATGAAAGTTCTGAAAATGATTTGGCATGTGCAGTAAATGATCCTCAGGCTATGTCAGATGCAAAGCTTTGGCATGCACGCTTTGGTCATCTGAATTTTGCTAGTTTGCTATGCCTGCAGAAATCTGAAATTGTGTCCTCTTTGCCCAAACTTGAGGCACCTGGAAAACATGTTTGTGAAGGCTATATTTTGGGCAAAATGCAGCGTTCCTCCTTTCCAAAAGATGGTTCAGTTCGGGCTACACAAAAATTGCAGCTTGTACATAGTGATGTCTATGGTCCTATGCAGACACCCTCTTTTGGAAATTACCTTTACTTCGTGAGTTTCATTGATGATTTTTCTAGGCATGCATGGGTATATCCACTCAAAGAAAAGTCCAAAGTGTTCATGTGCTTTAATCAGTTTTTGGTTTTGACTGAAAATCTGTCAGCATGTAAAATGGGCACCCTCCATTCTGATCGAGGGGGGGAATATATGTCCTCTGATTTTAATGCATTTCCGGCTCAATGTGGGATAAAACACCAGTCTACAGTGCCGTATACACCTCAACAAAATGGAGTTGCTGAACGAAAGAACATGTCACTCATGGAGATGGCGAGGTGCATGGTCAAAAGTCAGGCTTTACCACATAGTTTCTGGCTTGAGGCTATCATGTGTGCATCATATGTATTGAACAGGTGTCCCACTAAAGCGTTGTGGTCTATCACTCCATATGAGGCTTGGCATGACCGCAAGCCATCTGTTGCTCATCTGCGTGTTTTTGGTTGTTTGGCATATGCACTAGTGCCTGAACAACATCACAGAAAATTGGATGATGAGGCAGTAAAATGTATTTTTTGTTGGGTACAGTTCTGAAAGTAAAGGCTATCGTCAATATCATCCACAGACTAAACGCATTCTGGTTAGCCGTGATGTTGTCTTTGTGGAAGATCTTATTCAACCATTGCTTTCATGTACTAAGGAGACCTGTTAGCTCTTGTTGCAGAGCAAAGAAGCACAAAAGAGGAGCCCCAAAATTCTCAAATTAATGGGCACATTTTTTTCTTCTTTAAAGTCTTAGGAAATTCCCTCAATGTTATGTAAATGCACTAGAGGAGTCCTCTAGTTGCATAATCCCAACTACTTGTAAAATATCCCTTGTAAATTAGTAGGAAATTCACTTTTTAGTAATAAAGTGCCGGTCTCTTGTGTGAAAGGACCAAATTTAGGGCACATGTATATAAGTCACTTTGTGACTCTTTGTAGAGACTTTTTGCCATTGTGAACAAGGAGAGCTCCTGATTTTCGAAATTGCTTCTTTCCTGCAGATTTCCATCTTCTCTTTGATCTTCTATGTGTGTGTAACGCTTGGTATGTGTGTGTAGGACTGTTGTCTACCCCTCCCCACTGTTTTTGAGCTACTGTAGTGTGTGTGTGAGCTTGTAGAAGTTGTGGAGTGAGTATAGGTGTTTCTCGCCATTCACTATTTTGGTCATAACTTGAAGCATAGTTGTCAGAATCAAGTGAAACCACTTACAAATAGATGCGTCTCATAGAGAGCTTCGAAACAAGTTTGCTATTGACTATATTTGGAGTTTGGAGTTGGGAGAAATCCTCAATTTACTAAAAACTGTTGTAAGTGGTATCGCGGCAGACACTTTCAGTATTTCAGTGAGCTAGAGAGGTGGATTAGTCTTTTCTCATACATATAAGCTGAACCACTTCATTTCCATCCTGTGTGCACATGTCCTCATACACTTGGTTAGGTCGTTTGATCGGATTGACAAATAAGCGTGTGTCAATTTCCCACTATAAGCACTTGTGTGGCAATTGGGGTTTAGTCTCATTGGCACAAGTCCTTGAGTCTTCTTGACTTAGGTACACACGTTTTTGGCACCGTTGCCATGGAACACTCGGCCAAGGTGCCTTTGTGATGGTTATAGATCGAGTGTGATGAAATCATACTTGTAGAAGTGAATTCGTTCAGTGGCAAGTAGTCCATCACTTCAGCACTTGTTACTTCACATCTTGGAGGTGTGTGTAATGAGTTTCGAGGTTTAGGGTTGATAGGAAGGGAGAGAAGGAAGAGTTAGGGTTAGGTGAGGAGAGGAGTGAGGCAGGAGTAAGTTAAGATCACTAAGAAAAATCTCAAAAAATTTGTAAAATTAGTTAGTGTAGCTTTAGTCACCAAAAAGTATAAAAACAAAAAAAAATCGAGTTCATTTCTCACTATTCAGAGAGTAGTATAGTGAGAAAATCAACGATCGGTATCGTGGACTTGGTATCATGCTTTTCGGGCTATCAAAGCTAGGTATTGAGCTCAAGGTGCAAGCAAGACCTCACTGAGGTAAGACTCATAAGATTTCATTGACAAAAACACTTTAAAAGTGCACCAAAACATGAATACTTGCACATCTGGTATCGCGGGGAGGGACAATGTATTTTTTTTGTTTTGTTTGTTTCTTTGCAAGAGACAGTAGGCTAGAAGGGAAGAGGGGTGAGAGAAGAGCAAGGGGGTGTAAAAATTTTTGCATTTGGAGGTATTTTGGCTTGAGTATCACGATCGGTTGAGTTTGTGGTATCGCGATACCAAAAATTCCCTTGTATCGCGATACTCACCGAAGTATCGTATCGTCGACTACCAGCCTTGGTATCGCGATACCACTCATGGTATCATATCGCCGGGTTGGTATCACGATCTCACCTTACCAAAGTGGTATCGTATCACGGTCCATTTTGGTATCGTATCGTGCCTTGTCTAGTATCGTATCGCGCAAGTCGGTGGTATCGTATCGTCTCTTGCGTTGGTATCGTATCGCGTAACCGCCAGTATCGTATCGCGTAACCGCCAGTATCGTATCGCGTAACCGCCAGTATCGTATCGTGCCCCTAGTATCGTATCGTCAGAACCTCCAGTATCGTTTCACTCAGGTCGGAGGTATTGTATCGCCACCTGCAGCAATATTGTATCGTGCAAACCCCAAGTATCGTATCGTCTCTTTTCCGGTGTTGTATCGCGATACCATCTTAGTATTGTATCGTCCCTTTGTTGAAGTATCGTATCGTGTGAGGAGATAGGTATCGTATCGGGGAAAATTCTAGTATCGTATCATGCCCTTTTTGGTATCGTATCGTCCAAAAAGCGGTATCGTATCGTCTTGGTTTCCAGTATCGTATGGTCCTACTTTTCAGTATTGTATTGTCAGAAATCCTGGTATCGTATCATACCTAGACTTGGTATCGTATCGTCTAGTCTAAGTATCGTATCGCCAGGATGGCCAGTATTGTATCGTGATCAACAGCGGCATCGTATCGTCTGTTGCTGCGGTATTGTATCGCCTAGTTCTTAGGTATCGTATCGTGGCCAGTTTGGTATCGCCTAGGGCAGTATCACCTGGTGCACTATCGTCTGGAGTGGTATCATCTAGAGCTTTTGAAGCATTTTGAAGGGCAAACTTGAGGCATTTGAGGAACCACTTAGGGAGAGTTATAGAGACCTAGAGAGCCTCAGGAGGGTGAATGAACTTGAGGTCAGGGAGAGTGCTAAGTAGCCGAAGAAGTGTTATATCTTTTGTAGGAAGTGCTGCTCAGGTCAATCACCGCTCTGTCTATTCAGACACCTCTAGTGAGTCAGAGGAGGAGATACCCATGGCATCAGAAGACATGCAGGGTCCCGCTCCAAGTAGAAACTTCATGACCACTATGGAGGGAGAATACCATACCTCCTTACAATACATTTCTACTAATGCCCAAGAGATTTCCATCTACCTGGATGGCTTAAACAGATCCGTGACTAGAATGGTGACTGCAATAGAGGCAACGATTGTGCCCAGACCGGCTGTTAAGTATGAAGGAGGAGCATACATGGACAAGATAGGTCACATCTACATAGTAACCGAATTTCCCGATTTGATCAATGAAAGGGGAGAGTTAGAGGGACAAGAAAACTCAGGGAGACCAAACCCTGAGGAGTTAGTGACGAATCCTAGAGGCAGGTCCCAAGTGACACGAGTCTTGAGAGGAGACTTGATACCTCAAGACGACTACCTATTGGAAGTCTATTTGATCCATGGAATGGACTTATTGCTTCAAACGGACTCACCGGCGTAAGGATGAGAAGAAATCCCGATGACATTTTATGAGCTAAAGGATCCAGAAGACGAGGCTAGAATAACATACTTAGATAAAAATCGGAGAAGATATTGGTTGGTTGATGCCATAGACAGGGCTCAACTGAAATATATGGGTTTGCCTGTATTGCCTCAGAGAGAGCAGGCAACCACCTCTCAGAACCCCTTTGGAACCCAACAAGAGGCAGAGCACACCATGTCAGGACAAACTAGCCAATGGAGTGTTCCAAACCGTACTCATGTACAATTTGCGACTCTAGGAGTGCAGAACCAGACCCACCAAGGAATAGGTAATCAGTACTGTCCACCGGTAAGACCACGACCACCAGTAGGAGGGCAGCCTGGAATACCCCCTATTAGACCGGCAGTTCCTACCTTCCCTGTCATGCCTAGACCGCCAGAACCTATGAGAAGGCTGAGACCTATCCAAGTGGCCAAATGCATAAGAAATCATTATGACGGATTGGGAGAACCCTACGATCACATCGCTGAATTTAAACAAGTTCTAAGGGCAGAACAAGTAGACGACTTCTTCGTGCAGTATGAGTCTTTTGGACTCACCCTCACAGGAATGGCTCTGACTTGGTTCCAGCCATTAGACCCTAACCAATTTGGAAACATGGAACAATTTTTTCAAGAATTCATTGGGGAATTCACTAAGAGAGGGATTAAACACAATTCTGCATCTTTAATCCACAGCTTTAAACAAAACCCTAATGAAACTGTGAAAATGGCCGCATGAAGATTCAAACAGTATGTGGATAGATGTCCAACAGCAGAGAGGCCCACTCAACAAAAGATGATTTCATTATTTTTGGATGGACTCATGAATGGAACCCTAAGAACTTTAGTTTACGTGAAAAGGTTACAAACCCTAAGTGAATGTCTTCAAGAGTGCATCGACCTCGAAGACAATCTAGCTGAGGATCTCAAGAGCACACCCAACCCCACTAAATCAGAAGACTCTCGGAGTACTATTACTTCCAACTCCACTAATGTGGAGGAATTAGCAGAGTTGGTAGCAAAGAAATCGGGAGTCCAAGGACATAGAAATTACCAACACCCGGCCTTAAGAGTGCCCATGTTACGAAGATGTAGTCTATGTGGAGGAGATCACCCTACACATATGTGTGTGCGAGGAGGGACCGGTGCACATCAGACATATCCTTACAACAGACATCTTCAACAAGGAACTGCCTTATACTGCCACATAGAACAAAAATACACCAATCAGACCACAAAGAACTGCCCATTCAATAGATAGGCATGACCGTTACAACCACCTCAATATCAACCATATGGATATCCACCTAGAGAGCCAGGGAGAGAGATGTCCAGGTAGATTCCTTACCCAACCTCAACAGGAGCACCGAGTGGAACGGAGGTAGCAACTTTGATGTATACTGCACCTAAAGCACAACCACTTGTGAGACCATCCATTAGGCTGCCTGTGCCGAGAGGACCTTGTTATAGATGCGGAGGAGACCATTTTATTAGGGAATGTCCTTGGCCTTACAACCCACCACCCCCTAGGATTTCGGAAGGATATTGCAATGATTGCGGAAAGGAACATCTTTTTTGAGATTGCCCTAAGAATCCAACCAAAGTCCAAGACACCGCACCAATTAATGTGATTGAAGTGATAGAAACACCAGGAAGTGATAAGGAATACCCAGTGCCCTTGAAGGCCATTACAAGAGCCCAAACAAAATATCAAAAAGGAAAAGAACCAGAACGAGAACAAGAAAACCATAGAACGGCAAGTCCAAAAATTCAGATAGTAGAAGATTCAGAGGATCCACGTGAGAGTACCCAGAACACTAAAGCACAAAAATGGAAGGAAAGAAGAGAAAAGCTCAAAGATAAATGGATGAAACACAAGAGTCAAGAAAATAGGAAACAAATGAGAAACAAACAAGAGCATAGAGAACAAGGGATTCGGGAAGAGGTTCCCATTCCACCGCTTACCCGAGAAGCAGAGAAATCAGGATCAATTCTAGCTGACCCAAAACCTGACGACTTAGACATGTGGTTGAAAGCTTACCAAGCTAGAATTAAGACTGGACCAAATGTAGAGCAACACGAGAAGCTTTACCCACAAGGAGAATTAGAAAAAGAAAGGCTTGCAATATGTTGAAAACTCATAGAGGTAGCACAAGCAACCCTAGAAAAGACTATCCCGACACTTCCAGAGGCAAGAATAGCAGAGGAGCAACAAAAGGATTGTGTCAAAGTCAAGAATAAAGAACTTAGAGGGAAGGATGACAAATGTGAACGAGTGAAAACTCAAGATGAACCGATGTCAACGATACCTGACCTAGAAGCTGATTGGCCAAAAGAGTTATGAAATAGAATCTGAGAAGAACAATGGAAGAAGAATGGAGTGACAAAGCCTCCCTTTGAGGAATTAGATGTGGAAGTTTATCAACCCAATCCCAATATGGAGGAAGTATACGAGGAAGTGTCAAGGCTAGACAGAAATAGAGAAGAAGCTCAAAGCATTTCAACTTTACCTAATTACTTGGGAGAATACGAAAAGGAGTCTATGATAATCCGAACACCCACAGTACATGGAAAAGGAAAGGGAAACTCAGAAAAGAGTTCACACAATCTAACGGAACTTAAGAAGACGAAAGTACAATGCAAACTGACCTTGGAAGAATTACTTCAGGTTAAACCGCATTTATGGAAGCAATTAGCGGGTCAGTTGGAATTAGGGCAAGAGGAGGAAGAAAAGGAAGTCAAGGGAAAAGAAAACTCATCTAAGATACAAATCCCAGTTGATAAGGTGGGAGAATTTAGTGAAGGAGACGAAGGTAATACATGTCTACCTGTCACTTACAATGGGTACATGACCAAAGCAATATTAGACTCGGGTGCTGGAGTAGGAATCACCACCAAGGAGATTTGGGAGAAATGGGGGAAGCCTGCCTTACGGCCCACACACATGAAGCTCCAATTGGTAAACGATCATGTGGAGAAACCCTTAGGAATACTGGAAAGGATCAAATTAACCACCTGTGGAGTTGAATTTGAACACACATTAGCCATTTGTAAATTTGAAAAGGCTAACAACTATGAAATGATATTAGGACGACCTTTCATGAGACAAATGCGGGTAGTGCAAGACTAGGGAAGAGATTGATTATACCTGCAACATCAAGGAAATACCACCAAGATAAACCTGCACACCTTTTCATATCAAGATGTCCCTCCACTACAATGGAATCCCATACATAAGGAGGAAGATGACCTGTCTATTCATAGCGCTGGATCAAGCGATCAATCATGGATGCACGAGGACGCCCAGTTATGGATGTGTAAAGAAGCCAAGAAAGAGGACAACAAGAGACAGCTCTGGCCAATAGGACATCCTAACTACAGACCTATAGAGGACCCAAGGTATATGCCTCAAATCTTTCCTGATGAAACCTTTGAACTGCATGGATGGATGGAAATCTTAGCCACCTTAGATGTGTGTGTGAATGAGGAAGTACTAACTATGAACGAGTGCATAGATGAGGAAGGCTATGATGTGAATTTATACATGGTTATCCTTCAAGAAGTGGAAGAAGGAGAAATCTTGGAAAAAGAATGGAAAGAGGAATATGACAGTATAGAAATGGAACTAGAATTCGATCCAGAAGAGAGCTATCTAGACACCATTCGAACCAAGGAGAAGCAGGAACCAACAAGGATCTTGGCAATAGAAGCCGCTCCCAGAGTACAAGAGCAAGAGGAAAGAATGAGTAAAATCGGACCAGATCCAGATCTGTTTGAGGTTCGTGAACATTTTAAAAGATATGAAGTAGAAGAGACAAAGGTAGCCATTCAAATGCCTAAACAAGAGGCTCGAGACGGAGAAGCATACGACAACAAAGAACAAACAAAAAAGATCATAGTGACAGTGGAAGATGGAGAAGAAAGATGCACATACATATGCAAAGACGTGTCAGTTGAAGAGGAAGAAGAACTAATACATTTGATTCGAGAATATCGAGACGTATTCGCATGGACATATAAGGATCTCAAGGGTGTGGAACCCTCGATTTGCTCTCATAGAATACCAATGATGGCAGATGCAAAACCATTGAAACAACACCCCTATACATACAATGAGGTTTATGCTGCTAAAATTAAGGAAGAAATAGACAAACTATTAACAGCAGGATTCATATATGAAATAGAACACATCGAGTGGGTATCACCATTATTAGTTGTGCCTAAGAAGAACGGAAAACTGAGAGTGTGCATTAACTTGAAAAAGGTCAATGCAACCACCATACATGACAGCTACCCATTACCCATTACGGACCATCTATTGGAAAGAGTTGCAGGAAAAGAAGTTTATAGCTTCTTAGATGGATTCTCTGGATACAACCAAGTAGCTATTGCTACTGAGGATCAACATAAGACCACATTCGCGACTGAATGGGGAGTCTATGCTTTTCGAGTGATGCCTTTTGGACTCACTAATGCGCCTGCTACTTTCCAATGATTGATGTGTCATGTTTTTAAGGAATTCCTGAAAAAGAGCATGGAAGTGTATGTAGATGATCTATGCACATATTCAAACCAAAGGCAAGACCACATTCCTGAATTGCGAAAGATATTTAATAAATGCCGACAATATAGAGTCTGCCTAAACCCAGAGAAATGTGTCTTCATGGTAAGACAAGGGAAGATCTTAGGACACATAGTCTCTAGAAATGGAATATCCATGGATGAGGACAAGATTAAGGTCATCTTAGAGCTTCCTAGACCTAAGAATGTGAAAGAGGTGCAAGCATTTATGGGACATTGTGGATACTACCGTCGATTTATCCACATGTATGCCATAATCGCCATACTATTAACTCAAGTCACTTGGACAGAGGAATGTGAGAAGACATTCAATGAGTTAAAGAAGAGGCTGAGCATGGCTCCAATTCTAAAAACACCGAATTGGAACAATCCTTTTTCATATCCATGTAGATGCTTCTAATTACGCAATAGGATGTATCTTAGCCCAACCAGCAGACGAAGGGAAGTTAGATCACCCAATTGCCTACGCTAGTAGACGAACGAATGAAGTGGAGAGAAATTATACCACCACCGAACTAAAAGGATTAGGAATGGTCTATGCAGTGAAGAAATTTAGACACTATCTCTTAGCCAACAAATTCAAGTTTTTCATAGACCATCAGGCTCTATTGTACCTAGTCAATAAGCCTTGTAACACGGGAAGATTGGTAAGATGGTTCCTACTATTGATGGAGTTCGACTTTGAAGTGATAGTGAAAAAGGGAAACACGCATGTACGAGCAGATCACCTTTTTAGATTAACACACGGAGAACCACCAAGTGGAGTACCCGATGATCTCCCAGACACTTATTTGTTTAATCTGGAAGTTTGTCTAGTGTCGATAGGTGGATGAATCGAAAAGATGACGAGACACGAGGACATGTAGAGGACCGGAAAGTAGGAAAAATGGAAGGAGAGTTGAAAGACATGTTGGATACGTTGGATGTGTTCAGAACGGAGTTAGAAAGGACGAAGAATGAATTGTCGAAGAAGGTAGATGATGATCTTGATGTAGAAAATATGAGTAGGATTTGGGAGGAAATATCGATTAGAGAGGAAATCGAGAAGTTGAACATTCGAGTTGAGAAGAGGAAGGATGTTCCCAAAGGATTCGAAAAAAGGACAAGAGAGTTAGAGGAAGAAATGGAGCAAATATGGAATTGGTTTCGAAGCATCGATTGTGACCTATTCCAATACAAGAGCGATGTTGAGTATTACAAGCACGGATTAAGGGACTTAGCGGCGAGGCTTGAGGCATTGAAGGGTACAACGGCTAATGGTAGCTTTTCATGTCATTTATCAGGTCAGGTGGAATCTCTACGAGGGAGAGGTTGGAGGTGAAAAAGAATAGATGATGTGGTGGATGCCGGTGAGGACGGCTTAGGTCTGACTAGGGTTTGCTTTGTGGGATTGCGAATTAGAGACATGAGGATGGATGGATCTAGTTGGTTGTATGCTTAGGAACTAAAGTGATACTTTCAGAGGTTTTAGGTCGACAAGGTAGTTAGTGTGTGTGGGTTTCAGCTTCCAAGCAATCCAAGTCGACCAATTCCAAGGGGTTTGATTCAAATAAAGGCTTATATAATCATATTTTGCGTGGGCATCAAGACCTTATCCAGTACCATACATGTCTTTAGAGCTAATAGATGTCTCCTTAGTACATGAAAGCAATGGCTGAATAGCATCTTCCACAAAAACAAAATTACCGCTAACCAAAATGCATTTAGTCTATGGATGATATAGACGGTAACCTTTACTTTCAGAACTCTAACCAACAAAAATACATTTTACTGCTTTATCATCTAATTTTTTGCGATGTTGCTCTAGCACTAATGCATATGCCAGACAACCAAAAACACGCACATGAGAAATAGATGGCTTGCAATCATGCCAAGCCTCATAATGGAGTAATAGAGTGCAGTGCTTTAGTGGGACACGTGTTAAGTACATATGTTGCACACACGACAACCTCAAGTTAGAAACTATGTGGTAAAGCCTGACTCTTGACCATATACCTCCCCATCTCCATGAGTGGTCTGTTCTTTTGTTCAGCAACTCCATTCTATTGAGGTATATAGGACACTGTACACTGGTGTTTTATCCCACATTTAGTCAGAAATGCATTAAAATTAGAAGACATATATTACCCACCTTGATCAGAATGGAGGGTGCCCATTTTACATGCTGACAGATTTTTAGCCAAAACCAAAAAAAGTTTGAAGCACATGAACACTTCGGATTTTTCTTTCAATGGATATAGCCATGTATGCCTAGAAAAATTATCAATGAAAGTCACGAAGTAAAGATAATTTCCAAAAGAAGGTGTCCCAATAGGACCACAGACATCACTATGTACAAGCTGCAATTTTTGAGTAGCCCAAACTCAACCATCTTTTGGAAATGAGGAACGTTGCATTTTGCCTAAAATACAGCCTTCACAAACATGTTTTCCATGTGCCTCAAGTTTTGGCAAGGAGGACACTATTTCAGATTTCTGCAGGCGTAGCTAACTAGCAAAATTCAGATGACCAAAGCATGCATGCCAAAGCTTTGCATCTAACATAGTCTGATAATCGTGTATTGCACATGCTGAATCATTCACAGATCTTGCATAGTCTATGAGCTTATACAGCCCATGACAAAAAATGCCAGAAGAAATAATCACATCGCCATTTGATAGATCATGAAATGTACACCTGTCATCAACAAATTTCACAACCAAGCCAATCTTGGGTAATGTAGAAACTGATAACAGATTCTTCTTGGTCCGTGGCACAAATAAAGCATCTGATAGAGTGAAAGAACTACCATCAGCAGTAGTCAGAATGATCTTACCAACCCCCACAATAGGAATAGAGGAGTTGTTGGCGCATGTGATAGTATTCCTTATAGGGGCAGGCTCGTGTGAAGAGAAGAAACTGTGCTACGAGGGAATATGTTTGGTCGCCCGACTATCAAAGTACCAAACATCTAAGTCTACTATAGACATGCACTGCTCATGAGAAGATGGGTCATAACTGCAAATAGTAGTAAACACCCATTCTTCATCCTGCACAAGGTTAGGAGACTCTGTTTTTGGAGTAGAGGTGTCGGCAACAACCATTCCAACCTCTTTTTTCTTTGCCTCTTTTGCAGCCAATTTAGGACACTTCTTTATGATATGATCATTTCCTTTACAGTACTTGCAAATATTTTTTGCTTTTCTCATTTCTTCTCATCTTTGTCTTCCTTCTTTGAATGTGCAGAATTAGTAGATTTCTGCTTACTAGTTGAAGAGCTCCATTTTCATTTGCCCTTCTGACTAGCCAGGAAAGCTTGATCTACAACACACGCATAATGGACTTGTTCTACCTCAGCTGATCTTCCTGCAAGAGAACATAGACTAACTCCTCAAATAACAAGGCACTTGGATTGCCTTTCATCATCAACCAAAGAGTAGAAGCAAAACTCTGATCTGAATTAGGAAGACCATTCAGAACGGTCTGCACAAGTGAGCTATCTGGTATAACTTCATTAGCAGAAATCAATTGTTACTTGAAATCTTTGATCTTTGTTAGAAAATTTTCCATAGAATCACCTTGATTCATGTGCTCACTCTCCAACTGTTTTTGAAGGTAAGAAACATGAGCCTCATTCCTAGCTTGGTACAATGTGGTAAGTATATCCCAAGCATCATTAGTTGCTCTACAAGAGCAAATGTGAGGAATAATGGCATGTTTGATAAACAAAGCTATCAATGCATGTGCCTGAGCATCGCTTCGATCCCAACAAATCTGCTCTGTAGTAGGTGCAGTAGAAACCATAGCAAGAACACAAATCTACAGAATATCATCATCTTTGACACCCTCCATTAGCTCCAGCACCTGTATTTGCAGTACCTGTATTCATAGATGTAACAAGACATCTTTCAACACCCTACACAATATTCTAGAGTCCTTTTGCAACCAATACATGTCGCATCATATAAGCCCATAATGGGTAGTTGGTACCATCTAACTTATCCTTAACAGCCAACATACAGAATACATCACTGCTTTCAGCCATGGCCGGTGACTAAAATACCTTGATGTAGAAAATTGACTGTATCTCAAAAAGTTGAACAGAAGTGTCGAGACAAATTCTGCTAAACTTGTAGCAGACTTCGTGATGCTTATACTGGTGAACCGAAACTAGTATATACCTTTGGAATAAAAAGATGAAATAGCCTGCACAAGCATTATGATAGTGCGTTTGGAGGCCAAAATGAGCTCAAATCGCGATTTCGGCACCATAGAGCGAAGCAATTTTGATCTCTGAAACACCCTGAGTATGCTCACCAAAATTCTTGCGATTTTGAGACTGCAACCGAAGAGGTGTAGACAATCGGAGATTTGCCCTTGAGTGTCTACTCCTTTGGACTTTGTTCCTATGTGTGCAAATTGTGGAAAGATGAGCTTGTGTGAGCATGCATGTGAGGAAAAGAAATTCTCTCTCAAGAAGGTCTCAAACAAGGAAAATAGTTTTTCTCTCTCTTCTCTCTATGTGGAGGTTGAAAACAATGAAGCTTCTCTTGCAACTAGGACCTCAAGGATAGCAAGGGATGTCTCAAAGACCATATCGCTATTCAGCATAACCAATAGTTATGAGCGTCTAAAGATGGATAAGGACCTTGTCTATATGGGTGATAAAAGGGCCAATGAATCTCAAGATAAATTCTAAGAAGAACTTGTAAAAGCTTTGTAATGTCAAGTAAACTGGTTATGTGAGGAGCGAGATAGCGACAAGACCAAGATGGAGAGGTTGGAAAATACTCAAACTAGAATACCGGAGGTCTTAGAGGAGTGGAAGGAGCAATTGAGATTTATGGAAAACAAAAAGAAAGACTTGAAAAGAGAAAACAAAAACTTGAGGAAGAAAATTGAAAGACTTGAGAGTGGGAAGATTTTTAGAAAGGATAAGGAAATAGAAAGAGAGGTACTTGAGTTCAGTTTTGATTTAGTGATAGTAGATTGTTATGTGTTTACAATCGAAGATGAGTTCCAACGACACGAGGATGACTAGGTGAGACGAATTGATCAAGCATAGCAAGAAATCAAGAGAGTGTAGGAAGTGATTTGCATGTATAGTGATCAAGCGGGTAGGATTAGTAAGGACTTCCAGTTGGAGTTAGAGAAGATTAAGTGCACCCAGGTAGAGAGGGATAAGAAAATGGGAGAACTTGGAAGAGAGAATGTGAGGCTAAGAGGAGAGTTCAATAGATGGATAAGTCAAAGAAAACACGATGTGCAAAGAGAGATGAAAGAGTAGATAGAATTGAAGATGAGTTGGAGACGATGATAGATAAGCTTAGCACATTCAAAAGACGGATAGAGGAGGCGAACTCTTTGGGAGAGACTATAGAAGCCCTAGCTAGTCAATTAGAGAAGAATTTTCAAGAGGCCAATAGGACAGTTGGAGGAGTAGAATCGAGAGGGAATGAGTTAGAAAAGAAGCTAGAGAATTTAGAAGGAAGAAGATGCGAAGAGCTTAGTCTAGTGGAGGAGCTCAAGGAAATTGAGCAAAAACATAAAGATGGATCTAAGGAGCTAGAAAGGAAACACATTATGCTTGGAGAGAAAATCAAAAGGCTATACGATTTAGTTGGGAAAATAGAAAATGCTCTCCAAGAAAATGAAAAGAACATTCATGAGATGGAACCATAGAATGCAAAGTTGCAGAAATACATGATGTATGTGGCAAAATGTCATAATATCAAAATGATGTGGACTTAAATACGTGAAGATTAAGGGAACTAGCTATGGAGGTGGACGAATTGAGGAACAAAGGCAATGAGAGTGCACATCACCTTGCAAAGTGCCTTTTTTGCTGGAGGATTATTTACAAAAAATAACAAATCATATTGAATCTTCACAAAGACGAGTTTGGAGATAAAAAGGGGAATGATTGACGAGGTGTTGAAGAGATAGTTTGTGCATCGACAATGAGGCTCTTAAAGCAGAGACTGACTCACCTCCTATAGAACTTTGATCATCGATGATGAATGAGACTAGGTAGGAATTTTGAGGGTGCTCTGCTACATTGTGTCTCAGGAAAAGACTTAAAGGTAAGATGGGGAAATCTAGTTTGATAAGCCAATTTGTGATTATTCCGTTATCTCATATAAACCTTATGCCCTAGGAGGTAATGGGGAAGGGAAGATTGATCTATCAACTGTCCCAAACATATTTTTTTGTGTTTTTTTGTATGCATGATGTGTGGGAAGGGTGGGAGATGCTCGTTTCTGCCTCTCCCTAGCTCTCAAGACATGGGAAAAAGAAAAAGGAAAAAAACAAAAATTGCATATATATGTGCAGTAGTGCGCTATGACGGGTTTGTAGGCAAGTGGAGTCATCGTGATTGGGTGGTCAGGACTGTGAGCTGATGCTAGCTTCATCATAGGTTTGGATAGTTTTGTGTCTATATCTATTTTGTGCTACGTGCCATAGAGGGTTGATAGGTAAGTGGAACCATCTTGGTTGACGTTCAAGACCATGAGCCGCACCTAGCTTGGCTATGGGCTAGCACATATATATATACATATGTGTGTGTACATCGAGTATATGTTCATTGTGTGCTATGTTGTGTCGGTAGACGGGTGGAACAAACATGGCCAGGTGGTCAAGGTCATGAGTCACATCCAATTGCAATATAGGCCAACTCGTGAATTAAAATAAAAAAAGAAAAAGAAAAGTTCCCACTCCTGAGGGGGAGAAACAGAGAGGAGGAGGGCGATGATCACTCGGATGGATTTGTTTTTGCGTGTATGTATTTATGGGGATGAGAGGTTGGTAGCTAATAGATCGATCTGCTTGAGGCCAACACTGATGAAGATATAGTTATTATATGTGCATGGCTGGTTAGTTTGTAAACAAGTTATCAAACTTGACTCTTCCTATGTTATTGATAGGTTCATTCCAAAGGTTGGTAGTGGCGTACGTGCTCCTTGAACCTTCTTCACTTGTGCCTCGTTTCATTGTGGGTGATCAATTTTTTGGGATGTGAGTGAGGTTGCGCTTTAGAAGGCCTCGATTTTGCTCATATATACATAGCAGGTATAAAGGGAGTCATCAGAGATAGATGCACTAGTAGAATATGTGTTTTGTCGCTTCTCTTTTGCTCATATTTTTTGGATACACCTTTTTGACAAGTTTGTAGGTGAGAAGGGCATGACAAAAGAGGAGGACTTTGCCAAGGTATTTCTAGTATGCACATGTTTTTATCGAGTAATGTGATATGTGTTGGTTGTCTATAGGCTTGCAGATGGTCTTTGAGGATTGGTGCATGATCATATGATTGATTTCCCTTTATGGGCCATTTTTTTAAGAACATTGATGGATTGGATTGCAAGAAGCCTACGAACGACATGATTTCTATTTTGGGATTGATTGCAGGATGGTCTTGGAGAGTCAAACTCATGATTGGGTTATGGAATTCCTTTTGGGTGATTGATTTCATTTATTACATTTATGTCATGGATTGAGGGGAGCATGTGGATGATATGGTTTTTTTTGAGCTTTGTTGTAGGAGAGAACGAGTTGTGAAAAGAGTTGTGTATGAGCAGGTATGAGAACGTATGAGAACATCTGAGCCATGGAAACAGATCTGAGTATGTGCGTGCATGGATACCGATGATGACATGGATGGGAGAATGAGTTGAATGGTGGGAGGAAGTTTTGTGCATGATGACTATGTATGGGGAGAGAGTTTGGAATTATGCATGTGTCTGTTGACATATTTAGGTAGTGATGTGTGTGAACACACTAGGACCGTCGGGGCACTTTTTTCCCTCTTTAGGAGGTTTTTTCCCCCGGCTTGTATATACGCCTATTGCCCTAATGGGCTACTTATCTTTGTACATTCTCTAGTAATACATTCAGTATTGTGTGTTTGTGCTCCAAGCTTCTTCTCCTTCCTTGTGCTGTTCGTGTGCTTCCGCAGACTTCTATCTCCAACAATTGGTATCAGAGCAGGTCGTCGCTTCATCTAGGGCGCCGTCGACACTCCTCCATTTGCAGTCTCAGATTTGCACGAAATTTGGTGAGCATACTCAGGGTGTTTCAGAGATCAAAACATCTTCATTCTATGGAGCCGAAATCACTATCTTAGCTCGTTTCGGCCCTCGAATGCATTATCGCAGCGCTTGTGTAGGCTATTTTGTCTTTTTATGCCAAAGGTATATACCAGTTTCTGTTCACCAGTATAAGCGTCTCGAAGTCTGCTATAGGTCTAGTAGAATTCGTTGGGTAGTTCTATTCAACTTTTTGAGATATAATCAATTTTCTGGATCAAGGTATTTTAGTCACCGGCCATGGCTGAAAGCAGTGATGTATTCCATATGTTGGTTGTTGAGGATAATTTGGATGGTACCAACTAACCATTATGGGCTTATATGATGCGACATGTATTGGTTGCAAAAGGATTGTGGAACATTGTGCAGGGTGTTGAAAGATGTCCTGTTACACCTCTGACTACATGTACTGCAAATACAGGTGCTGGAGCTGATGAAGATGGTGTCGAAGATGATATTCCTTAGATTCATGTTCGTGCCACTATTTCTGCTGCACCTACTGTAGAGCAAATTCGTTGGGATGGTAGAGATGCCCAGGCACATGCATTGATAGCTTTGTCTGTCAAATGTGCCATTATTCCTCAAATTCGCTCTAGCAGAACAGCTAAGGATGCTTGGGATACACTTACCACATTGTACCAAGCTAGGAATGAGGCTCGTGTTGCTTACCTCCGAAAACAGTTGGAGAGTGAGCACATGAATGAAGGTGATTCTATGGATAGTTTCCTAACAAACATCAAAGACTTGAAGGAACAGTTGATTTCTGCTGATGAGGTTATACTAGATAGCTCACTTGTGCAGACCGTTCTGAATGGTCTTCCTGATTCATATAAGAGTTTTGCTTCTACTCTTTGGTTGATGATGAAAGGCAATCCAAATGCCTTGTCATTTGAGGAGTTAGTCTCTGTTCTGTTGCATGAAGATCAGTCAAGGCAAAACAAGTCCATTATGCGAGTTGCAGATCAAGCTTTCCTGGCTAGTCAGAAGGGCAAAGGAAAATGGAGCTCTTCAACTAGTAAGCAGAAATCTACTAATTCTGCATATTCAAAGAAGGAAATTGTTTTGTAAGTATTGTAAAGGGAATGATCATATCATAAAGAACTGTCCAAAACTGGCTGCTAAAGAGGCAAAGAAGAAAGAGGCTGGAATGGTTGTTGCAGAGGCCTCTACACCAAAAACAGAGTCTGCAAATCTTGCGCAGGAAGAAGAATGGGCGTTTACTACTCTCTGCAGTTTTGACCCATCTTCTCATGATCAATGCATGTCTGCAGTAGACTCAAATGTTTGGTACTTTGACAGTGGGGCGACCAAACATATTACCTCACAGTGCAGTTTCTTCTCTTCACTCGAGCTTGCCCCTATAGGGAATACTATTACATGCAGCAACAACTCCTCTTATCCTGTTATGGGAGTTGGTAAGATCATTTTGACTACTGCTAATGGTAGTTCTTTCACTTTGTCAGATGCTTTATTTGTGCCAGGGATCAAGAAGAATCTGTTATCAGTTTCTGTATTAGCCAAGATTGGCTTGCTTGTGAAATTTGTTGATGACAGATGTACAGTTCATGATCTGTCAAATGGCGATGTGATTATTGCTTCTGGCATTTTATGTCGTGGGTTGTATAAGCTCATAGACTATGAAAGATCTGTAAATGATTTGGCATGTGCAGTAAATGATTCTCAGGCTATGTCAGATGCAAAGCTTTGGCATGCACACTTTGGTCATCTGATTTTTGCTAGTTTGCTACGCCTGCAAAAATCTAAAATGGTGTCCTTTTTGACCAAACTTGAGGCACCTAGAAAACATGTTTTTGAAGGCTGTATTTTGGGCAAAATGTAGCATTCCTCATTTGCAAAAGATGGTTCAGTTCGGGCTACACAAAAATTGCAGCTTGTACATAGTGATGTTTGTGGTCCTATGCAGACACCCTCTTTTGGAAATTACCTTTACTTCGTGACTTTCATTGATGATTTTTCCAGGCATGCATGGGTATATCCACTCAAAGTAAAGTCCAAAGTGTTCATGCGCTTTAAACAATTTTTGGTTTTGGATGAAAATTTGTCGGCATGTAAAATGGGCACCCTTGTTGATATATTTAGGTAGTGATGTGTGTGAACACTCTAGGACCGCCGGGGCACTTTTTTCCCTCGTTAGGAGGTTTTTTTCCCCCGGCTTGTATATACGCCTATTGCCCTAATGGGCTATTTATCTTTGTACATTCTCTAGTAATACATTCAGTCGTGTGTTGTGCTCCAAGCTTCTTCTTCTTCCTTGTGCTGTTCGCGTGCTTCCGCAGACGTCTAACTCCAACAATTGGTATCAGAGCAGGTCGTTGCTTCTTCTAGGGCGCCGTCGACACTCCTCCGTTTGCAGTCTCAGATTCGCACAAAATTTGGTGAGCATACTCAGGGTGTTTCCGAGATCAAAACAGCTTCGGTCGAACGCACTATCGCAGTGCTTGTGCAGGCTATTTCGTCCTTTTGTGCCAAAGGTATATACCAGTTTCTGTTCGCCAGTTTAAGCGTCTCGAAGTCTGCTACAGGTCTAGCAGAACTCGTCTGGGCAGTTCTGTTCAACTTTTTGAGATACAGTCAATTTTCTGCATCAAGGTATTTTAGTCACCAGCCATGGCTGAAAGCAGTGATGTATTCCATATGTTGGCTGTTGAGGATAAGTTGGATGGTACCAACTACCCATTATGGGCTTATATGATGCGACATGTACTGGTTGCAAAAGGATTGTGGAACATTGTGCAGGGTGTTGAAAGACGTCCTGTTACACCTGTAATGACAGGTACTGCAAATACAGGTGTTGGAGCTGATGAAGATGGTGTCGAAGATGATATTCCGCAGATTCCTGTTCGTGCTGCTGTTTCTGTTGCACCTACTGCAGAGCAGATTTGTTGGGATGGCAGAGATGCCCAGGCACATGCATTGATAGCTTTGTCTGTCAAACGTGCCATTATTCCTCACATTCGCTCTTGCAGAACAGCAAAGGATGCTTGGGATACACTTACCACTTTGTACCAGGCTAGGAATGAGGCTCGTGTTGCTTACCTCCGAAAACAGTTGGAGAGTGAGCACATGAATGAAGGTGATTCTATGGACAGTTTTCTTACAAAGATCAAAGACCTGAAGGAACAATTGATTTCTGCTGATGAGGTTATACCAGATAGCTCACTTGTGCAGACCGTTCTGAATGGTCTTCCTGATTCATATCAGAGTTTTGCCTCTACTCTTCGGTTGATGATGAAAGGCAATCCGAATGCCTTGTCATTTGAGGAATTAGTCTCTGTTCTATTGCAGGAAGATCAGTCCAGGCAGAACAGGTCCATTATGCGTGTTGCAGATCAAGCTTTCCTGGCTAGTCAGAAAGGCAAAGGAAAATGGAGCTCTTCTACTAGTAAGCAGAAATCTGCAAATGCTACACATTCAAAGAACCAAGACAAAGATGAGAAAAAATCAGAAAAGCAGAAATTTTTTTGTAAGTACTGTAAAGGCAATGATCATATCATAAAGAACTGTCCAAAACTGGCTGCTAAAGAGGCAAAGAAGAAAGAGGCTGGAATGGTTGTTGCAGAGGCCTCTACACCAAAAACAGAGTCTGCAAATCTTGTGCAGGAAGAAGACTGGGCGTTTACTACTGTCTGCAGTTTTGACCCATCTTCTCATGATCAGTGCATGTCTGCAGTAGACTCAGATGTTTGGTACTTTGACAGTGGGGCGACCAAACATATTACCTCGCAGCGCAGTTTCTTCTCTTCACTTGAGCCTGCTCCTACAGGGAATACTGTCACATGCGCCAATAACTCCTCTTATCCTGTTATGGGAGTTGGTAAGATCATTCTGACTACTGCTGATGGTAGTTCTTTCACTTTATCAGATGCTTTATTTGTGCCAGGGATCAAAAAGAATCTGTTATCAGTTTCTGCATTAGCCAAGATTGGCTTGGTTGTGAAATTTGTTGATGACAGGTGTACAGTCCATGATCTCTCAAATGGCGATGTGATTATTGCTTCTGGCATTTTATGTCGTGGGCTGTATAAGCTCATAGACTATGAAAGATCTGTGAATGATTCGGCATGTGCAGTTCATGATTCTCAGGCTATGTCAGATGCAAAGCTTTGGCATGCACGCTTTGGTCATCTGAATTTTGCTAGTTTGTTACGCCTGCAGAAATCTGAAATGGTGTCCTCTTTGCCCAAACTTGAGGCACCTGGAAAACATGTTTGTGAAGGCTGTATTTTGGGCAAAATGCAGCATTCTTCCTTTCCAAAAGATGGTTCAGTTCGGGCTACGCAGAAATTGCAGCTTGTACATAGTGATGTCTGTGGTCCTATGCAGACACCCTCTTTTGGAAATTACCTTTACTTCGTGACTTTCATTGATGATTTTTCCAGGCATGAATGGGTATATCCACTCAAAGCAAAGTCCGAAGTGTTCATGTGCTTCAAACAGTTTTTGGTTTTGGCTGAAAATCTGTCAGCATGTAAAATGGGCACCCTCCGTTCTGATCGAGGGGGGGAATATATGTCTTCAGATTTTAATGCATTTCTGGCTGAACGTGGGATAAAACACCAGTGTACAGTGCCGTATACACCTCAACAGAATGGAGTTGCTGAACGAAAGAACAGGTCACTCATGGAGATGGCGAGGTGCATGGTCAAAAGTCAGGCTTTACCACATAGTTTCTGGCTTGAGGCTGTCATGTGTGCAGCATATGTACTGAACAGGTGTCCCACCAAAGCGTTGCAGTCTATCACTCCATATGAGGCTTGGCATGACCGCAAGCCATCTGTTACTCATCTGCGTGTTTTTGGTTGTTTGGCATATGCATTAGTGCCTGAACAACATCGCAGAAAATTGGATGATAAGGCAGTAAAATGTATTTTTGTTGGGTACAGTTCTGAAAGTAAAGGCTATCGTCTGTATCATCCACAGACTAAACGCATTCTGGTTAGCCGTGATGTTGTCTTTGTGGAAGATGCTATTCAGCCATTGCTTTCATGTACTAAGGAGACATCTGTTAGCTCCAAAGACATGTATGATACTTTGATGCCTCTTTTTACAGGTGGACAGGCTAGCGCTGGTCCTAATGAGGCAACTTCTCAGCCTTTGCAGGTTTCATATGATGATGCAGATCATTCCATTTCTGATGCAGATTTACATGATGCACTTGTTGATGAGAGAGCTGATATTGAACAGGCAAAAACTATGCCAAAATGGCTGGTGCAGACTTTGCGTGACAGCAAATTAGATGCACCTTTGTCATATCGTACTCGTTCAGGCTCTCATAGTACCTCCTTTGCATCAGATTGCTATGCTATGGCTGCATCTAGTCTCTGTGATGAGAATGAGCCTGTTTCTTTTGATGAAGCACAAAATTCAGAAAATTGGATGGCCGCTATGCAATCTGAATATGATGCTATAATGAAGAATGGTGCATGGTCTTTATGTGACTTGCCTCTTGGCAAGAAGGCCATTGGCACTAAGTGGGTATACAAGCTGAAGCGTAAACCTGATGGTACAGTTGACAGGTATAAGGCTAGGCTTGTTGCAAAAGGTTATGCGCAGGAGAGAGGCATTGATTTTGATGAGACCTTTGCACCTACATGCCGTATGACTACTGTTCAGAGCATTTGTGCACTTGCAGCCCATCATGGTTGGAATGTACATCAGTTGGACATTAAAACAGCATTTCTGAATGGTGACTTGCATGAAGAACTGTATGTTTTTCAGCCCCGTGGCTTTGTGCAGAAAGGGCATGAAAACCAGGTGTGGAGGTTAAAGAAGGCGTTATATGGTTTAAAGCAAGCACCACGTGCTTGGTATGAGAAGATACATGCCTATTTGATTGCACATGGTTTTGAGAACAGTCCAACTGAAAGCACCTTATATGTTAAACGTGCTAATGATGTGCTTCTGATCATTGTTGTCTATGTTGATGACATGCTGCTCACTGGTCCTATTGAGACACATATTGCTGATTTTAAGGCTGATTTGCATGCCTCATTTGAGATGTCTGATTTGGGGCATTTGCATCACTATTTGGGCATTCAGTTTATGCACGTTGATGGTGGAATGGCTTTGTGTCAAACGAAATATATTGACACATTATTGCAGCGTTTTGGCCTTGAAGACTGTAAGCCTATTGCCACTCCTATGGAGACAGGTTTACGATTGAGTCTTCATGATGCTGGAGATGCATTTGATGCTGTTCTCTATCAGCAGGTTGTTGGATGCTTGATTTACTTATGCATTACTCGGCCAGATATTCAGTTTGCTGTCTCACAGATGAGCAGGTTTATGCATTGCCCAGGAGTCACGCATTGGAAAGCGGTTAAGCGCATCTTTCGCTACTTGAGTGGTACTCGGCTACTTGGGTTGTTTTATCCCAAGGGGGGATCACTACCGCCAGATTTGCATGCTTTTTCTGACTCAGATTGGGCTGGTTGCTATGACACTCGTGTGTCCACCAGTGGTTTTTGCTTCATGCTTGGTAGCTCATGTATATCTTGGTTGAGCAAGAAGCAGCCTACTGTGGCCACTTCCAGTTGTGAGGCTGAGTATAGGGCAGCTTTCACAGCGACTGTTGAGTGTGTGTGGCTCAGACGCCTTATGGCTGATTTGGGTGTTGGCCAGTCTTCTGCCACCACCATCTTCACTGACAGTCAGAGCGCATTGGAAGTTGCGAGGAACCCTGTGTTCCATGCTCGCACTAAGCACATTGAGGTGCATTATCACTATGTCAGGGAGAGGTTCTCTGCTGGGGAGATCAGCTTGGCATATGTGCCCACGCAGGAGAACATTGCAGACCTTTTCACGAAGGCTCTGCCTAGGGAGAAGTTTGAAGCTTTCCGCAAAGCTTTGGGCTTACTTCCTTTTGTGGAGTGATTTCCACATAGCTCGGTACTTCCTTATACATGAGTGCCAGCTCCTTGTTCACCGCATCACTCCCAGGGGGGATTTGTTGATATATTTAGGTAGTGATGTGTGTGAACACTCTAGGACCGCCGGGGCACTTTTTTCCCTCGTTAGGAGGTTTTTTTCCCCCGGCTTGTATATACGCCTATTGCCCTAATGGGCTATTTATCTTTGTACATTCTCTAGTAATACATTCAGTCTTGTGTGTTGTGCTCCAAGCTTCTTCTTCTTCCTTGTGCTGTTCGCGTGCTTCCGCAGACGTCTAACTCCAACAACCCTCCATTCTGATCGAGGGAGGGAATATATGTCTTCTGATTTTAATGCATTTTTGGCTGAACGTGAGATAAAACACCAGTGTACAGTACCGTATACACCTCAACAAAATGGAGTTGCTGAACGAAAGAACAGATCACTCATGGAGATGGCGAGGTGCATGGTCAAGAGTCAGGCTTTACCACATAGTTTCTGGCTTGAGGTTGTCATGTGTGCAACATATGTACTGAACAGGTGTCCCACTAAAGTGCTGCAGTCTATCACTTCATATGAGGCTTGGCATGTCCGCAAGCCATCTGTTGCTCATCTGCATGTTTTTGGTTGTTTGGCATATGCACTAGTGCCTGAACAACATCGCAAGAAATTGGATGATAAGGCAGTAAAATGTATTTTTGTTGGGTACAGTTCTGAAAGTAAAGGCTATCGTCTGTATCATCCACAGACTAAACGCATTTTGGTTAGCCGTTATGTTGTCTTTGTGGAAGATGCTATTCAGCCATTGCTTTCATGTACTAAGGAGACATCTGTTAGCTCCAAAGACATGTATGATACTTTGATGCCTCTTTTTACAGGTGGACAGTCTAGTGCTGGTCCTAATGAGGCAACTTCTCAGCCTTTGCAGGTTTCATATGATGATGTAGATCATTCCATTTCTAATGCAGATTTACATGATGCACTTGTTGATGAGAGAGCTGATATTGAGCAGGCAAAAACTATGCCAAAATGGCTGGTGTAGACTTTGCGTGACAACAAATTAGATGCACCTTTGTCATATCGTACTCGTTGAGGCTCTCATGGTGCCTCCTTTGCATCAGATTGCTATGCTATGGCTGCGTCTAGTCTTTGTGATGAGAATGAGCCTATTTCTTTTGATGAAACACAAAATTCAAAAAATTGGATGGCTGCTATGCAATCTGAATATGATGCTATAATGAAGAATGGTACATGGTCTCTATGTGACTTGCCTCCTGGCAAGAAGGTCATTGGCACTAAGTGGGTATACAAGCTGAAGCATAAACCTGATGGTACAATTGACATGTATAAGGCTAGGCTTGTTGCAAAGGGTTATGCGTAGGAAAGAGGCATTGATTTTGATGAGACATTTGCACCTACATGCCGTATGACTACTGTTCAGAGCATTTGTGCACTTGCAGCCCATCATGGTTGGAATGTACATCAGTTGGACATTAAAACAACATTTCTGAATGGTGACTTGCATGAAGAAGTGTATGTTTTTCAGCCCCGTGGCTTTGTGCAAAAAGGGCATGAAAACCAGGTGTGTAGGTTAAAGAAGGCATTATATGGTTTAAAGCAAGCAACACGTGCTTGGTATGAGAAGATACATGCCTATCTGGTTGCACATGGTTTTGAGAACAGTCCAACTGAAAGCACCTTATATGTTAAGCGTGCTAATGATGTGCTTCTAATCATTGTTGTCTATGTTGACGACATGCTGCTCACTGGTCCTATTGAGAAGCATATTGTTGATTTCAAGTTTGATTTGCATGCCTCATTTGAGATGTCTGATTTGGGGCATTTGCATCACTATTTGGGCATTCAGTTTATGCAAGTTGATGGTGGAATGGCTTTGTGTCAAACGAAATATATTGACACATTATTGCAGCGTTTTGGCCTTGACGACTGTAAACCTATTGCCACTCCTATGGAGATAGGTTTACGATTGAGTCTTCATGATGTTGGAGATGCATTTGATGTTGTTCTCTATCAGCAGTTTGTTGGATGCTTGATTTACTTATGCATTACTCCGCCAGATATTCAGTTTGCTATCTCACAGATGAGCAGGTTTATGCATTGCTTAGGAGTCACACATTGGAAGGCGGTTAAGCGCATCTTTTGCTACTTGAGTGGTACTCGGATACTTGGGTTATTTTATCCCAAGGGGGGATCACTACCGCCAGATTTGCATGCTTTTTCTGACTCAGATTGGGCTGGTTGCTATGACACTCGTGTATCCACTAGTGGTTTTTGCTTCATGCTTGGTAGCTCATGTATATCTTGGTTGAGCAAGAAGGATCCTACTGTGGCCACTTCTAGTTGTGAGGCTGAGTATAGGGCAGCTTTCACAGCGACTGTTGAGTGTGTGTGGCTCAGATGCCTTATGGCTGATTTGGGTGTTGGCCAGTCTTCTGCCACCACCATCTTCACGGACAGTCAGAGGAACCCTGTGTTCCATGCTTGCACTAAGCACATTGAGGTGCATTATCACTATGTCAGAGAGAGGTTCTCTGCTGGGGAGATTAGCTTGGCATATGTGCCCACGCAGGAGAACATTGCAGACCTTTTCACGAAGGCTCTGCCTAGGGAGAAGTTTGAAGCTTTCCGCAAAGCTTTGGTCTTACTTCCTTTTGTGGAGTGATTTCCACATAGCTTGGCACTTCCTTATACATGAGTGCCAGCTCCTTGTTCACTGCATCACTCCCAGGGGGGATTTGTTGATATATTTAGGTAGTGATGTGTGTGAACACACTAGGACCGCCGGGGCACTTTTTTCCCTCTTTAGGAGGTTTTTTCCCTCGGCTTGTATATACGCCTATTGCCCTAATGGGCTACTTATCTTTTTACATTCTCTAGTAATACATTTAGTATTGTGTGTTTGTGTTCCAAGCTTCTTCTCCTTCCTTGTGTTGTTTGCGTGCTTCCGCAAACGTCTATCTCCAACAGATTCATCATGCTTGAATGGTTTGGATGATTGGTTATGATGATTTATGTATCTTCATGAAGGTTGAATAAGTGGCAGGTGGAAAAAGCTTGAGGATTGCTCATGGAGGATGACGTTGCAAGCAAAGAAATGGGAGTATGTTAGCAGTACAAATGGTTGATTTTTTGGTTTCCATTTTTGTTGATCAAATGTTTGATTGCAATTATTTTGCATGAAAAGATGGTTGATTTCAGGTACTTCGAAGAGACAGGGGGATGTTAGTGATGAATCTTTCTCTTGGCAATGCATTGGTTGGCATGTACACCAGATGTGGCTTTCCTACTCGAGCATAAGAAGTTTTCCTTGCTTGATGACATGTCAATGCCTTTTCTCTCATAAGGCTTTACCGAATGGCATGTTGTGTTCATGACACAAGACCAAGTACAAGATCCCATCACAGATGCAAAGAAGCACATATGGCCAAGGAGGAGCTAATAAGTGGTATTCAAGCATAGATGCTTACCTTCTTATTAAAAACAATCACCTCATAACCCAAAAAGCAATTTTTATCACTAAAACAATGTTATATATATAGATACATCCAATTACAGCATGTACAACTCCATTTTTTGCAAGCCGAGGAGTCTTTAAGCTTGAGGAGTCTAAGTAGGTAGTTCATACCAATTTTCATAATTTTTGGAAGCCGTTAAGTACCTCAAATTAGATGTAGAACCTATTTTTTAACTATGCGAGTCACTAGATGTGAAACCAGTCAAAACTAGGCAAAAACTATAAATAGAGCTAGAGAGCTCATTTTGAGAACTTTTGAACTTTTGAACTTTCGAAAGTAGTAGCTTTTGGGCTAATAGAGCTATTGTAACTAGTTAATGATGAATATGAGTTCTTTTCTTGCCTTCCATTGATCTCCATCGCCACTTTCCTTGTGTGTGTGTGTATGTGTGTGTATGCTTTTGTGTTTCTCACCATCACCTTCACACACTTCACTCGCTCTTGATCTTCATATCATCCTATCCTCTCCACGAATTGACAATTATGAGGTGGAAAGTGTGTGATGGTGTGTTGGAGAAAATCATTGGCACGTAAAATTTTCTTGTTGTTTTGTTGTTAATAGTTAGTTTTTGCACACTTTTACTCCACTTTCTCGCTAATCTCATTTCCCTTCATCATCTCAAACTCCAAAAAATACCAAAGAATATGCTATAATCCCTCTTTCTACCGCAACTTTGAATGATTGTCGTATCTTGACCATCATGGTCTCTGACCATCATGAGTAAAATCTTAGCTTTTCTAAGCCAAGATTATCACTTAGATTACTCTTTCCTTTCAACAAACCTCGCGGCATACCTGTTGAACGCAATGTGAAGGAGGTGAGTGTAGATACTTCAAGCTTAGGAGTGAAAGGCTTAGCAAGAAGTGCAATTTGAAAAGCTCTTATCATTTGTCTATTTATGGGTGACGCTAAAATTTCCGAGATGGACATTATAACCCAGCTCTTGCACTTCTAGCAAGACGAAAAAAGATGAAGTGCCATTCAAGCATTCCATGAATGAGTTATTAAACAAAATGGTTACTTTGATGGTAAAAATGTCACGCGATTCTGTGAAGAATACGAGCTGGAAGCTCGATACCTTGGAACTGGACTTACTCCCCTAAATGATATAAAACTTATTGAAAACTTCATATATGTATCATAGTTGCACTTACATGACCGGTTAACAATGGAGGCCCAAATGAGGTTGCCACAATAAAAATTAGCTCTAATAAAAATGTTCGCTCTCGAGGACATTGATAAAGTAACTCGAGCAATGTTCTTAAAGTGGATTCACAAATCGAAAGACCAAACCATTCTAGATATAAAAAGGTAATTTGACCATCAATACGATGACCTGACATAACATGATAGGAGAGCAATGGGACATGAAAGGGTTTCATTCTTTTTATGAACGATAAATATAAAGGCCCACAAGGCACTTCTCCCACAATTGCAAGACATGGAGATAGATTCTGGGCTTACAGAGGATTGGGATGAGGTAGAAGCAGCAGTAAAGAGATACATAGAAAAGAAAAGAGCTATGGCATAGTTCATGCAAGATTGGCAGGAGGACTTACAAGAAGAGCAAATATAGAAACCACATTAGCCTTCCCCAAATGCTCAGGTTAATCAACCAACTAGAAAGGAGGTTGCGCCTCCCAACACCATGGAAGAAATGTTTAAAAGGTTTAGTGATTTGACAATCCACAGTGTTAAGCAGATGATGAAATCCCAAACCCAGCAAGCAACTAATGATAAAGCTCAAAAAGCTCCTGAAATTAAAAGGTGCATTTGGTGTTACTCCTTGGAGCACAACAAATACTCGTGTGAGAGCTTTAAAGAAGCATTGGATAAAAATCTAGTATTCATAAATGAAAAGATGATTTATGACTAAAAAACTAGAGAAAAGGTAAATATTAACTTTGGTCGAGGAGGCATGAGAGTGTTCTTCCTTGGCACTTCTGGTAATGTTGCTTCAAAATCGCATACATCTACGTACGCGTGTCAAGTAATTGATGAGAATAGTGGCACATAATCATGGCCTAAAGTGATAAAGTCCCTAGATCGAGGAAAGATGCATCATGAAATCTTAAAGTCAGCAAACAATGAGATCTGAGGTGTAATCGGATGGAACAATCCTGTAGATACACTATCAATTGTTACTTATTTATGCTCTTCAGTGGAGCAGGAGCTGGTAGTGGAAGAAAAACGGAGGAGAACCAATGAGGGTGAAGAAGAGAAAGGAGAACTAGGTGTCAAGTAGAAGCTTCACAAGAACAATCTCAAACACCAAATCAAAATCAACCAATACAAACAAACCGACCCACTCAAGTAATTCCACCATCACAACTCAACCAAATCAAATCCTGACTCAAGTTCAAAACCCTTCTTCTAGTGAGATGCCAATTCCTACTCAAGTTAATAATCCTCCTCAAGATCAAGACATGAAACCCACAAGGAGAGGTCAAGGATGTTGGAGTTAGACGTCTGCGGAAGCACGCGAACAGCACTAGGAAGAAGAAGAAGCTTGGAGCACAACACACAAGACTGAATGTATTACTAGAGAATGTACAAAGATAAATAGCCCATTAGGGCAATAGGCGTATATACAAGCCGGGGGAAAAAAACCTCCTAACGAGGGAAAAAAGTGCCCCGGCGGTCCTAGAGTGTTCACACACATCACTACCTAAATATATCAACAAATCCCCCCTGGGAGTGATGCGGTGAACAAGGAGCTGGCACTCATGTATAAGGAAGTGCCGAGCTATGTGGAAATCACTCCACAAAAGGAAGTAAGCCCAAAGCTTTGCGGAAAGCTTCAAACTTCTCCCTAGGCAGAGCCTTCGTGAAAAGGTCTGCAATGTTCTCCTGCGTGGGCACATATGCCAAGCTGATCTCCCCGCAGAGAACCTCTCCCTGACATAGTGATAATGCACCTCAATGTGCTTAGTGCGAGCATGGAACACAGGGTTCCTCGCAACTGCCAATGCGCTCTGACTGTCAGTGAAGATGGTGGTGGCAGAAGACTGGCCAACACCCAAATCAGCCATAAGGCGTCTGAGCCACACACACTCAACAGTCGCTGTGAAAGCTGCCCTATACTCAGCCTCACAACTGGAAGTGGCCACAGTAGGCTGCTTCTTGCTCAACCAAGATATACATGAGCTACCAAGCATGAAGCAAAAACCACTGGTGGACACACGAGTGTCATAGCAACCAGCCCAATCTGAGTCAGAAAAAGCATGCAAATCTGGCGGTAGTGATCCCCCCTTGGGATAAAACAACCCAAGTAGCCGAGTACCACTCAAGTAGCGAAAGATGCGCTTAACCGCTTTCCAATGCGTGACTCCTGGGCAATGCATAAACCTGCTCATCTGTGAGACAGCAAACTGAATATCTGGCCGAGTAATGCATAAGTAAATCAAGCATCCAACAGCCTGCTGATAGAGAACAGCATCAAATGCATCTCCAGCATCATGAAGACTCAATCGTAAACCTGTCTCCATAGGAGTGGCAATAGGCTTACAGTCTTCAAGGCCAAAACGCTGCAATAATGTGTCAATATATTTTGTTTGACACAAAGCCATTCCACCATCAACGTGCATAAACTGAATGCCCAAATAGTGATGCAAATGCCCCAAATCAGACATCTCAAATGAGGCATGCAAATCAGCCTTAAAATCAGCAATATGTGTCTCAATAGGACCAGTGAGCAGCATGTCATCAACATAGACAACAATGATCAGAAGCACATCATTAGCACGTTTAACATATAAGGTGCTTTCAGTTGGACTGTTCTCAAAACCATGTGCAATCAAATAGGCATGTATCTTCTCATACCAAGCACGTGGTGCTTGCTTTAAACCATATAACGCCTTCTTTAACCTGCACACCTGGTTTTCATGCCCTTTCTGCACAAAGCCACGGGGCTGAAAAACATACACTTCTTCATGCAAGTCACCATTCAGAAATGTTGTTTTAATGTCCAACTGATGTACATTCCAACCATGATGGGCTGCAAGTGCACAAATGCTCCGAACAGTAGTCATACGGCATGTAGGTGCAAAGGTCTCATCAAAATCAATGCCTCTTTCCTGCGCATAACCTTTTGCAACAAGCCTAGCCTTATACCTGTCAACTGTACCATCAGGTTTACGCTTCAACTTGTATACCCACTTAGTGCCAATGGCCTTCTTGCCAAGAGGCAAGTCACATAAAGACCATGTACCATTCTTCATTATAGCATCATATTCAGATTGCATAGCAGCCATCAAATTTTCTGAATTTTGTGCTTCATCAAAAGAAACAGGCTCATTCTCATCACAGAGACTAGATGCAACCATAGCATAGCAATCTGATGCAAAGGAGGTACTATGAGAGCCTGAACGAGTACGATATGACAAAGGTGCATCTAATTTGCTGTCACGCAAAGTCTGCACCAGCCATTTTGGCATAGTTTTTGCCTGTTCAATATCAGCTCTCTCATCAACAAGTGCATCATGTAAATCTGCATCAGAAATGGAATGATCTGCATCATCATATGAAACCTGCAAAGGCTGAGAAGTTGCCTCATTAGGACCAGCGCTAGCCTGTCCACCTGTAAAAAGAGGCATCAAAGTATCATACATGTCTTTGGAGCTAACAGATGTCTCCTTAGTACATGAAAGCAATGGCTGAATAGCATCTTCCACAAAGACAACATCACGGCTAACCAGAATGCGTTTAGTCTGTGGATGATACAGACGATAGCCTTTACTTTCAGAACTGTACCCAACAAAAATACATTTTACTGCCTTATCATCCAATTTTCTGCGATGTTGTTCAGGCACTAATGCATATGCCAAACAACCAAAAACACGCAGATGAGCAACAGATGGCTTGCGGTCATGCCAAGCCTCATATGGAGTGATAGACTGCAACGCTTTGGTGGGACACCTGTTCAGTACATATGCTGCACACATGACAGCCTCAAGCCAGAAACTATGTGGTAAAGCCTGACTTTTGACCATGCACCTCGCCATCTCCATGAGTGACCTGTTCTTTCGTTCAGCAACTCCATTCTGTTGAGGTGTATACGGCACTGTACACTGGTGTTTTATCCCACGTTCAGCCAGAAATGCATTAAAATCTGAAGACATATATTCCCCCCCTCGATCAGAACGGAGGGTGCCCATTTTACATGCTGACAGATTTTCAGCCAAAACCAAAAACTGTTTGAAGCACATGAACACTTCGGACTTTGCTTTGAGTGGATATACCCATGCATGCCTGGAAAAATCATCAATGAAAGTCACGAAGTAAAGGTAATTTCCAAAAGAGGGTGTCTGCATAGGACCACAGACATCACTATGTACAAGCTGCAATTTCTGCGTAGCCCGAACTGAACCATCTTTTGGAAAGGAAGAACGCTGCATTTTGCCCAAAATACAGCCTTCACAAACATGTTTTCCAGGTGCCTCAAGTTTGGGCAAAGAGGACACCATTTCAGATTTCTGCAGGCGTAACAAACTAGCAAAATTCAGATGACCAAAGCGTGCATGCCAAAGCTTTGCATCTGACATAGCCTGAGAATCATGAACTGCACATGCCGAATCATTCACAGATCTTTCATAGTCTATGAGCTTATACAGCCCACGACATAAATTGCCAGAAGCAATAATCACATCGCCATTTGAGAGATCATGGACTGTACACCTGTCATCAACAAATTTCACAACCAAGCCAATCTTGGCTAATGCAGAAACTGATAACAGATTCTTTTTGATCCCTGGCACAAATAAAGCATCTGATAAAGTGAAAGAACTACCATCAGCAGTAGTCAGAATGATCTTACCAACTCCCATAACAGGATAAGAGGAGTTATTGGCGCATGTGACAGTATTCCCTGTAGGAGCAGGCTCAAGTGAAGAGAAGAAACTGCGCTACGAGGTAATATGTTTGGTCGCCCCACTGTCAAAGTACCAAACATCTGAGTCTACTGCAGACATGCACTAATCATGAGAAGATGGGTCAAAACTGCAGACAGTAGTAAACGCCCATTCTTCTTCCTGCACAAGATTTGCAGACTCTGTTTTTGGTGTAGAGGCCTCTGCAACAACCATTCCAACCTCTTTCTTCTTTGCCTCTTTAGCAGCCAATTTTGGACAGTTCTTTACGATATGATCATTGCCTTTACAGTACTTACAAAACAATTTCTGCTTTTCTGATTTTTTCTCATCTTTGTCTTGGTTCTTTGAATGTGCAGCATTTACAGATTTCTGCTTACTAGTAGAAGAGCTCCATTTTCCTTTGCCTTTCTGACTAGCCAGGAAAGCTTGATCTGCAACACGCATAATGGACCTGTTCTGCCTGGACTGATCTTCCTGCAATAGAACAGAGACTAATTCCTCAAATGACAAGGCATTCGGATTGCCTTTCATCATCAACCGAAGAGTAGAGGCAAAACTCTGATATGAATCAGGAAGACCATTCAGAACGGTCTGCACAAGTGAGCTATCTGGTATAACCTCATCAGCAGAAATCAATTGTTCCTTCAGGTCTTTGATCTTTGTAAGAAAACTGTCCATAGAATCACCTTCATTCATGTGCTCACTCTCCAACTGTTTTCGGAGGTAAGCAACACGAGCCTCATTCCTAGCCTGGTACAAAGTGGTAAGTGTATCCCAAGCATCCTTTGCTGTTCTGCAAGAGCGAATGTGAGGAATAATGGCACGTTTGACAGACAAAGCTATCAATGCATGTGCCTGGGCATCTCTGCCATCCCAACGAATCTGCTCTGCAGTAGGTGCAACAGAAACAGCAGCACGAACAGGAATCTGCGGAATATCATCTTCGACACCATCTTCATCAGCTCCAACACCTGTATTTGCAGTACCTGTCGTTACAGGTGTAACAGGACGTCTTTCAACACCCTGCACAATGTTCCACAATCCTTTTGCAACCAGTACATGCCGCATCATATAAGCCCATAATGGGTAGTTGGTACCATCCAACTTATCCTCAACAGCCAACATACGGAATACATCACTGCTTTCAGCCATGGCCGATGACTAAAATACCTTGATGCAGAAAATTGATTGTATCTCAAAAAGTTGAACAGAACTGCCCAGACGAGTTCTGCTAGACCTGTAGCAGACTTCGAGACGCTTAAACTGGCGGACAGAAACTGGTATATACCTTTGGCACAAAAGGATGAAATAGCCTGCAGAAGCACTGCGATAGTGCGTTCGGAGGCCGAAACGAGCTCAGATCGCGATTTTGGCACCACATAGCGAAGCTGTTTTGATCTCGGAAACACCCTGAGTATGCTCACCAAATTTTGTGCGAATCTGAGACTGCAAATGGAGGAGTGTCGACGGCGTCCTAGAAGAAGCAACGACCTGCTCTGATACCAATTGTTGGAGTTAGACGTCTGCGGAAGCACGCGAACAGCACAAGGAAGAAGAAGAAGCTTAGAGCACAACACACAAGACTGAATGTATTACTAGAGAATGTACAAAGATAAATAGCCCATTAGGGCAATAGGCGTATATACAAGCCGGGGGAAAAAAACCTCCTAACGAGGGAAAAAGGTGCCCCGGCGGTCCTAGAGTGTTCACACACATCACTACCTAAATATATCAACAAAGGAGAGTGAAAAACCCATCATATATGTTAAATTCGCACATTGAGAAAGCCACACATTTAAAACAAGTTCTTGAGAAAAGAGTGCTTGATAGTGTAATCAAATTTACACTAGGTGAGTTACTGGGAATAGCTAAATGGGAATTTCTAGAAGTAGTTATTGATCTCTTAAGGAGAAAAAGGTAGCCAATAGTTGACACTCAAGAAATTGAGAGGATGGATGAAGCGATGCTTGTCCAAGTCATGCAAGCACAAGTACAAGAATTGGAAGGTGCACTTGATCAAATTGAAACTGACATGCAACCATGCATACATGAGGAAGTGTTTTTTGAGCGAAATTCTCCAGATTTAACTCCTTCAAGTCATTATACTAGAGATCATTGGGCTCGAGCCACGACTAAGACATTGGTGCGATTAGATAAAATCAATACACCAATCGTCGCACTTATCAATCACGGGTCTGAAATCAGTTTAATGTCCAAAGATCTCTACATAAAAGGGAAATGGCCAATAGATATGCAGCCAGGTTGGAGAATTCGGGCTTCTAATATGATGCCAGGTGAGTTGTTTGGTGCATGCACACATGTACTAGTCACAATTGGGGATGTTAGTGATTATCATAACTTCTTTGTCCAAGATCATTCCAGCTACTCATTGATTCTAGGGCAGCCATACATTATTGCCTTGAGGATGGAGACAAGATTCTTAGAAGATGGTTTGGCATATGCACGAATTTGAAGCAAGGATGAAAAGAAAGCAGTCCAGTTTATGACAGTTTGCATGGACCATGTCAGGAATAAGACTTCTCTTTGGACAAGACATATTCCTGAAGAACTAGAAGATCAAAGTTTCTAAACAAAGCTTTCATAAATCGGGACTATGGAAGCTTGGAAAGCAAAAAGATCTTGAATGTAAATATGTTTATATCAAGTTTCATAGTACTTTCTTCAACAAGTTCATTTCACTTTCGCATTTTTTCTGAGCTAAAAAAGTGGGAAAAACAATACATAGCAGATCTTTAGAGAAACTTTTATGGATGTAGAGTGCTCGACTTCGACGAAGAAATTTCCAGAGTTTTTGATGAAATATCTTTTGCAGATAGGTTGTTTGATCTGCAAGAGTTGATTTAAGGAAGGAGGAGTGACTACGTGATTTCGACGCACTCTATTTCCATGTACAAGGAAATAGAAAAGTTTGAGCAAGATGAAAAGGAAAAAGGAGCTTTCCTTGAAACAAAATACAAAACATTGATAAAAAGATTAAATCAGTTGCAGTTTCGCTTCTTGTAAATAGTAACAAACTTATGGATAGAGCAAAAAACCAGCCACCTCTCATAGATAAAAGAAAAATAGGTCACAAATTCACTAAAGAAACGCTTGAGCAAATTCAGTTAGGAAAAGATGGGTTTCTTAGTAAAAAAGAGAAGAATGTATTTTGTGAGATGATATTCAGGCATGGAAAGGCTTTTTCTTTCAATGCCCAGGAAATTAGGTGTGTAGATCCGTCTATGGTGACACCAATGATAATTTTTATGATACCACATGTACCTTGCAATCTTCCACGGATTCCAATGCCAAAAGCTCACATTACAAAGTTGATTGACCTGTTGAATGAAAAGATTCGAATGGGGATTCTTGAGCCATCAAGTGCTCCGTATTCTAACCATTGACTCACTGCACCAAAGAAAAACAGGTCACTGCAATTTATTTAGGATCCAAAGACAGTAAATAAGGTGACAATAAGAAATATGGGAATTGGGCCCATCGTGGATGAGTATGCAGAAGCCTTTACAAGGAGATCTATTTATTCGATGGGAGACTTGCACTCTACGTATGACCAATTCAAACTAGCCCTCAAGAGTCACAACTTGATGACTATGCAGACACGACTTGGGCTTGTGCGCATGTGCACTTTGCCACAAGGCACCACGAACTCGGTGGCACATATGAATGGTATGTAGAAGGTGCTTAGGGATTTTATTCGGCATCTGACCATGCCATTCATTGATGATGTCCCTATTAAAGATTGTGAGGAAAAAGATAAAAATGAGACTCTTGACAAGGATGGATGTTGGAAGTTTGTCAAAAATCACATAAATGATTGTGAATCCATTCTTAGTCGGCTGGAAGAGGTTCACTTGACATTATCCATAGAGAAATCGGTATTTAGAGTGCAAGAGGTGCTAATTGTAGGAAACCTATGTGGTCTTAAACGAAGAAACCCGTGCCCGAAAAAGGTAGATGCTATTAGTCTGCTCCTCGATCACTGAGTTGAGGAGATTTCTTGGGGCATGTGTTTTCTACGTTGTGTGGATTCCTCATTTCACCCATGTTGCAGACCCAATCTATCAATTGCTTCAAAAAGGGCATAGATTTCAATGGAAGGACATCCATAGTCAAGCTGTGAGGAAATTAAAGAAGGCACTTGCAGAAGCACCGTTGCTTAGAAAAGCTGATTACAATGATAATAAAAAAATCTACATTACCATAGATACGAGTCCGACAGGTATAGGTTGGGAGATTGGCCAAGAAGATGATGAGGGAGAAAGGTATATGATTCGATTTGGGGATGCTCTATTTTGTTTTAAGTAATAATTATGTACAGAAAGAACCCTCTAGAGCATTGTATTTATAGAACAATGTATGGAGGAATGAAGCCATTCTATGTTTATTTGGAAGATAGTATGTTTGTAATTTAGGTTTGTACATAGAGATCAGTATTTCAACTTCTAAATGTTGGTGATTATTTTTTCTTAAATAAAGGAATAATTTGTGGTGTGCCTATCATTTATGAGATCAATTTAGATGATAAGTGGTTTAGCATTAATTTCTTCCCATTAATGCTACATCTTGATTTTTGTATTTCTAAAGTGTAGTCCTTAGCTTGTATAAATAATATTTTGAAAATAAAAAATGTAAAATTGATTCAAGCAAAGAGAGCAATCAGGGAACTTCCAATGGCCCTAATCATTTGAATTGGTGGTTTCTTGTAACACATGTAGGATTTATTATTATGATGCCTCCAATACATATCCTTTATAAATACTATTTTTTTAAAGAAAAAGCACACCACCAACTCAAGCGATAAGGGCCATCGGAGGTCTTTTGGTGGCCCTATTTGCTTGAATTGGTCCTGCCTTTTCACATGTGTTGCATAAAGATTAAAAAAAATGTCACGAGGGAGGATATAAGGAAGAGAGCTCACACACACACTCTCACAATCAAAGAGAAGCACACACTCAGATTGAGGCAAAGAAGAATGATCTTCTTCTTCTTCTTCTATTACATAAAAAGGAATGTACAAGAATGACATAAAACAAGAATACAACAAGTGCAATATATAAAGACCAGTACATAAGGAAAAAACTAATGTCCGCAAATGAGTGAGCTGGAAAGAAACAAATGTTCCATCACTCTCGATAGATAAATCTAATAAAGCTTAATGAAGTATCCCTGACATATATTGGTATGACCACTATACATGTCAGAGAAATGAAAAATTGATACGTGTCATCCTGGATTATCACATGTTGAGCTTAATATCTCAACACTCCCCCTCAAGCTTAACGTCATATCCTGTAATCCAAGCATCTCCCAAAACTTCTTCAACTTCTCAGCTCCAAGTGTTTTGGTGAAAATATCAGCAACTTGCTCATCTGTTCTCACATAAACAAGATCAATATCACCTGCTAATACCTTCTCTCTGATGAAGTGATAATGTACCTCGATATGCTTTGTTCTGGCATGAAAAATAGGTTTTCGTGCTAACTTTATGCTGCTAAGATTATCACAATAGATAGTGATAGGCTTTTGCACTTCCACACCTAAATCTACAAGTAGCATCTCCAACCATGATGCCTCACATGCTGCCATTTCACTCATCTTGTCAGAGATGTTTCTCAGTGGTTACTTATCCAAATTCAGTGCTTTAAAGCTTGTTGGATTCAACTTACTGTCTAGTATAACCATGAAAATTTTCATAATCATTGAATTCCTAAATTTTTAGTTATGTTGATTTTTCTGCTCACTGGTCTCAAATTGTAGCAGCCCGTGAAAATCGAGATGATGTCATCAGTTGTTAAAACTCATTCTCAGTGTGTGGTTCATTATTTTTGATGAGATTACTCTTGAAAGTTAGCTCTTTAAGTTACCTAGACTTCCCCAAGAGGAATTAAGCTAATTGCTGCTGTGCTCAGAGAATTATGTAAAACACTGGACAGGTGTATGAACCAAGAATAGCAAGTTTTCACCTCTGAGCTAACTCCAACTTATCTGTTTTGATCTATCTTATTGAGAGTGATCTTGCAAGGTACATAGGGTGTCTAATACATCCATTGGCAAACTAAAAGGGCCCACCATATGCTTCTGGAGTTCATTTGGCTGGTGTAGATCAAGGATTTTGCAACACCTCTTCATCTTCAAGCACATACCTATCCATCTCTTCACAATGGCATCACAATTGTTGCTATTTATGTTGATGACTTGATTGTAGGTGGTGATGATGAAGAAAGCATTCAAAGGTAAAGCAACTTCTTATGCAAGAATTTGACATGAAAGATCTTGGTGTGTTGTGCCATTTCTTAGGCATTGAGTTTATACATACAGAAACAGGTATATGGATGTCACAAAGGCAATATGCCTTGAATATGCTGCAAAAGTATGGTATGGCTGATTGTAAGCCAATTTCTATGCCATTAGATCACAATTTGAAGTTGGATGCTACATTAGGTGAAGCACTACAAAATGCCACTATGTATAGGAAAATTGTGGGAAGTCTTATATATCTCACAATTACAAGGCTTGATCTGAGCTATACTGTTGGACTTGAAAGTCAGTTTATGCAAGTTCCCAGGAAGCCACATTTGGATGCTCTGAGAGGCACTCTACGTTATGTGAGTGCTACTTTGGATTATGCATTGTTTTATGAAGCTGGTGTAGATTTGCAGGTTCATGGATACACAGATGCAGATTGGGCTGGTAATACTCCATATAGAAGATCTACTAATGGCTTTCTATTCTCACTTGGAGGTGCAACTATTACGTGGAGCAGCAAGAAGGGGTACATGACAGAGAAGTGAAAATGCACAGACACTGTTGACTTCAACTGAACATAACTGAAGATTGAAACATCCAAATGACATGAAAATTTGTGAGCATATAGTAGACTTATAGAGCTAACTTTACCAAGTTAAATCACTGAAAATGATGCACCAAGCTCAGAGAAAACATCTCTGCAAGCTGACTGAGAAAAACTGAGAGTAATGGCAGTGAGTAGTACACTTCACAAGAACATGGAAAGATGAACTCAAATAATCATGAAAATGAAAGTATATTGCTTGTACAATACAATGACTTACTGATACATATGTGTGCCTTGTAATCACACCTTGATATGGCATAAAGCTCAGCTCTTGGAGGTCTTCACATAGGTCTCACTAACCACGACTAAAATTGCCATCTATTTATAGTTGAGTTTGGGAGGCTAACTTCCCTCAATCACTCTCCAATCAATCAATGATTGATTTGATTCTCTACCTACCACAAATCACGAATTTGTGGCTCCTCTTTCCATTCTTGATCAAGTGGACTCAACCACTTAAGATTCTCTTACTTTTACATTAAGTAAACTCTTCAAAAGTTACAAGAGGTAGTTCACAAGTGAACTTTACATAGTCTTCATTTTAAGGCTTTTTCTATGACTTTGTGGGACTCAAGCCAATACTTAGGCTTGTCATAGACTTGCTCCAATAGCTCCCCCTCAAGCCAAGTATGCTTGAGGTCTTCAATCTTCCAAGATTACATGCAAACCAATCATAGCCTTGAATTTGCAAAGCTTTGTACCATCGAATGCTTTGGTTAGAATATCTGCACATTGTTGATGAGTGGACACATATGATATTTGAATCTCTTTGCTTAGAACCTTTTCTCGTACATAGTGATAATGAAATTCAATATGTCTAGTCCTTGCATGAAAAATAGGATTAGCAGCCAAATGAATAGAACTCATATTGTCACCAAAAATAGTTGGAGTTCCAAACTCCAATCCAAGATCTTTGAATAATGTCTTCATTCACATAGCTTCTTGTGTAGCTATGGCAAGACTTCTATATTCAGCTTCAGTAGAAGAGAGAGCAACTGTGGGTTGCTTCTTGGATGACCATGAAATAAGCTTTGAACCTGCAAAGGTAAGATAACCTGAAGTGCTCCTTCTATCTTCCTTGGAGCCAGCCCAATCTGCATCAGAAAATAGCTTCAAACCTAAATCAGATACATAAGGATAATAAAGTCCTTCATTTATGGTTCCTTTGAGATACTTGAGAATCCTTTTGGCAGCATCCATATGTGGTTTCCTTGGTGTGTGCATAAATTGACTTAGCACACTCACACTGTAACATATATCTACTCTTGTCAATGTGGCATAGTTGAGACTACCCACTAGACTTTGATATGATGTGATGTCCTCTATGAGTTCACCTTCATGTGAGCTCAATTTGTGATTGACCTCCATTGGAGTACCTGCAATCTTACAATCTTGCATCTTGAATTTTGCCAACATGTCCTTAATGTACTTTCTTTGAGTGAGAAACAAACCATGATCTTTGTAGACAACTTCCAAACCTAGGAAGTAGGTAAGTGAACCCAAATCACTTATCTTGAACTCTTCTCTCATCTGATCTTTGATCTTCTTCATACCATCTGCGTCATTTCTTGTCAATATAATATCATCTACATATACACATAGGTAGATGACCTCAGAATTACTCTTTTTAATAAAGAGTGAAGGATCTGCCTTGCTTGGTTGAAAGCCTTTGTCCTGCAAGAATGAAACAAGCCTGAAATTCCAAGCTCTTGGAGCTTGCTTGAGACCATACAATGCTTTGTTAAGTTTACACACATAATCAGGATAAACTTAATTCTCAAAACCAGGTGGTTGTGCCATATATACCTCTTCTGTTATCCAACCATTCAAGAATGCATTCTTTACATCTAGTTGAAGTATCTTCCAATTCTTGGAAGAGGCAATACTAATCAAAACCCTAATAGTAGGCATCTTTGCCACAGGAGAGAAGGTCTCCTCATAATCAATTCCCTGAGTTTGTGCAAAGCCTTTTGCTATAAGCCTTGCCTTATACCTATTACTTGAACCATCAGAATTCTTCTTGAGTTTATAGACCCATCTTGAGCCTATTACCTTCATGGATGAATTCTTGGGCACCAAATCCCAAGTGTTGTTTTCTTCAAGTGCTTCAATCTCTTCCTTCATTGCATGCTTCCATTCTGATTTTGCTTTGGCCTCTTCAAATGATGATGGCTCCTCTTGGTTTATATCCTGTGCTATGTAGATAGAGTGTTTAGTTACTAATGAGGTGTCAAACCCATACCTTTCTGGTTTTTTCTTTTCCCTCATAGATCTTCTTAGGCCATGATGTGATGATTCTGCCTCATGTCCAAGTTCCTGCAATTTTGCTTTACCTTTAGACTTCCATGCTTTGATCTTTTCCATCTGAGATTCTTCATCATCCTCTGAGGTGTCTTGTTCTTCAATCTTTGGTTGTTCTCTACCAAGCTTTGGAAAATCTTCTTCAAGATTATATGGTAAAGTGACCGTCCTGCATGAATCTTCATACCATGAATTGTTCTCATGAAAAACTACATCTCTGCTTACCAAGAATGCTTTGTTGGTAGGGTTGTATAACCTGTAGCCCTTTTGATTGTTGTCATATCCAATAAATACACACCTTTTTGCCTTTGGATCCATCTTGCCTCTAACCTGTGAAGGAACATGAGCAAAAGCAATACATCCAAAAATTTTACAATGATCTAAGCTTGGCCTTCTTCCATTCCAAGCCTCATATGGAGTCATCCCATCAAGGGATTTTGAAGGCAACCTATTAATCAAGTAAGTGGTTGTAGATACAGCCTCAACCCATAAGTAATTAGGTAAATGCTTTTCATTTAACATAGTCCTTGCAGCTTCAACAATTGTCCTATTCCTCCTTTCTGCCACTCCATTTTGCTCAGGAGTGTACCTTGTAGTTACCTCTCTTTTGATTCCTCTTTCTTGAAGAAAAGAATCAAACTCATGGGAGAAGTATTCTCCCCCTCCATCTGACCTTAGCCTTTTTAGTGATTTACCTGTTTGGTTCTCCACAAGAGCCAAATATCTTTTGAAACATGAAAAAACTTCATCTTTGTGTTTCATAAAGAATAGGATAGTCCATCTGCTGCAATCATCAATAAAGGAAACATAATACCTTGATCCAGATATTGAAGCTTCCTTGCTAGGTCCCCATACATCTGTATGAACCAACTCCAAGAGATCTCCATGCATATAACCTTTCTTCATGAATGGTAACCTGTGAGACTTTCCAAATTGACATGCACTACACTTATAAATCATATGATGTTTTGACAAATTAGGAAGTCCAAGTACACTTTGGTCCCTGCAGATTTGCTTTAATGACTTTTCACCAATATGTGCTAACCTTTTGTGCCATACTTCCAATTCTGTGAGTGTCTGACTACCATAATTAAAGAGAGCAATGTTTCTAGTGTCCTGTAATTCAAATGTGAACAATCTACCTGTCTTTTCACCTTTTGAAATTCTTCTGAATCCTTGACTTGGATCTTCAACAAATGCTCTTGGTTTTGTGAACCTGACTTGCAACCCTTTCTCTACTATCTGCCCAACACTTATCAAATTCTTTGTAATGGTAGGGACATAGAGTACCTTACTGAGTAGGTTGATGTTTCCATCAGGTGCTTTGACATTGCCTATTTTCTCCACAGGATGTTTTGTATCATCTCCTGTTTGTACCTCATGCTTATTCCTTGGATCTTCTAAATCTGATAGGAGTGCCACATTTCCTGCCACATGATTTGAACAACCTGAATCTATGTAGAAAACATGCTCATCAGATTTACCTTGTGGCATAGCCATGTTCATGATCAATAATGAATCCTCTTTGTTTGAGTCTTCTGTGTAGTTATTGTAGTCTCTCCTTCCTTTGTAGCCTCCTTGATAGTTTGAATGATTGTAGTTGTTGTAGTTGCCATGGTAGTTGTTGAACCTTCCTCTTGAGTAGCCATAACTTCCTCTATTGTATCCTCTGCCTCTTTGATTCCTGGAATTCCTAAAGCAATTTTCAGTTGTATGATTAGTTAATCCACAAATAGAACATGAGTTGGAGTCTTGGGATCTCCCCCTGCCTTGTCTACCTCCTCTTCCTCTACCTCTGCCATGTCTTCCTCTACCTGCATAGTTAGCTTGATATGTACCTGCTTCATCATCCACTTTCTTTGCCTTTCCTTTGTTATCTTTAGACTTGCTTTTATCCATGTACAAAGCTGAAGATTGATTACCTTTAGAGCTTTCTCCATTTTTGATAAGCTTTGCCTCTTGAGTAAGTAGTTGTCCAATGAGTGTGTTGAAATCAGGTACATGCATGTCCATGTACAAATCCATAGCTGTGGTGAATGCTTCCCACTTGTCATCTGCCTTCAAGCCATTGATGACCTGCCTTACAATTTGCTCTTCATCTATTACCTCTCCAATGCTTCCCAACTGATCCGCTATGTCCTTGAGCTTTGTGACAAAATCAGTCACATTTTGTTTGGGAGCCTTCTTGAGAGTTGTGAAATCCAGCCATAGTTGATGCTTCCTAGCTTTGGTACTTGAAGAAAAGAAAGCTTCAAGTGCATCCCACACTTCCTGAGATGTCTTACAACTTCTAATGTGAGGCAACAAAAAATTTGAGATAGAGTTGAGGAGATAAGACCTTGCAAGTGCATCCTTGGAGCACCATGTGCTCAATCTTTCTTGCTCTTCTTGTGTTGGTTGACTTTTGTTCCTGAAACTTGGCATAACTTCATCTCCAGCCACATAACCATATAAACTTCTACCTTGGAGATAGGCTTCCATTCTTAATGACCAAGATGAGTAGTTACCTCTGTCTAATTTGTCAATTGATGAAGGAAATCCATCTGCCATGTTGTCCAACCTTGCTCTGATACCACTGTGAAGAGATGGATAGGTATGTGCTTGAAGATGAAGAGGTGTTGCAAAATCCTTGATCTACACCAGCCAAATGAACTCCAGAAGCATATGGTGGGCCCTTTTAGCTTGCAAATGGATGTATTAGACACCCTATGTACCTTGGAAGATCACTCTCAAAAAGATAGATCAAAACAGATAAGTTGGAGTTAGCTCAGAGGTGAAAACTTGCTATTCTTGGTTCATACACCTGTCCAGTGTTTTACATAATTCTCTGAGCACAGCAGCAGTTAGCTTAATTCCTCATGGGGAAGTCTAGGTAACTTAAAGAGCTAACTTTCAAGAGTAATCTCATAAAAAATAATGAACCACACACTGAGAATGAGTTTTAACAACTGATGACATCATCCCGATTTTCATGGGCTGCTACAATTTGAGACCAGTGAGCAGAAAAATCAACATAACTAAACATTTAGGAATCCAATGATTATGAAAACTTGTATGGTTATACTAGACAGTAAGCTGAATCCAACAAGCTTTAAATCACTGAATTGGGATAAGTAAACACTGAGAAACACCTCTGACAAGATGAGTGAAAAAGTCGGGTACCTGACAGAGAAGTGAAAATGCACAGACACTGTTGACTTCAACTGAACATAACTGAATATTGAAACATTCAAATGACATAAAAATTTGTGAGCATATAGTAGACTTATAGAGCTAACTTTATCAAGTTAAATCACTGAAAATGATGCACCAAGCTCAGAGAAAACATCTCTGCAAGCTGACTGAGAAAAACTGAGAGTAATGGCAGTGAGTAGTACACTTCACAAGAACATGGAAAGATGAACTCAAATAATCATGAAAATGAAAGTATATTGCTTGTACAATACAATGACTTACTGATACATATGTGTGCCTTGTAATCACACCTTGATATGGCATAAAGCTCAGCTCTTGGAGGTCTTCACATAGGTCTCACTAACCACGACTAAAACGGCCATCTATTTATAGTTGAGTTTGGGAGGCTAACTTCCCTCAATCACTCTCCAATCAATCAATGATTGATTTGATTCTCTACCTACCACAAATCACAAATTTGTGGCTCCTCTTTCCATTCTTGATCAAGTGGACTCAACCACTTAAGATTCTCTTACTTTTACATTAAGTAAACTCTTCAAAAGTTACAAGAGGTAGTTCACAAGTGAACTTTACATAGTCTTCATTTTAAGGCTTTTTCTATGACTTTGTGGGACTCAAGCCAATACTTAGGCTTGTCATAGAATTTCTCCAACAGCCATCATCACCCTTCCTTGCATATAGTGAATGATCTGCATCACACATAGAAAACCCAATGGTGGTTAATTAATCAACAGTCCTTGCATGCCATGCATGAGGAGCTTGCTTTAGCCCATACAAAGACTTTTGCAACCTCAAAACATATTTTGGATGCTTTGAATCTTCATATCCCTGTGGCTGGTCCATGTATACTTCTTCCTATAACTTGCCATGTAAGAAAGCATTCTTCACATCCATCTGATGCAAAGTCCATGCTTTTGCTGTAGCTAATGCAACAAGTGTTCTGACAGTATACAATTTAGGTACATGGTTGAATGTTTCCTCATAATCAATACCATATGTCTGTGCATATCCTTTTGCTACCAACCGTGCTTTGTACATGCTTATGCTACCATCAGCATTGTGCTTTACCTTGTAAACCCATTTGCAACCTATGGGTTTCTTTCCTTATGGCAATGGAACCAGCTTCCATGTATCATTTCCATAAAGTGCATCCATCTCCTCATCCATAGCTTTTTCCCAATCTGCATTACCAATTGCATCTTCAAAACAAGAAGGTTCATCGTCTTGTATTAGCTTTGTCATGTAGGCACAATGACAAGCCATGTAACTATCATATGTCAATCGTTGCACTGAATTATGCATCCTCCCAGATCTTCTTGGTCCTGGGTCACTTCTCCTTGTATCATCTGCATATGCCTTTCTTACTCCTGGAGTCTTCATAGAGGGCAATCCAAGTTCCTCATCAAGACTCTTTTATGAACCGCTTGAGTCTCCATCAACATCTTCAAAACCTGCACATGATTATGACCAGTAGAGAGCTTTTCTTTACCTTTCTTGGATGTATTTGATGAATTTGCTGGACTGAAATTTCCATGCAATCTTCCACTCCATGGATTTGAATTGGAACTATTGCTTGGTGATGCATCTGGTCCACTCAAACCTTGAGATTCTGCACTTGATTTTTTAGCATTTTCTTTCTCATTTGGTTCAAGATTTAGTCCTTCTTTGGCATCTGCATAAAAGCTTGAGATTTCATCAAATACCACATCTCTGCTCACCTTTACCTATCATGTGAGTGGGTTATAACATTTATATCCCTTTTGCTCAAGGGAGTATCCAATGAAGACACACTTTTCTGCTTTTGGATCAAGCTTCATCCTCAATTCATCTGGAGCATGTACATATGCAATACAACCAAAAACTTTCAGATGTGATAAGTTTGACTTTTTACCTGTAAACTTCTCTTCAGGTGTAACTTGATGTATAGCAGCAGTCAGAGTTCTGTTCATGATGTATACAGTAGTATGCACAGCTTTTGCCCAATAACAATGAGACATATTCTTCTCAGCCATCAAGGCTCTTGCTATTTCTGCAATATGTCTATTTTTGCATTTAGCAATGCCATTATGTTGTGGTGTGTACCTGCATGAAAACTAACAACAAATTCCATGATTTTTTAGAAAACTGATGAACCCATTTGACATGTATTCACCTCTTCCATCAGATCTTAATGTCTGAATGTACTTCCCTGTCTGCTTTTCCAACATAGCTTTAAAAATCTAGAAGTGAGTGAACACCCCACTCTTCTCTTTCATGAAATATACCCATACTTTACGTGTATGGTCATCAATGAAAGTAACATAAAACCTGCAACCACCCATAGATGTGGTCTTAGCTGGACCCTAAACATCTGTATGTACTATTTCTAGTACATTCTCACTAACATGCTTGTCATGTGGAAATGATGCTCTTGACTGTTTATCAAATTGACATGTTGCACATACCTTTTGCATTTCTACAACTTTGAAATTTGGTAGTCCATGGACAATCTCCTTTGACTGCATCAATTTCAGCCTTTGCAAGTTTGCATGTCCAATCCGTTTGTGCCACATCTCTATATCTGCAATAATTCCTGCACCTTTTGCAAATATAGCTGCATTCATTTCAGAAATCTTCACATTTAACGTGACCATCCTGCCCACATTGTTTCCTTTGGTAGCCAATCATCCATCCTGCTTGTACTCTTCTACATATAACCCATCAGCTTTGAACCTCACTTATAATCCTTGGTCAACCATTTATCCAATAGGAACCAGATTCTTTGTTATATTTGGAACATGCAGCACATCAGCAAGATGTTTTACCTTTCCATCCTCCATAGATAGTGCTATGTTTCTTGTATGCTCAATAGGATGTGATGTGTCATCACCTATTTCAACATATCCAAGAACTAGCAATTTTTTCAAAGTACTAAACCATTCCACATGCGTGTTCATGTGATTTGAAGCACCTAAATCAACATACCAAAAATTATCATTCGATTTTGAAACACCAGCAGACATTGTATTCATCATGTGATGTTGACCATGAAGAGCTTCTCATAATCATCTGTACTTGTGGATGCATAGTTGTTTTGTTGCCTTCTGTTATTTTGATTCTTCAACCTGCAATCACATTCAAAGTGTCTAGATTTACAACAATTCCAGCATCCTTTACTATCATTACCTAAATCATTTCTTTGAAATTTTTGTGACCTCTTTGGCTCCCCCTACCTCGAAACTGTCTTTTTCCTCCAGCATGATTCTGTTGTTGACCTTGGTCTTGGTTACTATTTCCTCTTCCACTTTTGAAACCTCTACCTCTGCCTCTTCCTCTACCAGAGTAGAATACCTACTGAGAACTGGGCTTTCCTTGGGAGTTTGAATCCTCACCAAGATTCTTTTCTTCAATGATCAGCATGGATACCAAATCAGTAAAATTTGAAATATTCTCCCTGGTCTGTATAGAAGTTTTGGATTGCTTTTATGCAGCTCCTAAACCACGAAGGCACACTTCCACCTTATCGTCACTTACCGGCACACCCTTCTTCTCCAATGTCTGCAGCTCGTTCTTGAGTTGTAATTTCTGTGCCTTTGTATTGGTCTCATACAATGTGACCAAACTGTTCCAAGCCTCTTTCAGAGTCTTGGCATCCTATATGTGTCCAATCATGCTATCCTGTATGCTAATAGATAGCCAGTACATCTGCGAATGAGTGAGCTGGCAAGAAACAAATGTGCCATCACTCTCGATAGATAAATCTAATAAAGCTCAATGAATTATCACTGACATATATCGGCGTGACCACTATACATGTTAGAGAAACGAAAAACTGATACGTGTCATCTTGAATTATCACATGTTGAGCTTGATATCTCAACAAAAAAGACACGACCAATTCAAGTGATTAGGGCAATCATAGAACCTCTGATGGCCCTTGTTGCTTGAATTCTAGTGTCTTGTATCTCCTCCAATTTTTTTTCAATTTTTAAGATTCCTTCCCTTAAATGCTATATGTAGCTTGTTAATCATTGAATGAAGAATTTCTACATATCTACCTTTATCCTTCATTATCCATCTTTATACATTAGTTTCTACGGGTTGTTGTCTAGGAGGAGGTCTTTGAGCACTAGAAATTTTCTAGACCAATGATATAAAGCATAACAAAGAAAATATGAATATCAAGAGTGAACACCTAAAGAAAATTGATAAAACTATTTAGCACTCAATGTCTTTGTTTTCAATCAAGATAAAATATTATCATTTTTGGTGGAAAAAAAGGGGTAGTGGTTACATTCTTAAAGGTTAGAACTTGATCACTTTGGGTGGCAAACAAGTAATGCAAGATGATGTTTTCTCTAGTCTAATGTTTACCACTACACCATCAATTGAGAATGCAAACTTTGGTGAAACCTGATCAAGGTACTCTAGAATCTTTCTAACATTTTTGAGTTTCCAATTTGTAGTGAAAATTATTTTCCTAGGTTGAACATCTAGATGCATTAGTAATTCTAACTCAAATTCTGGACAATTCTCCTCTAAATCCAAGTGTATTCAGTCTTCAAGCTTTTCTTCCACCTTCTTTAGTCATATTCTAACACTAGAGATTGTCGAGATATCTAATATGAAATCGAAAGCGAATTTGGAATAATTTTACATAAAATGATGTCACCTAGTTTTTAAACTTCTTTGTTATCTCACTCCCTACTAAAAACATCATTAGTCTTAGAAATTGAAACTCTCCTATTCAACCACATTGTTTTTGTTTTCACTAATAAAATGTATTTAGAACATGCTATAAAATGTGAAGAGGCAAAAACCAGTAAATCTCAATACTTCGATAAATTCCTCTTATTGAAATCACCCTTTGAATGTTATCTTTCCTCTTGCACAAAAAACTTGTAACTCTCGATTGATCAGGATACTCCCAATCTAATGAAGAGGTGCAAGAAGCATGCAGATGTACAAGATTTTCATATGCATTCCTTCCAGATGGAACCTAATATTCTATGAAATAGACAAATAATTGAATGCAATTGAAAAATGTAACACATTATTTTGCATACATAAGTTCTACATAGTCCTCATGAAGAGCTTTGAGTGTTCCTATCAAACATTCAACTGTTGTCACTCTTGACCATGTTGGAAGTGAGGTAGGCCCTTAGGTTCATGTCACAGGTCCATGGTTCCATAGTTCCAGTCATGTACAACATTAATTCCAGCAATCTTCCATATGAACTTGTTTTTTCTTACGATTTGAAGAACGATCGCTAGCGCTTTTCAATGGTTGTGCTTTATTTCATGGACAATCAACACTATAAAAGAAGCACTTTGGGCTCATTGTATTCATCCTTCACCTAGGATCAACACAAGCTTTCTGGAGCTTGGACCTCAATAGAGGTGGTGTTTCTTCTAGCACATGGGGCAGCCATGGTGCTAACTTGAAGCATGTTGAGGAGCAGCTATGGAGTTCTTCTTGGTGATTCTTCTTGGAGAAGATGAAGGGTGTGCTCACACTCTAGCTCATGGAGAGGAGGTCATCTCTTGTTCATGGCAAGAAGACTTGATTATTAGCAGCTTGATGGTGAGGATCGCCCATCTACATGATGTATTTGAAGATCATCTTCTACAAGAAGATGTTAGGTTGAAGATTATCTTCTACAAGAAGATGTCTGGCTACTTCAAAGACATTGGATGGGACCATCTACATGATTTTGAAGATTATCTTCTACAAGAAGATATTAGGTTGAAGATTGTCTTCTACAAGAAGATGTCGGGCTACTTCAAAGACATTAGATGGAGATTAACATAAGATTCACATCTTATGTTAAGTATTCAGGTACATATTCTCTTTATGCACACAGGTACTACTTGAAGTTTATGGAGGCTGTGGCGTTCATATTAGAAGGAGTCCTATTCGGCATAGGTACAAGAGAATCAGTACTTATATGCTTTATGCATATTTTTATGAGGTGTTTGAGAAGGTGTGTTCACATGAGTTTGAGGATTTCCGGCAACAATCTTGTTAGCATTCTATGCTACTTTATAAGTATGTGATCTTTTCACACACGTATCTGACTTAGGGTCTTCCATAGCCTAAGTTTAGATGTAGGTTTGTTGACCATCAGTTTCACACTAATTCTTCCTCATTCAGTCACTCATATTCACTCTTCTATAACCTATAAGGTCACACATCTCATGTATATTCAGATTACTGCCCACACATCTGAATATGTTTATTACATTGTACATTGAACATTGGTATATATGGTACTATGAGTAAGCGATGGCTTACGTAAAACCTTACACATGTCGTCTATTCTTTCTCTATCTTTATCTCATCATTTTTATGATTAAGTTGTGGTATGTTCATGTTTTGTCAATATGGAAGATTGCTGGAATTAATGTTGTACATGACTGGAACTATGGAACCATGGACCTGTGACATGAGCCTAAGGGCCTACCTCACTTCCAACATTTGGTATCAGAGCACTAAGGTTTTGGTTACAGAACTTTAGATCTTTGGCATCAATGCATTAAGGCTCATTCATAAGCCCAGGTTCCCAGAATTCCAGATTTACAACATATGATTTGAAAGCATCTTCTAATATTTGACATTTGACATACACACTTAATCTAGATGAGTAGAGATATGAGAATTAGACACTTCAGTTACATGTGTATTCATCAGTGTGGAGTATGAAGTTGATGATCTGTTAGCAGCCGAATATTTTTGGAAGAGTATGCAAATACTTTACAAAAGTATTGTTTGAAGACCCAGACTTGATGAAGAGAAGACTACTTCAAATTCAAGGAAGAACAATGGTTTAGAGAAGATGAAGGAAGCAGATCAACATCAAATCACAGGTATCAGTTTCTACTATCAGATTATCATTTGCAGGTCATATCTTAGAAGAGCAGTTATGAAGAGATTTGAAGAAATTCAAGGAATGCTTTTATACACTTTCATCTTTTGAAAGTTAAAGGCTACATCAGGTATCTAGAGGTTTTTTTTTCTAGAAAGTTTTGAAAGATCTCTTTCATGGCAAGAAAGTTCATCTAAGAAGACAAGCGCAGAGATGAGATGAGTTTTTTCAGCCAATTTTCTGTTGTAAGTTGGTTGGATATCAAGGTACAAATGTATCTAGAGAAGGTAACTCTAGAAGGGCAATTCATCATTCAGACAAACGATTGGTGAATTTAGTCGTTTCAGACATTTGAAGCAGAATTTTGATTCAGAGATATGAGGAGATGATAAAACATGTTTCTATATTCAACTTCCATTTGTATACCATGTTTGTTTTGTCTCTTACTCTTATTACTAAAGGAAGAGAAAAGTTCATTTGAAGAGGTCAAGAGTGTTTGCTACTTCAAGATGAAGAGAACAAAAGGTATGGAAGAGAAGTTTGAAGATGTTGACATCATCAGGTGGAAGAAAGATGCAGAAGAAGAAAGTCCATCATTTCCAAAAGAAAAGTAAGGCTTCCTTTTCTCATATATTTTCCATATACTTTTCCTATATTATCCTCTACATCCAAAGACAAGTCTACGAGAACATCTTGTTTAAAGAAGAAGCAGTTTCTTGTTTTGCATTACACTTGGTCATGATTTAGTAGATTTGGCAAAGAATTGCATTGAGAGAAAGAAAAGCAGCAGATATATGTTTTAACTCATATATGTATGAGTTATGTTTTAGTTGAAGCTTTTTAAGCAGGAAGCTTATATGTTCCCTCAAAGAATTCTTGGAGTGTCAATACAGAGCTACTTGGTATATGACAGGTTGCAAAGAAGTATATTTCTTCTTTATCTAACTCTTAAGGTAAAAGAGTTTTTTGTAGCAGATGTTGAAGACTTGGGTTGAGGTTTTATGTTTGGAAAAGATTACCTCATATTCAGTATTTTCAGAAAACTTCAGAAAATTCAGAATCTTGTTGATGTACGAGTCAATGAAGAATCTACTTTCAATGATTGTCTAGAGTTTTGGATACATGCTTGTATTCAAAAGGTGTTCCATTAGATCCTATCACTTGATTGAAAGTGGAGTGAGCCAAAAGAAAATCAAGCAGGTACTATCACATTTCACCCGAGTAAAATATGAAAGTTATGAAGTATCAACTTGCAGCTTTTGGAGTTCTCAAGGTGAGAAGTTTGTCCACTTATGTTTCAAGTAGGAATTGGATATTCCTTGAAGGATTTGTTTGAAGAAAAGCAACTTTTTAAGAAGCATGGACACTTGAAGACATTCAGAAAGTAAATCAAACATTCAGTCTTGAAGGTTTGATGAGAGCAGATTCTACACAGGAGAGATCATTGATCTTGATTGATCTTGTATGATCTTGAGTATTTATGATTCAGTTGTCTATCCTTTGTTTGTGAAGATTCTTAACATTGGAAGAAGTCAGTCAAAGATTCAGATTCTATCAAATTTGTGTTGCAGAGAGATAGAAGATACTTGTTATGTTAGAGAAGGTAATGAATCCTAAAGTGCTTTCAGCAAGGTTTTGTTATGTTAGGATCAGCTAACCTTATTCTATAATTTGGAAAGCTAAGGAATGACATGGAAAGCTATTGGCATGTGTACAGTGCTAATAAAAAGGGTTCAAAAAATTCTTGTTTCAGATACAGGTATTGATCACTGAACATCAGATTTATTGAAAGAAGGAAGACGTTCCACATTTCATAAAGATAGAGAAAGAATAGACGACATGTGTAAGGTGTTACGTAAGCCATCGCTTACTCATAGTATCATATATACCAATGTTCAATGTACAATGTGGGAGCAAAATTCTCAACCATTCTATGTGATGAGAAATAGATGAATGAGTGAATGTACAATGTAACAAACATATTCAGATGTGTGGGCAGTAATCTGAATATACATGAGATGTGTGACCTTATAGGTTATAGAAGAGTGAATATGAGTGACTGAAAGAGGAAGGATCAGTGTGAAACTGATGGTCAACAAACCTACATCTAAACTTAGGCTATGGAAGACCCTAAGTCAGATACGTGTGTGAAAAGATCACATACTTATAAAGTAGCATAGAATGCTAACAAGATTGTTGCCGGAAATCCTCAAACTCATGTGAACACACCTTCTCAAACACCTCATAAAAATATGCATAAAGCATATAAGTACTGATTCTCTTGTACCTATGCCGAATAGGACTCCTCCTGATATGAACGCCACAGCCTCCATAAACTTCAAGTAGTACCTGTGTGCATAAAGAGAATATGTACCTGAATACTTAACATAAGATGTGAATCTTATGTTAATCTCCATCTAATGTCTTTGAAGTAGCCCGACATCTTCTTGTAGAAGACAATCTTCAACCTAATATCTTCCTGTAGAAGATAATCTTCAAAATCATGTAGATGGTCCCATCCAATGTCTTTGAAGTAGCCAGACATCTTCTTGTAGAAGATAATCTTCAACCTAACATCTTCCTGTAGAAGATGATCTTCAAATACATCATGTAGATGGGCGATCCTCACCATCAAGCTGCTAATGACCAAGTCTTCTTGCCATGAACAAGAGATAACCTCCTCTCCATGAGCTAGAGTGTGAGCACACCCTTCATCTTCCCCAAGAAGAATCACCAAGAAGAACTCCGTAGCTGCTCCTCAACATGCTTCAAGATAGCACCATGGCTGCCCCATGTGCTAGAAGAAACACCACCTCTATTGAGGTCCAAGCTCTAGAAAGCTTGTGTTGATCCTAGGTGAAGGATGAATAGAAGTGAGCCCAAGCACTTGTTATATAGTATTTGATTAGACTCCAAAAGCACCTTCAAAAGTAAAACGACTACGATCGCTCTTGAATAAAGCAAACTCTATCGTGATCGTCACTTCGAAAAAAACATCCAATTGCACGTTCGTTGATTTATCAAAAGCATAAAGCTAAAATAAACTTCCGCGCTGCTATTGTTGGACTCGGGACTCGAACCCTCGTAATGTTGGTTGGAAGGAATTTCACTTATCCATGGCGCCGTCGTCATTTCTTGTACAAGGGAGTGAACAGAGATGCTACAGATCCTGTGCGCGACCGTCTGCTTGTGAAATAACTTGTAGAGGAAGTAGAAAAGTCTACTACACATGCTCTAAATTATTGAGACATTGTTTGTCCAATAGGATATTGATTCCAACAATCCCCCCTGCAATGTCATATTGGTACAACCTGGACTGAATCTGCAAACTTCATAAGCTGCAAACTATTATAAGCTTCAAGCTTGTACTCCCGCACTGACCTTCAAACCTGAATTTGACTTTCCTTCAAAAAATATGAACTTGCTGAATATGAACCATAATACCTGAGAAAATATGCAAACTAGATATCCAATAGTGTACACATCAAGTAATCACTGCTTGACAAAAAATATAGCATGAATTATCTCTGAACCTGCTATCTTCTGTCTTCAAAAACCTGAAAACATACACTGGGATCCACATATTTGCATTTACCTTCCAAAAAAGGTTTCTCAACGTACTTCTGCTGCGTCATGTAAATACACTAAATAAAGTAAGGAACTGAATCCTAGAACCTGTGACTGACAACTCACAACTTAGTGCATTATGAACACTGTTGGTTCATCTCTGACTGTACTCAAGTCAAATCAACTCAATTCAATTGAAATCAACTGAAATATGAGTCAAATATCTATGATGTCATCGTGTCTTCATCCTTTAAATCCTTCATACCTCTTTCCTTTAGAACTTGGTATAAACACATATGTGCGCACTTTTGAAATATACCTTTCTGAAATATCAAGCTTCTCTTCAAATAGAATTCTGGAACCTTATCCTGACCAGGAACATCCTAACAGGAACTTTCTCCAAATATTCTTCTTGTTCCTTCTTCTTTCAAAGCTAGAACATAAAGAGAACCTGACAAAGGAAATATAGGAATACCTGAAATAGGAATACCTGTAGGTATGACTCTGCATTCTTTTACATATGGCTTGAAAATAAGTCTTCATGTTTCATCACCCCCCTGGATGACTTAACACTAGTATCCAGTATTCTTCAAATTATATCAGACTTTATGAAATCTGGAACATCTTCCTTCATAAATCTGATCTTCAGTGATCAATACCTGTATCTGAAACAAAATCTCTGAATCCTTTTTATTAGCATTGATCAGATGCCAATAGCTTTCCATGTCATTCCTCAGCTTTCCAAATTATAGAATAAGGTTAGCTGATCCTAACATAACAAAACCTTGCTGAAAGCTTTATAGGATTCATAAGCTTCAGTAACATAACAAGTATCTTCTATCTCTCTGCAACACAAATCTGATAGAATCTGAATCTTTGACTTATTTCTTCCAATGTTAAGAATCTTCACAAACAAAGGATAGACAACTGAATCATAAATACTCAAGATCATACAAGATCAATCAAGATCAATGATCTTTCTTGTGTAGAATCTGCTCTTATCAAACCTTCATGACTGAATGTTGGATTTACTTCCTGAATGTCTTCAAGTGTCCATGCTTCTTAAAAAGTTTCTTTTCTTCAAACAAATCCTTCAAGGAATATCCAATTCCTACTTGAAACATAAGTGTACTGGGTGAAATGTGATACTTCATAACTTTCATATTTTACCCGGGTGAAATGTGATAGTACCTGCTTGATTTTCTTTTGGCTAACTCCACTTTCAATCAAGTGTTAGGATTTGATGGAACACCTTTTTGAATACAAACATGTATCCAAAAGTCAAGACAATCATAAAAAGTAGATTCTTCAACTGACTGGTACATCAACAAGTCTGAATTTTCTGAAGTTTCTGAAAGTACTGAATATGAGGTAACCTTTTCCAAACATAAAACCTCAACCCAAGTCTTCAATATCTGCTACAAAAAACTCTTTTACCTCAAGAGTTAGATAAAGAAGAAATATACTTCTCTGGAACTTGTCATATACCAAGTAGCTTTGTATTGACACTCCAAGAATTCTTTGAGGGAACATATAAGCTGCCTGCTTAAAAGCTTCATAACTCATATACATATGAGTCAAAACATATATCTGCTGCTTTTCTTTCTCTCAATGCAATTCTTTGTCAAATCTACTAAATCATGACCAAGTGTAATGCAAAACAAGAAACTGCTTCTTCTTTAAACAAGATGTTCTCGTAGACTTGTCTTTGGATGTAGAGGATAAAATAGGAAAAGTATATGGAAAATATATGAGAAAAGGAAGTCTTACTTTTCTTTTGGAAATGATGAACTTTCTTCTTCTGCATCTTTCTTCCACCTGATGATGTCAACATTTTCAAACTTCTCTTCCATACCTTTTGTTCTCTTCATCTTGAAGTAGCAAACACTCTTGACTTCTTCAAATGAACTTTTCTCTTCCTCTAATGCTAAGAGTAAGAGATAAAACAAACATGGTATATAAATGGAAGTTGAATATAGAAACATGTTTTATCATCTCCTCATATCTCTGAATCAAAATTCTGCTTCAAATGTCTGAAACGACTAAATTCACCAATCGTTGTCTGAATGATGAATTGCCCTTCTAGAGTTACCTTCTCTAGATACATTTGTACCTTGATATCCAACCAACTTACAACAGAAAATTGGCTGAAAACAAAACTCATCTCATCTCTACGCTTGTCTTCTTAGATGAACTTTCTTGCCATGAAAGAGATCTCTGAAAATTCTCTAGAAAAACCTCTAGATACCTGTTTTGATGTAGCCTTTAACTTTCAAAAGATGAAAGTGTATAAAAGTATTCCTTGAATCTCTTCAAATCTCTTCATAACTGCTCTTCTAAGATATGACCTGCAAGTGATAATCTGATAGTAGAAACTGATACCTGTGATTTGATGTTGATCTGATTTCTTCATCTTCTCTAAACCATTGTTCTTCCTTGAATTTGAAGTAGTCTTCTCTTCATCAAGTCTGGGTCTTCAAACAATACTTTTGTAAAGTATTTGCGTACTCTTCAAAAATATTCGGCTGCTAACAGATCATCAACTTCATACTCCACACTGATGAATGTAACTGAAGTGTCTAATTCTCAAATCTCTACTCATCTAGATTAAGTGTGTATGTCAAATGTCAAATATTAGAAGATGCTTTCAAATCATATGTTGTAAATCTGGAAGTCTGGGAACCTGGGCTTATGAATGAGCCTTAATGCATTGATGCCAAAGATCTAAACTTCTGTAACCAAAACCTTAGTGCTCTGATAGCAAATGTTGGAAGGAAAGAGGTATGAAGGATTTAAAGGATGAAGACACGATGACATCATAGATATTTGACTCATATTTTAGTTGATTTCAATTGAATTGAGTTGATTTGACTTGAGTACAGTCAGAGATGAACCAACAGTGTTCATAATGCACTAAGTTGTGAGTTGTCAGTCACAGGTTCCAGGATTCAGTTCCTTACTTTATTTAGTGTATTTACATGACGCAGCAGAAGTACGTTGAGAAACCTTTCTTGGAAGGTAAATGCAAATATGTGGATCCCAGTGTATGTTTTCAGGTTTTTGAAGACAGAAGATAGCAGGTTCAGAGATAATTCATGCTATATTTTTTGTCAAGCAGTGATTGCTTGATGTGTACACTATTGGATATCTAGTTTGCATATTTTCTCAGGTATTATGGTTCATATTTAGCAAGTTCATATTTTTTGAAGGAAAGTCAAATTCAGGTTTGAAGGTCAGTGCGGGAGTACAAGCTTGAAGCTTATAATAGTTTGCAGCTTATGAAGTTTGCAGATTCAGTCCAGGTTGTACCAATATGACATTGCAGGGGGGATTGTTGGAATCAATATCCTATTGGACAAACAATGTCTCAATAATTTAGAGCATGTGTAGTAGACTTTTCTACTTCCTCTACAAGTTATTTCACAAGCAGACGGTCGCGCACAGGATCTGTAGCGTCTCTGTTCACTCCCTTGAACAAGAGATGACCTCCTCTCCATGAGCTAGAGTGTGAGCACACCCTTCATCTTCCCCAAGAAGAACTCCGTAGCTGCTCCTCAACATGCTTCAAGATAGCACCATGGCTGCCCCATGTGCTAGAAGAAACACCACCTCTATTGAGGTCCAAGCTCTAGAAAGCTTGTGTTGATCCTAGGTGAAGGATGAATAGAAGTGAGCCCAAGCACTTGTTATATAGTATTTGATTAGACTCCAAAAGCACCTTAAAAAGTAAAACGACTACGATCGCTCTTGAATAAAGCAAACTCTATCGTGATCGTCACTTCGAAAAAAACATCCAATTGCACGTTCGTTGATTTATCAAAAGCATAAAGCTAAAATAAACTTCCGCGCTGCTGTTGTTGGACTCGGGACTCGAACCCTCGTAATGTTGGTTGGAAGGAATTTTGCTTATCCATGGCGCCGTCGGTAGGCCCTTAGGCTCATGTCACAGGTCCATGGTTCCATAGTTCCAGTCATGTACAACATTAATTCCAGCAATCTTTCATATTGACAAAACATGAACATACCACAACTTAATCATACAAATGATGAGATAAAGATAGAGAAAGAATAGACGACATGTGTAAGGTGTTACGTAAGCCATCGCTTACTCATAGTATCATATATACCAATGTTCAATGTACAATGTGGGAGCAAAGTTCTCAACCATTCTATGTGATGAGAAATAGATGAATGAGTGAACGTACAATGTAACAAACATATTCAGATGTGTGGGCAGTAATCTGAATATACATGAGATGTGTGACCTTATAGGTTATAGAAGAGTGAATATGAGTGACTGAATGAGGAAGGATCAGTGTGAAACTGATGGTCAACAAACCTACATCTAAACTTAGGCTATGGAGGACCCTAAGTCAGATACGTGTGTGAAAAGATCACATACTTATAAAGTAGCATAGAATGCTAACAAGATTGTTGCCGGAAATCCTCAAACTCATGTGAACACACCTTCTCAAACACCTTATAAAAATATGCATAAAGCATATAAGTACTGATTCTCTTGTACCTATGCCGAATAGGACTTCTTCTGATATGAACGCCACAGCCTCCATAAACTTCAAGTAGTACCTGTGTGCATAAAGAGAATATGTACCTGAATACTTAACATAAGATGTGAATCTTATGTTAATCTCCATCTAATGTCTTTGAAGTAGCCCGACATCTTCTTGTAGAAGACAATCTTCAACCTAATATCTTCCTGTAGAAGATAATCTTCAAAATCATGTAGATGGTCCCATCCAATGTCTTTGAAGTAGCCAGACATCTTCTTGTAGAAGATAATCTTCAACCTAACATCTTCTTGTAGAAGATGATCTTCAAATACATCATGTAGATGGGCGATCCTCACCATCAAGCTGCTAATAATCAAGTCTTCTTGCCATGAACAAGAGATGACCTCCTCTCCATGAGCTAGAGTGTCAGCACACCCTTCATCTTCCCCAAGAAGAATCACCAAGAAGAACTCCGTAGCTGCTCCTCAACATGCTTCAAGATAGCACCATGGCTGCCCCATGTGCTAGAAGAAACACCACCTCTACTGAGGTACAAGCTCTAGAAAGCTTGTGTTGATCCTAGGTGAAGGATGCACTACAATGAGCCCAATACTCTCCTTATATAGTAGTTTATGTAGCCTTGAAAAGCAGATAATAAATCACTTTTCTCAAAGAAAGCCACGATCGTAGAACGAGTAAAAAAACTTCGTGATCATCTTCGTCCGTCGTCTGAGTTCCAAAAGCTAATTTCGTGGATTGCTGTTTCAAAAAGCTACGCGCTACGCTGCTGCTGGAGACGAGTTTTGAACCCTCGTGGTCTGGATGAGAGTACCACGATTTAACCAACCCACCAATCGTCGTTTGGTGTACAAGGAGTATAGTAAAGCTGTACATATGCTATAAATTCTGGACAAAATTGACCAATCCTTGACCAATGGGACATTGTTTTCCAACAGACCATTGGAAGGGAAAATATCTACAATAGGAAAACAAATATCTTGTAAAACAAAAACAACTTAAAATGGTTAAAGAGCATTGTTAAACTTCACTTATAGTAAAGTGAAGTTTAGCAATGCACATGATTGTTTAGCGCCAGGTCCTAAGCACTCTATAGATTCTGAACTCTTGCAAACCAGCCATGTTTTCTTAGTTTGAAACTGAGAATATGACCTTTCCAATGGTTTTTTGTATCATCCTTTTTAGCTCACTTGACTTTATGGGCACCTCTACAACTAGGAAAACTTGTAACTTTCGATTGATCAGGATACTCTAATCTAATGAAGAGGTGCAAGAAGCATGAAGATGTATAAGATTTCCATATGCATTCTTGTTGGAGACCTCTAAATATCCAAAGGCTTGATCTATATTGATTTGAGAACACCTCTATATCATTTATAGACGAAACTTTACACAAATGTTATCTTAATTTACCAAATCATTCATCAACAATTCTCTGAGTGAGGAATTTTCTTCTTCAAGAAGTCTGCTTCAGATTTAGACTTCATTACCTGCACATATCTTTAGATTTCTTCAATATAATTATATACATACCTCCTCAATAACTTTGCACAATCATATCAACCATTAGACCTTCAAAAGAATCATTAAACCTTTTATTTGATCTTTAAGATCAAGGGTATGTTAGAAACTGTCTTCCTGAACAAGCGACTTTGACATAGTGAACTTCTAAGGTTGATTTCTCATAGCACAAGTCCCATTTTGCTAAATGCTTTTAGGCATAGCTTCCTTACCTTCTAACTTAGATTTTGAATGCTCACTTATCAAAGACTTTACACTGTGCACTGAGATCCAAGCAAAACATTGACACAAAAAAGTGCACTACACTGAGAGGTCTACCTGCAGACTTTACATACACATGTTACTATTGATCATACTCACAACATGAAAGAAATTAGACCATGAAACTTTGAACATAGCTTCATTAGCTTCTAGATTAGATGTATACAAAAGATTTCCTTATCCACATGATCAAGCTGAGAGAAATCAGAGAAAGGCTCGATGCTAACTTCTGAATATAACTCTCTACACATATATCTCATGGACACTTAGCTTCTAATGACTCTCTCACTTATTTCTTTACATCATTGACTTATATACATATGTTTCTAGACTCATCCCATGTCTATTACATTACATCTTATCATTCTAGTGATCATATATACTCATACTACAAGAATTTTCATCTATAATGTACATATGTTTACAAGCAACATTTCTGAGATCTCTTCACTATCTTCAATGACCTCTTTGACTTCATTCTGATTCTTGACTTGCTTCAAACTCTTTATAATCACCAATTTGGGATTGCTTTGTTCCAACAACTCCCGCTCAATCACTTATTGTGATTATTCCATTCTTCTTTATTCCTGCCATCTCTTTAAACTTTTGTAGCTTAGGTCCATCTAAGCTTTTTGTCAACATATGTACAACTTGATTTTTTGTTGGAGTATACAATACTTCAATCTCCTTATCAAGTACCTTTTCTCTCAAGAAATGATACTCAATCTCTATGTGTTTAGTCCTGGCATGAAAAACAAAATTAGCTGCCAAATATAATGAACTCATATTGTCTCCAAAAATAATTGGAGTACTTTGATTAGTTCCAAAGCTCTTCAACAAGGTCTTTAACCATATCACTTCTTTTGCAGCCTCTACCATTCCTTTATACTCAGCTTCTATGGATGATAAAGCAACTGTATGTTGCTTCTTTGCACAACAAGAAAATAACTTATCTCCAATGTAACAGAGATAACCATGAGTAGACCTTCTATCATCTGAATCATTTGCCCAATTTGCATCACTAAACACTTTGATTCTTGTGTCAGAAGTAAAACCATGATACAAACCTTCACTCAGAGTTCCCTTGATATATCTGATTACCCATTGAGGCAATCCAATGAGTCTTCTTTGGACAATGCATAAATTGTGATAACACACCCATTGCATTCCCAATTCTGCTTTCCTTTAGCTTCTTCATATGTGATTGGATCTTCTTTTGTCTTCACAATATAAGCATAATCTTTTGTTGTTAAGAAAGATGTATCATAGCTATACCTGATAGGTTCTTTCCTTTCTCTCAAAGATCTTTTGGCCTTTGCACTTTTTGAAGTCTCAACCACATTTGAATCTGGATGAAATCTTGGCCCATCTTCAACATTACCCTGCAATTTATTTTTACAATCAACATCATGAATATCTTCTTCAAACACTTTTACTTTTGTCTTCTCTTTCCTTTGAACTTCTTCAACATCTGCATAATCATTTGTTGACCCTATATACCATGTGTTTTGCTCATCAAATGTAACATCTTCTGTAACAAGAAATTGCTTTGTAGATGGACTCCATAATCTGTAACCCATCTGTCGATCATCATACCCAATAAACACATACTTCTCTGCTTTGGGTTCTAGCTTATGTCTTAATTGTGAAGGAACATAAGCATATGCTAAACATCCAAATGCCTTACAATGATGAAGAGTAGGTTTCTTACCCCACCATGTTTCATGAAGAGAGAAGTCTCAGCCACATTTGACTCTGGATCAAATCTTGGCCCATCTTCAACATTGCCCTACAATTTATTTTTACAATCCACATCATCAATATCTTCTTCAAACACTTTTACTTTTGTCTTCGCTTTCCTTTGAACTTATTCAACATCTGCATGGTCATTTGTTGACCCTATATACCATGTGTTTTTCTCATCAAATGTAACATCTTTTTTAACAAGAAATTGCTTTGTAGATGGACTCCACAATCTGTAACCCATCTGTCAATCATCATACCCAATAAACACATACTTCTTTGCTTTGGGTTCTAGCTTATGTCTTAATTGTGAAGGAACATAAGCATATGCTAAACATCCAAATACCTTACAATGATGAAGAGTAGGCTTCTTACCCCACCATGCTTCATAAGGTGTTCTTCCATCCAAAGCTTTACAGGGTAGCCTATTCACAAGGTATGTTGTAGTGTTGATAGCTTCAACCCATAAGTAGTTTGGACAATTCTTCTCTTTCATCATTGATCTTGCAAACTCTACAAGAGTTCTATTTCTTCTTTCTGCAACTCCATTTTGTTGAGGGGAGTACCTGCAAGTTACTTCTCTTTTTATACCTACATTCCACAAATAATCATCAAGCTCTTTAGAAAAATACTCTCCCTCTCCATCTCATCTCAACCTCTTGAGCTTTTGTCTTGTAATCCTTTCTGCATAAGCATGATAATGCTTGAATTTCTTGAACACTTCTGATTTGTCCTTGATTACATATAAAGTAATCCATCGGGTTGCATCATCATCAAATAACACATAATATCTGGATCCATTTATGCTATAGTCCCTTGAAGGACCCCACACATCTATATGAACCAACTCAAGCATGTTTGAATACTTGTATCCTGATTTATTGTATGAACTTTTGTGTGCTTGACCTAATTGAGAAGCTTCACACTTGTACACCATATGTTGATCTTCAACATTTGGCAATCCAAGCACTACATCATTCTTTGACATTTCCTTTATGGCTCTCTTATTTAAATGACCTAACCTTTTATGCCATAGGTCTAACTCAGACATCTTTTGACTTCCATAAGTAAACAGTGCATGTCCCACATTACCTTGGGCTTTGAGAGTAAAAAGTCTTCATTCTTTTTTTCTTGCAATAATGCTTCTATATCCCTGATTTGGATCTTGCACATAAACACCATCATTTGTGAATCTGACTTCATATCCCTTCTTCACAATTTGTCCTACACTTATCAAGATTTTAGGAATAGTGGGAACATAAAGTACCTTGCTTAAGAGTGTACTTCCACTCTTTGTCTTCACTGATCCAATGCTTTCCACTTTATGCTTGATGTTATCTCCTGTTTGAACTCTATGTCCACTCACCTTTGCTTCCGTATCAGTCATCAATGATATATTGCCACTGAGATGATTGCTACATCCTGAGTCAATATAAAACACCCTTTGATCTCCTCCTACTGCTTCATGTGTTGCATTCAAGATAAGAGTCATGTCATCCTTTTGATCTGATGCATAATTATAGTATTTGTTGTTGTAGGACTGAGATTGAAAGCTTCTACCACCTCCTCTAGCATATGATGTCCTACCACCTCTTCCTCTGAAGTTACCTCTTTGATTTCTGCCTCGTCTACCTCTTTGATTGAAACTCTGATTATGACTTCCACCATTTTGATTGTTATGCCAACAATCATTTGCCAAATGATTTGTTCTACCACAAATCCAACAAGATTTAGTATTACCTTTGTTCTTACCTCCTCTTCCTTTACCTCTGAAATTCATCTTTCCTCTTGTAAAATTGGCTTGGCTTGAAGGTCCTTCATCATCAATTGACTACTTCCCTTTGCCATTCTTTTTGTTATCCTTGGAGTGCATAGCTTGACTTTCACTCCTATCATTATCTCCCTTAATGTCCTGCTCAAAAGTTAGCATGGGTCCTAGCAATTGATTAAGATCAAGAGTAAAGTGATCTAGTGACAATTATATGGAAAATATGAAAGGTTTCCATTTCTCATCTCCTCTCAAGCCTGTAAGCATTTGTCTTACCAACTTATCCTCTTCAATATCTTCATCTACTGCTCCCAAGCTATCTGCAATATCCTTCATCCTTGCTACATAATCAGAAATTGATTGTGAGCTCTTCTTCTTGAAGGTTGTGAACTCAGCCCATAATGAGGACTTCCTTGACTTGGTTGTATTTTAGAAATGCTCTTCCAAAGCATTCCACACATCTGTTGCACTTTCTAATCCTCTAATGTGAGGTAGAAGATAATCATTTACAGCCATGTAAATGATGCTCCTAGCTTGAGCATCCTTCTTCATCTAGTTCTTCAAACTTGCAAGCTCTTCCCTAGTTGGAACACTAGGATCTTCAAACTCGGGCTTTTCTTCTTCTCCTATGATGAATGCCATCAAACTTTGCTCATGTAGTGTGCCTCCATCCTCGTGGACCAAGTTGGATAGTTCTCCCTATCTAGCTTATCAATCTGCAAGCTTTCTCCCATCTTTGATCTTCTGTGTCTCCAATTACTAAGATTTATGGTGATATAATGTACCTTTGATATGAAGCTTGAATCCTTCTTGATCCTTTGAACTCGTGCTTTATTTTTCTTCAGGTTTTCTTCCAAGCTTTGATCTTGTCCTCCTTCAATTTGAAGAGACTTTAATGTCTGCAACAGTCGAAACTTCCAATGCTCTTTACTTCACTTATATTGAACCTTTTGCTCTGATACCACTATTGGAGACCTATAAATCTCCAAAGGCTTGATCTATACTGATTTGAGAACACCTCTATATCAGTTATAGACCAAAATTTACACAAATGTTATCTTAATTTACCAAATCATTCATGAACAATTCTCTGACTGAGGACTTTTCTTCTTCAAGAAGTCTGTTTCAGATTTAGACTTCATTACCTGCACATATCTTTAGATTTCTTCAATCTTATGATATAAGTACCTCCACGCTACCTTGCACAATCATATCAACCACTAGACCTTCAAAAGAATCATTAAACCTTCAATTTGATCTTTAAGATCAAAGGTATGCCAAAAATTATCTTCCTGAACAAGCGACTTTGACATAGTGAACTTCTAAGGTTGATTTCTCACAGCGCAAGTCCCGTTTTGCTAAATTCTTTTAGCCATAGCTTCCTTACCTTCTAACTTAGATTTTGAATGCTCATTCATCAAAAAATTTACACTGTGCACTGAGATCCAAGCAAAACATTGACACAAAAAGTGTGCTATACTAAGAGGTCTACCTACAGACTTTACATACACATGTTCCTATTGATCATACTCACAACATGAAAGAAATTAGACCATGAAACTTTGAATATAGCTTCATTAGCTTCTAGATTAGATGTATACAAAAGATTTTCTGATCCACGTGATCAGGCTCAGAGAAATCAGAGAAAGACTCGATGCTAACTTCTGAAGATAACTCTCTACACATCTATCTCATGGACACTTAGCTTCTAATGACTCTCTCACTTATTTTTGTACATCATTGACTTATATACATATGTTTCTAGACTCATCCTGTGTCTATTACATTACTCCTTATCATTCTAGTGATCACCTATATTCATAGTGCAAGAATTTTCATCTATAATGTACATATGTTTACAAGCAACATTTATGAGATCTCTTCACTATCTTCAATGACCTCTTTGACTTCATTCTGATTCTTGAATTGCTTCAAGCTCTTTATAATCACCAATTTGGGATTGCTTTGTTCCAACAATTCCTTCTTGATGGAAACTAATATTCTACAAAATAGACAAATAATTGAATAAAATTTGAAAAACGTAACATATTTTTTTGCATACATGGGTTCTGCATAGTCGTCATGAAGAGCTTTGAATGTTCCTATTAAACATTCAACATGTTGTCACTCTTGAACATTGGAAGGAAAAATATCCGCAATAGGAAAACAGAGATCTTGTAAGACTAAAAAAATTGAAAATGATTAGAGAGCATTGTTAAACTTCACTTATAGTATGAAGGAAAATGCACATGATTTTTTAGCACCAGATCCTTAGCATTGTATAGATTCTGAAATCTTGCAAACCACTCATGTCTTCTTAGTTTGAAACTGAGAATATGACCTTTCCAATGGTTTTTTGTATCATCTTTTTTAGCTCACTTGACTTTATGGGCACCTCTACAACTAATAAGCATATTCACCCAATCATTTATCTGCACAGAAAGAGGTTTCCATAAGGAGCACTCTTTTCTATTGTAAACATGACATGAGGCTACACGATTGGAAGGACAACAAGAAGTAGAAGCCATTCGAACACTTAGAGAAATAATAGAGAATGCTCAAAGCAGGAAACTGAGACTCACAAACTTTGCAAGTATTTATAGACAATAAATTTTGATGTATACATGGAAAATCGAGACTCACAAGCTCTTGATTTGATGTATCAAGTGTGTTTGAAAAGTCATAGAATTTTGTTAAACCAAAAATATTTCTTATCTTCAAAAATCTTTTCTTTCTTGGAAATGTAAAGATTTGCATTGTGTGGTGTGCAAAAATATCCATTTTCATATGAAAACAAAAAGTTGTACACTGAGTACAAGAAATTCCATTGCCTTGGTGGTGCTTTTAGAGCATATCTACTAGAAAGAAACCTTTCCTTGTAGGATTAAAAGAGACAAGAATGTTATATTCTTGTACACAAGGAAAGCCCCTATTTGCTGATTTTGTTAATCCGATGTTAGTAAATGGCCCCTTTTCAATCGTTTTTTCCCTAATGTTGTATGCATTGTAGTTAACTAGCTCATGTACCTAGCTTTTGAATCAAATGAAGGAAGCCTGATTTTGAGTTGGATTTCTTTGTGCTTTACTCTCAATTTTTGTTAGCCATGTCTCTTTCTCTCATTTTGGGTAGTGTAGTGGAAATGTTTTCTTTTCAGTTGTTGTTAATGTTTCCACTTCATATTCAATCCCTTTGTAATTATCATGGCCTCATTGGTAGGGAGTATAGCCCTATGGAACACTTTCAACAATGAACACACACATAATGCACGCGCATGCACACACACACACACACACACACATATATATATATATATATATATATATATATATATATATATATATATATATATATATATATATATATATATATATATATATATATATTACACACACGCATTGAAGTAGCTACGAAGTGCTCCTATATGTATCTTCTTGGCCTCTTTTCAAAGTCTTTTTACCTTTAAATTGGTACAATAGACCTTTTTATCTACGTTTGTGGTCCTGTATATACTCAAGGCACTCGTTAATCATGTGTGTACTCTTTTCTACATCTCTTTATCTTTACTCTTTTTCGCCTCTTTACTCAATCTCTCTCTTTCATACACTCTTTTTCTTACACGTTCCCTCTCTCTCTCTCACATACACACACTCACACACACACACACTCTAGCTCGGTTTCTCTCGCTCACTACCACTCACCACCTTTTGCACTCTTTCTCACACTAGCCCACACACATTTGCACACTTTCTCCCACATACCAACTCAGACACACAATCACTCTTTCATAGACACTCAAGCCTTCACATGCACAATCACACACTGACTTTCTCTCAAAGTCCATTTTTCCTTCTCTTCCTAGAACTCTCTTTATTTCTCCCCTAGTGTCTCTCTCACCCACTCATTCAATTCCCTCCTATTCCCACCCTTCATCTACCTCTCCTTCTTCTCTTCTTCTCTTAGCCCTTTTTTTTTACTTGTTATCCTCTACTTTCTTTGTCTCCTTTTCTTTTTTCTACCTCTCTCTCTCTCTCTCTCTCTTTGTTTTTAAGTTCTTCCCCTATCATGCTCGTTTCCTCTGCTCTACACACCACTACCTACTCGTGAGCATAAACAAACATGCATGTGCCGTGTTCAATCCATCATACACACACTCAAACATGCACACTCAAATAAATTGGGACAGTCACAATAAGATAAGCAACCAATCAATCACTTACACTCAAACTCACTCTGAAAGTGTCTTGTACACTCAGGAAAACAAACATTTCCACACACCCAATCGATCAATTAGAAAATTTGACACAATCACTCAACCACAAATGCACTCGCACAATCACATTTTATTGCACTCACATTTTATTACCCAAGCACATTAATACCCATCTTTAGATAATCACAATGAGATAAGAAGACAATCAAGACAACTCAAATACCCACAAAATCAAACACGCATAGTCATACCCTCATGTGTAGCTGCATTCAGCTTTTGTGCACACCAAAGTCCTATCCTTCCCTCATGTTACATGAGAGTACGACATATATCTATTAGTGCCTTTAAATCTCTTCCCTTTGTTAGACCATTCTCTTGATTTTTTTTTTCTTTCTCTCAATATCCTTGTCATCAAACCCCCCTCTCGTTCTCTCGGATCTACACCTATAGAGTATACAATTTATAGATCACCATTTCTTTTTAATAGGCAAGAGCTACATTTTTTTTTCTTTTTTTTCCCTTTTAGCCTAGTTCGTGCACATGCAACAACACCATACGAGCTCATGCTGACTTAATAGCAGGTGACACACTTGATTGGATCTCACTTTTTTCTTTCAATTTTGTGCAACACACCAAACATTTTTTTCCTACTCAATGATATATGGAAAGAATCCCGTAGTATTTTATGGTCAACTATGATAGTATCAATAATTCATTTATAAAGTGCTAATAGCTCTCCACCTATTGCATCTTATTAGACAATCTATTGGTAGAGGTTGAACTAGCTTTAGGGAAAACTCAATACATATTTAGACTAGATACAAGTGAGAATGTCATGCAATCGCCTCTCTTCATAAAATTCAATAGAATGCATCATGCATTGAAGTGATTAAAAACCATTCCTTCTAGTAGCTTTGAAAACAATTTTTTTTTAAGACCCTCAATTTCAATGAAAGACATCTTTCCACTTGGAATTCCTTTAGTTTGAGCATCTGTTTGTATTTTTTCAAACAAGATATCTTCAGTTTGAGAAAACCTCAACTTCTAGGACAACCTCATTTTAAAATCCATCCATTGAAACCAATACTAGAACAAATGATAGAGTACAGAGAAGCAACTACACATTATACTATGAGCTTCTCATGAGACACACAAGTATCGGACTCAATACAAGTTTAGTTCATTAATGAGTGTAAATGAAAGGGCTAATTTTATGTTGATGCCCCTTGGAATGGAGGAGGTCTTCATGTTTAGCCTTTCATATGCTTTTGTGGACATAACTTAGGACCTCTATTAGTTATGGATGAGTCATAGATTGTATCTTCTTTTTAATGCCACAACCACAACATGTGCATTGGGACATATTGCCAGGGCTCAAGATGCAATAGGGTTATAGTAAAGGTTTCTTGATGTCGATATCTTTCTCAAAGATGCCTATCTCATTGTTGCCACCCAGTGAAACAATATGACACACCTCCAAAAGTGCTACTCTCTCTATTACAAAGCTGCATAGTTTTTCTTCATTGCACAATGACTCTAAGAAACCACCAAGCCAATAGCCACCAATTTCATTGTGGGAGACATACCATATATATATGTTGCATATTAGAATTTTATGTCACAACTACCAAATAATCCAAATAATTTATATAGCAGCCTCAACATTGCTCGAACTCCTTGATTGATTGAATGTAGCAAGGCACTTGTTCTCCTCATGCATGAGTTGGTCTCCATCTCGGCATAAAACTCCTCCTTTAGCACTCTTGTGCACTTTCACAATAGAAAATCCAAGCCCTTTGTCTCCCTAAGGTTTACTTCTTTTGATAGTGTTCCTCTAGCACGATGGTGAGAACCACATTAACAAGCTCTACCTCCTTAATGTCAATCCACGGAAAAGATAGGAGTGATATGAAGATCGTGAATATGAGATGAAGTGAGAGTGATGGTGAGAAGCGTAGAGATGCACACACACATACACACACACAACGAAGAGACAAGCAAGACACAATGGAAGGTAGGAAATCAACTCTATTACTCAAGAACACTCTTACAAGCTCAAAATAGCTCTAAGCTCTTCTCTACTCAAACAAGCTAACCTGAAAAATGAGCTCTCTAGCTCTTTTTATAGATTCTAGACTAGTTTTGACCGGTTTCACATCTAGTGATCAGCATAGTTAAAAAATAGGTTCTAGGTGCTATTTGAAAGGGTAAACGGTGTCTAAAAATAGCCAAAATTGGTAGACTCACTCTACCTAAGCTCCTCAAGCTCGAGGACTCCTCGGCTTGCACAAAATGGAGCTACAAGTTACAAAAAGGGTTTTTCTATGTTACATATGGTACAAAAGTGATGAAAATCACTGTTGGAGGTTTTTGAAAAGTATTTATAAAACATAATTCTTTGAAAAATGATTCGATTGGCTCCCCACTACTTCGTTGTGCTCTGTCTTCACATGCTTCCGTGCCACCTATGCCTCTGGCTACTGCCAACACCCCCCTCCCTCTCGCCTCTGTCATCCTTGACAGAACCTGGTTGTGAGGTCTGTCGAATATAATTCTGGAGTAGTTCTTGAGCGAGGGTGTGTTTTGATATGTGAATTCCTAGGGCTAGATCTGCCTCGAGTTTCTCCCAATCAATGGGTTGCGGTTCATCGGATGGTGGGAGTCGATAGTGCGTAGAATATACCATTTTTTCACAGGCAAATAATTGAAGCAAATGTGTGGTCCTACTGATGAACACTTCGGAGTGATACTCCCAAAAACCTGTGGTGAACATTTCTTCGAAGGTCTGCTTATAGCACGCCGATAAGTATTTAATTCGACAGTGCCAGGCATAACACACCCGGAGCGATGGTGTCGTGCTCATGTCATATGCTAGATCTTGGTTGCCATGCTCGAAACCCGGGGTGTTCACATGTGGTGCCTTGACGCGACGGAAGACTTTGAATACCATCTACATCATGTCAAAGATTTTGACAGCCATATGTGCTGCTACATCGTCCATATGTTTTAAACGAGGGAGCCAGTGACGAATCGTTGCCATCATGTATCCAATTGTTGGTGGTCCGCGAGTTGGAATGAAGTACGGGTAGTTGAGCCAATCCTGGTATTGCTTGTTGTTCTGTACTTTAATGGCGAATGCCTTCAAGGAGCGGTGACGTGGCACTGGTCCCCAACATGGGTTGTACTTTAAGTGTAGTGGTGCCTTGGCCCAAGTACTCATCATCTCTGTATATTCTTGTAATAAATCCTTGCACCAAGAGATTTCTCCTCACTGCGCATCTAGTGGCAAATCTTCAGGCTCAAATTGGGTCGCATGAGAGGGTTTTTTGCCTGTTTCTTTTTATATGGCCAGTTGATATTATGCCATTAACATAAAATATGGTTTGTATTGCAGCTCATGCCCAGATATGTATCTGCGAGGGGCCAAATGAGAAAAGTTGGGGATTGTAAAATTCGTTCTTCAATCATTGCCATTGCATGTAACTGAGCTTCTACACGTGTTGAGTGGGTTCTTCCAAGTTATGCAATCATCTTCATCCATGCGGGGGTGGGAAGTTCAAAAGTCATCTGGCCTTCGGCCGTGACTCGTCCGACTGGGATGGGTTGGGGTTCATATGCTCCTTCAAAAGTATCCTCCACCGGGATAGTCATTGTTTCTTCCTCTGCTGGTGGTTCCGGTGGGGAGTCTGGCCTGGGGGTGCTTTATATACTGCTATCCGTGATTGAAGAGTTGCTACCTGGGCCCGTAATGCGTTGAGTTCCTCTAAGATCTGAGCAGAAGGGTCCACAGGAGCTGGTGGTCCTTGCTCTAGAGGTGCTCTTAATTGGAGCAATTTGTGGTCTTTTTTGAGCTTCTAGAACTCCTCGTTCATGTTGTCGTATTCATCTAGCAATCTGACATGATCATCTAGTAACATTTTCATATAATATGAAGGAACAACGTTAAAGCGACTGGGGCTCAACGGTTGGTCTGGTTGATCTAGAGCATCTTCCAAATTCTCTCTGTTCTATTCTTATAGATATTGATTTTCTTCTTTAGCTGCTGCCAAGTGGCATCTGAGCAGTTCCATGTTCCTAGTAAGTGTTGCATTGCGAACAGTCTGCGCCCTTAACAAGTTGTCTATGTCAGTGATGGCCTCTTTGGTCTTTTCTTCACTTTATAGTTCAAGTTTATGATATGTCTCTCGTAGCTCTTGCTAGCGGGTGTTTAGTGAGGCATTCTCGATGGATAGGGAATTGAGCTTCGACTGTAAATCGTTGGTTGTCTTCTGCAGCGTTTGGTAACTAGTTCCAAGAGATGTAAATTCATCTCTCACTTGAGTCATGCAAGTCAACATCTGACGAAATGTGGTGTCTATAGTGGGTGATAATATTAATTGGTGTGCTAAATGAAGATGTGGTGGGTGTGGGTGTTGATGCAAAGGGTAAGGGAAATGGGGAGGGAAATGTGGATGCAGTGGTGATTGTGGAAAACATTGAGGTGCCTAAATATGGTGGTGTCATGAAGGACGTGAGCGGTGGTGCAGTGGGTGGTGATATATCCATGTCACTGGATGTGGTATCAAGTGTGGTGACCATGAATAGTGTAGTGGGGTGACAGTGAGTGTGTGCGTGGGTGTAAATACCGGATTTACAAAAGTTGAAGAGTAATTTATAGAGGGGTTCTCTTGTACTGCTTGGTGGAGAGGAGAAAGAGGAAATGCGGTGGGTCGGGGAGGTGAGACGGAAAAGGTCAATGGAGGTGGAAAGGGAAATAAGGGTCTTGGAGGTGTGGGGAAGGATGGGAAGGATTGATGGAGAAATGGACGGGATAGAAAGGTGGATGTCCGAGGAGGAAAAGCGGGTTGGGTGGGTGTAGGAAGTGTGGGAGGAATGGAGGTGAGGAAGGCTTCTGCTACTTCACTGTAGAAGGAGGTGGATGTTCTGGGAGAAGGAGGGTGTATGGGGGATACTGGATGGATGGGAGGTGAGAGAGGAGTGGTTGGGGTGGTGGGTACTTCGGTCACAGCAGTGGTATGTACAATAGTAGTGTGGGGTGGGGAGTCGACGAGGATAGCTTCTTCGGCCTTAGATTGTTCAGGAATTAGGCGTGCTTCCCTGGCCTGTTGGGATGCCTGAGCACCTGTCGGTACACGAATGTATTCACCCAGTTTTGATAATAGTCGTACTCGTCGGGGATCAAATTGCGGAAGTGGTTTTCTTTGTAAATATCTTAATGTTTCGTTAAATCCCACTGATTTAACAAGTTCCCTGAAGCCTTTGATGTAAACTTCTTTGAAACCACCTGAGACAAGTTCTTGCTCTATGAGTGCTTGGCTCTCTTCCTCAGTTAACTTCTTACACGCCCAAACTTTTTCCATGGTGCGATATAACTTTTTGATTGTCAAGGTGTATGCCACTGCTTCAAATGTTTCGTCTTTGTGCGTGCTGGTGTCACCTTGGGTGTCGGTTTGCCATCCTTGTTCATCTGTCTGCACATTCTCTTGAGAGTCATGAGTGCCTTGGCTAGCTTCATCATCTCCCTCGTCATCATCTGTTTCTGTTCTTTCTTCTTCTGAGCTGGATACTACTTGTCCTTGTGGTTGATCTGGGGGAGTGGTCGGGTAGCTTGGACGTTCATATTCTTGAGAAAAGAGTTGTCCTTCTGAAAACTGAAATTCACTTGAAAACACATCCTGCATCTCGAAATCGAATGTTGTGTCCGTTGGTTCTGCTTCCAGGTTGGGTATCAGAAAAGAAAATGCTTCCGCACCAATAGTGGTGGGAACTTCTGCTGCAATGGTGGTAGGTTCCTACACTGATGTTGGTTGTGAGGTAATCACACTAGTAGTGCCTTCTGTAACGATAGGTCGTGATAATCGCATGCAAATAAGTTGTAGAGTTACAAGGGCTTCCGTTGGAGACTATTCTGGAGAGGGTTGCGGTGACGGTGATTCCCGAACTTGTAGGCATGGAATGGTTCCTCTCATGCGCTTTCCTCCTCGTCCTTTTCTAACCTTCCTAGATTTCTTTGATGTCTCTTTGAATGCTTTCAACTCCTCACTTGTCATTGCACGCTCTATTGGCAAGTCGTACGCCAAACACATATATACAATTCTCGTAAGAGCGCAGCATCCATGGATTAATTTTTTTCTTTCCCATCTATGCTAGGCTAAGTACAGCTGATCAATGATCCAGCTTGCCAGATCAACTGTTTGTGGTCCCATGCATGCCAAATACAGTCCAAACCAAATGCGCTTGTGGGGCATGGTGAATCGATATTGAGCAGGGAATGCGAAATGTTGCATACATATCCTCAATGGTTTAGAGAGCTCAGGTGTGATCGCTGAAATATCTTCCCACTTGATGACATCTCCTCGTTTCATAGGCTCGGGAATCAGCCTTTCGCGCTCTGTAGGAGTATGCATTCCATGGATCTTGATTGCAGCTCTAATCAAATCTTTTGTCAAATAAAACCTTTTGAATGGGGGGTCATTCACCAAGGATGGCAAAATGAATGTGCCTAGTAGATCCTTGTTCTCAGAAGCTGTCAAAGTGGTTACTAGATAATAGCATCTGTAGAAATCTGGTTTAGGTAATGGATCACTGAAGTATTCAGTGAAGCCAGCTCTCACCCAAACATGCTTTAAGTCTTCTGTGTTCTGTAATGCTTCAAACTCTCTTGAGAAAAACTAGTACTTGCCCCATGTACGGGTATCAAAAGTCAAATTGGCCTCAAAAAGGAAATCTGGATCCGCCAATGGGCTGCTAGACCTTGGAACAAATGAGAGTTGCGATGAATTTTTTCAATATATCCCCTCGGAGGATCATCAATTGGCATAGGTCCTGGAAATCCCTGAAATTGTGGTGGTTCAGCCGTAGGATGTGGTTCAGCTAGTAATTCGCCAATATTTGCCATGGGTACACTGGGGCTAGCTTCAGATGGTCCTTCTGCCTGCATGATGAATGATGTGAATGTGTAGCAGATCTGCTACAAAAGATTAACACATTAGTATGGAAATTAATCATGATCCCATTAAAGTGAGACTGCAATCCCTTTCCATAACCGATGTGTAACCCATGTAGCCGAGTGTTGTGATGTGGTTTTTGGAATGATTGTTGCAAAACTTATGCAAGTCTCTAGACACCTACATGCTTCAGATGATGCATACATTTTTTGATGAGATGTTATTACAAGTGATGTTGGGTTATAGTGTGTGGATTTATACAAGGTTAAGTTGTGAATGAGTTATTACAAGGGTAGTGTTTAGTCGGGATGGGAGTAATGATAAGGGGGTCGGAGAAGGTGTCTGGATACGTTTCGGTATCCACTTCCTAAGAGTTTTTGAGCGGGTGATATGTTTCTGTTGAGTGGCAAAAGGTGATATCGGATGTGGTGGTTTTGAGGGGTGAAGAGATTTCTAAGTAGTATATATTACATGGTTTGAGGGTTGAGCTATGATACACTGTTTGGGTACCCAAATCTGCGTGGGTGTGGGTCGATTCATAAGGTACTTCTTGGCAATCGAAGTCTGTCGAATGTTCGTACTCGTGGAAGAAGGTTGAAAAGGCTTTGGATATTGCTTCTGATTATGCCGTAACTTCTTCTTGTCATTGTCCTCATTGGTGAAATCTGTCGATGGTTTCTGTCCTTTTGGCACCCATATTTGTCTCGCGCTACTTGCTTTGTGATACTGATATTGCTTTCCATTTTGTGTCGTCTGAGATGGTCGTCGGTCTGGGTTCCTTCGTCATGGTTGACTCCTTTGTGGTTTAGGTGGAGAGGTCGGATGGACACTCTGCTTTGAAGGGAGGTCCAACACTTGCGAACCCCGCCCATTAGGAAGTGCTCAGTTTTGTACTATTAATGTAGGCTAGTCCGCAGTAAGTGTGGAAGGATGGGCACCGCAGGGTACCTTGCCCATGTGGCTACTGATGCAGTCCACCTGACCACTGATGTAACCCATTTGTATGCGACTGGAAGACCAGGAGAAAATCTGTTGACATCCTTTTGTCTGGCCCCTATCCATCGGCAAGCTCTCATGGGTTGACTTTGGAGGGAGCATGCTTAGCTGAGGGATTTGGCCAAATATCTTCCGGTCCTCCGTCACAAGTGTTTCATAGGGTCTAGAGTTATATACCTCAGGCGGAGTGTTGTTAGGGAAGTCAAGTGGTATCACTCGCTGCTGATCTAAGGTTCCAATCTGCAAGGAACCTTGTCTAAGATTTAGGTCCACGGAGTGATCGTATAGCCAATCTTGGCCAAGGATTAGGGGTTCTATCAGGTCGTCATCATGGCACACTAGTAGCTTCGCTGTCATGGTCACATCATGTATGAGGATAGGAAGGTCTACCTCACCCATGCAAGGGGTTTCCATGCCTCCTAGTCCTATGAGGTATGCCTCAACTGGCCGCATTTCTATTCCTGAGTCCTTATAGTGGGACCACATTAGGGAAAAAAATGAACCCTGCATGGGCCTTTTGGATTAAGGAGTGATTAGTGATGGACCAATGAGAGGAGGGTGGTGGACATAGTCTATAGCCTATAAATCACTAGGCTGCAGGGGGATGAGGGGACATGATTCCCCTATGTTCAGGTTTTTCCTCTAGAGAGAGAAAGGAATCTCGTAGCTTACCTGGGCCCAAAAATTCAAAATTTGCAAAAAGTTAAAACTCATCATAACACCATTTAATGGTTCCCCAACCACTTTTTAGGATCAAAAGTGCTATTTTTGGGTTCTAAATCAAAATCCATGCATGAACTGTAGTGAAAAAAGTGACTTTTTCAAAAATAACTCAAAATGCAACTTTCTCCCTCCAAAACCTCACATTTTCATACCCAGGTCCCAAAAAGTCATCTCTTTCCACTACTTTCTCTCCCTAGCACACCATTGCAGCTCCTGCATCTCCATTTCTTTCTCTGTGCATCATCTTCTTTGAATTCCTATTGTCACTTCCATAGCCTGAACTCCAATGGAGAAACCTAAATCTCATAGACGTCCGAAAGATGAGGTTATCGCCATAAAATGTCACAATATCAAGGCTACAGAAGGATTTTGGTTAGGACAGGAGTTCTGCAAAGGTGCATGGGTGTACATGCAACCCTCTGGTGTTGGTCCTCACCATGTGAGAGATCGTGGAAACTTGGATCTTCATTGGAAAGGGAAGTTATTAGGCTTCAAAAAGCTCAAAAATGGTGAAACTGTTGCCATTGTACAACATGTGTTCACAATGTCAACCATGAAATTGGAAAACTCAAACAAAATGAGATATCCTATCAACTGTAAGTATTACTCATTGACTTTTGTCCAAATTTCATAATATAACTAGCTAGGTTGTGTAGTTTTTTGTTGTAGACATATTTCCTTCTACCTTGGTGGAAGAACAACCACTTCATAGTCTTACAGGTACTTTCCAAGCATTGCATGCAGATGTTGGGTCGATAGTCTTTCCACAAGCCCGTCCTGCTCAGCTATTACGTGAGAGAGTTTTCTTTTACACACATACATATGTTGTACCCTCTTCATAAAATGATTTTGGCAGGTTAGAGATGATTAAGGTAGATTCTCTCTTAAAGCTCGAGTGGCCGCAACCTGATGTATGGACATTAACATCTTTGAAGCATAAGATGGTGATGGACATACACAACTCTTTGAAATTTACAAGAGTTTCAAGATCTATAGGATTACATTGGTGTGTTCTTGTTCATTGTTTTGTACATTTATTTCAGATATTCACAATTCTAGAGACTACAACAATGTTCATGTTAAAAGATATCACGTATGAGCAGGTAGAGGGTTTGCTAGGTGAAAATTGGGGACTTGTAGAAGGATGCACCAAAGGGGATAGATACATTTGTAAAATTGGTGCAACAAGCATAGGATTTCGATACTTGAAACATCGTACTTCATTGTACATTAGATTCTATTATGATTGTTGGATGTGTAAACTTGGTGAATGGATACCATTACAAAGTTTTGAGGGTTTTTTAATTTCATTTGAAATTAAGATAAATCTACCCAACAACGAAATGGAAGTTATTTCAGTAAATCATCATTGGACTCTTGCCAACGTGAGAGAACATCTAGTAATCATGGGATTTGAGGATCTGGATCAGTCAAAGTTCATAATACAAGGGCATAAGGTTAGTAGCATATGGTATTTTTTCTTTTGTTTATACAAATTCTTACATTCAAATTTGTTCATTTAAAGTTTTCTATTTGTCTACAGATTGGTAAGAGGTTGGAGGATAAAATTAAAGTCCTTCTTGAATGGAGTGTGGATGGAACTCAACTTTCATTGTCATAGCTCAAGAACTATATGAGTGCTACAGTGTATACACAACCTATGTTCCATTTATAATCCTTCGTCTGCAACAATGTATTTAACATGCAAGACATGTAGCATGTAAAATTTTTTGATCTCAATATGATGTACAATTTGCCAAATCTTTGGTTTTTCCAATGGCAATTTATTATAATTTTAAAGTTATGAGAATTTATTGTTTCTATTGTGTTGTGGTGTATCTTATTCTGGTTAATGATTCTGTTCAATCTTTTTTATGAGCAAAAGGTTTTTTTATGAGAGTTCTGTGCATGATTGTTTTATTTGAAGGTATCAGTTTTAGTTTTAAAATGGGTCCCACTCACTTTAAAATTTTGAAACTACTATAAAAGCAACACGTATTCTCTCATTTCTCACTTTTGCAACCAAGAAGAGCTACAATCACTTGCAGAGCATGCACACAAGCTAACATCACGCGCAATGGCTGCCGCATCCTCCAGTACCCTTCAACCCAAATGTCCACGTGAACTCTTCAATGAGTTCTTGGAATCAACTGAGTTCAAAGGTCAAAACCACTTGTATGACCTATTGTCTAGAGTCCCTGATCTAGACAAAACAATTCAACTGAACTCTGATGTGCTCAAGGAAATCATAGAGTTCCTTGAGTACCACATCTTGCGTTTCTCTATAGAAATACTGCCTTATGAGGGTAAATGGGTCCCATGTGACCTTCTACTCTACATACACAGAGGCGATGAAGCCTTCATGAAGCACCTTAAGCGCTTCATGGCAATTGCTGAAACTGCAGGGCACTTACTAGATGACTCTGTGCCATTAGTAAAAAAACTTAACAAAAAGAAGAGGATGGGTACAAAGTACCTATCCTACATTGCAACAACATATTTTATCATTAATGAGGAGCCCGAACCTACACATGTTGAGCTCCCCAACCTTGTCACTGGGGGTTTTGTTAAGGAGAAGAATGAACCTCAAACAGAGGCCATAAATTTTGCCAAAGAAAGCATTACAATCCACCAAGAATTTCCTGGTGGTGTTGAGGATAAACTACAGGCGCAATCAAGCATGGAGGAGGCCCCCCTTCAAATCTCAACCCCTCTGAGCCCACATTACAAGAGGTGGAACTTGAATATCTCTCCAGCATCGTTGTGGATGGAGAGGAATTTATTTTGCTTCATGACATTGAGAAGGCATTCGGTCTACGTCTAGATGAATGTTTGAGTATTTTCTCCACAATGTCAGATGTTCCACTTGACAACACATCTGACATACTTGAAAATAAGTCAATCCCACTTGGGGATTCTGTGGCAGACACCATAGCAATGGTGTGTGCTGATATTTTAAATGATGACAACAATTCTACTATGGAGGAGGAGTTCAGTGCAGCACGGGAGAGGATAATGAAGCAAAAAATTCCTACATCCCCTGTAGCAGAGCAGAGTGGCATGGCCCACTCTAGCATTGATCTTGATGCCCTTGGAAGAGGGGGAGGAAGAAGAAAAGCTTCATGATGTAAGTGGTAATTGAATTAAATAAATGGATAATTTAAGTTAACATTGTAAGATCTTGAATTCTCATTTTTTCTTAACAGGAAGCAATTGAGCTCGACAAGTTCGCAGCAAGATCTAGTGGGGATCGAGCTTCTCGCGGGAGTGGTGCATCCTTGGCAAACTACATCGGAAAGTTGCCAAAGGATGATTTTGTTATCATACACAAAGACTACAGTCCGGATGGGCATTTCATGACTTGGTGCTTGAAGGCCCTTAGCAAGATTTTGTGTTTATGTACAATTACCCAAGGCACTAATTGTGTCATTTTGGTTAGGAAATCCTTAGTTGTAACTACATTAGGACTTAATTTTAGAGGAAAATTATTAGGGCAAATAAGTATCGCCATGGGTCTTGGAATGCAAGACCCCCATGTAATATCAAGATCTATATTGACTTACTAGCTGCCTCAATCTCTTCAAAGGAGAAAGAAAGTTGTATATAAATTGAAGGCAGCTGAGAAATGATGTAATGTCTTTGATAATACAAACTTTTTTTTCCATCATTTGTCTAGTCCTGTATATGAATGTGCTAAAAAATTGAACTTATCTTCTCTCCACAAATTGTATCTAATTTGAAGTCTTTGTATTGTCCTTTGGTCCTTTGTATTATCATATGCATAAAAAAGGCCAAAAAAGCCCCAGCCACAGAAACGTGGGAAACAGCCCTGCAAAAAATTTGCAGGGCTGTTTCCCGCGTTTCTGTGGCTGGGGTTTTTTTGGCCTTATCTCGTGTTTTTAGGTGCTACAAAACATAGGAAAGTATCTAATTCTAGATTTTCACTTCGTTTTGGTAGAATCAAGACCAAAGGTTACCAGTAGGGTATAACCTCATCTTTAACTAGATCAAAGATCTCATCCATACCTTTTATGTATACAATGATTACCTGTAGTGTATAACCTCTTAATTACTAGACCATTATATCTCTACCATACCTTTTATGCTTACACAAGACCAAATAATGCAAAAAAAACCCCAGCCACAAAAACGCGGGATTCAGCCTTGCAAAATTTTTGTAGGGCTGAATCCTGCGTTTCTGTGGCTGGGGGTTTTTTGGTATGAAAAGGACATGTGGAACATCAATAGGTAGAAAAGGAACATATTTAGTCACAAAACAATAGGCAAGTGCATGCATGTTTAACTGAATCCATATATAACTGACTGCAAGAGAGAGAGAATGAGAGAAAAAAAAGAGACAAAGAATATAGGTTAAAACAAAATTTTCTATTATCCATTGTATTACATCGCAAAGTAGGTCTATCATAGGGTATAATATACACATCATGGGTTATTTCCTCTAATTCTTCTTGCTAGCTGAATGTCCTTCGGTTGTATGGTTACTCTCTTGGCATGGATAGCACAAAGGTTAGAGTCCTCAAGCATGGAGATGAGGTAGGCCTCAGCTGCCTCTTGAAGTGCTTCAAGTGCTATCCCTTGTATTCGTACACCTGCTTGGTAGCTTTGTAGTTCCTCTTTCACTACCCTTGCAAAAGCTCTTCATGGTATGAGTAGTTCAATGGACTTTTGGTAGTGTCGTATCTCTGCAAAAGCCCTGCAGTGCTTCCTTTGTCTTTGTGGAGCTCTTGTGTTGGGAGGTATGTTTGGCTGGCGTTGAGGTCGACGTCGTGGTTGATAGTTTTTTTTTCTCCGATGTACACGATGTGAGGGCCCAGCTTCATCTTGCACATTTTGTTGTTGATGTGGTTGTTGACTTTGCTCTCTTTCCTCCTTTGTTGGTATTTGCCCTTGTCCTTGTGGAAGTGTCTTACCTCCATGTGTCACCCTATGGCTCATTGGAATTTGCATATCATTCCATGGTGGTTGATTGCTGCTTTCCTCATTCGGGTATGACTCTTCTTCGCTCTCTGGTACACTCCTTCTGATCAACTTCTATTTGGGTCTTGAGTTGATGGGTATCCTTGTTGGTGGCTCATCATGTGAAATGGACTCTGATCATCCTGGAGTGAAATACTCCTGTCTATTGGACACTTCATTTTCTCGCACTGAATTGCTCCCAGGTGGTGTGCCATCATGTGACACAGGCACAAATGTGCTCTGGGAACCACTTCGAGGTCTTTGGGGGGACTGCAACCATGGTGGGCGTTGTGTCCCTAGATGAGGGCTAGGAAAGAAGACGCGATCTTTCCTTGCAGTTTGCTTGGTGCGTGCCATTCTCTTGAGTTGCAAAAAGTGTGAATGAAGTGAGTTCTCTCTATTTATAGAGTTTTTTTAAAAATTGTTTGTTCACACTAGAATGGAGAAAACCTATTTAAAAACATACAGAATATTATATATTAAATAATAACACATTGAAACCAAGATTACAATAATCATAGTTATTACCACATAATGGGAAATAACGAATTCACTTTACTTCCAAGCTGAGCCTTCTCGTTGTCTCCTTGCACGCCACTGAGCATGATGAAGAGGACCTAACGATGACTTCCATTTCTCACTGGCAATGTTGTGTTGCATTGTTCTTGCAAGTTTTGCCAATTTTGAATCCCTAAGTCGTTCCACAAAAAACTTTCTCGAGAATGTAGTGCGGTAAAACCAATTAAACATCTCCTCCATGTAGTTTGATTGCATTGGGCCACCACCATGTCCGGTGTTTTTGAAGTATACACCCCTCGCTTTGTAGTGTGACTTTTCCATTCCTTGGGTACTGAAAATCTCTAATGACCCATATCGATGCATGAAAAAAGCTCCATGTGCAAACAAAATATGCTAAAAATTGTTAAGTACATTGGAAAAAGGTAAGTGCAATGAACACTTGTACAAGAAGATTACACTTACAATGTAGTGTGTTATATTGCTCTCTCCCCAAGATTGAATGAAACACTTGGTGAAATCCACTAAGGTTTCTTGAAACATTTGACGTTGAATAGCACTAGACCTAGTTAGACCCATTAAGCCTACCAACTTATCAAAGCTCGACCAAACTTTCTTTCTCTTATTACAAAGATCAACTTGAGAGTCATTGTCTGTTGTGATCATGCATAGGTCTTTCCACAGCTCATAACGTTCATTATTTTGAGTGCTAGTACCTCTTCTAAAAAAATGTCTTGCTTTATTCCCTGGCATTGACACTTGTTGCAAGCTATCTTGAGATTCTCCAAATTTCTTAACAACTAGGGTTACATTTCCACCATGACAACCAATTGAATTAAGAAGTTCCTCCAATTTCTTTATAGCTTGAATAGATTTATCAACTGGCTTCATGGCAAATGCGTATTCTGTATGGAGCTTCAATAGTCTATCAAAATTCTCATGAAGGCATGCAAGGTGCAAAAGTGGACATTGACTAAAGGGAATGGAATAATGGGATTCCAATCCTTATCTGACATGTCACGATTAGGTGTACCTAACATGGGACACCTTATTAAAGGTATATCCCATTCAGCAGATGGAGTTGCATCTGTGTCATCAACTAAATCATCTATGTTGTTTTGTTTTCTCTTTGTTCATTTATAGCCTCGTGTGCAATATGGACAAGGATAGAGAGTAGATGCACCTTGTTTGCACCCTAACATGCATTTGATAGTCTTTAAGTCTCCACCTAAGTGCCACTCTACTTCAAAATCACCAAGGCTTTCTACAGTGATTTTGGCACCATGAATTTGAGAAGTTATCACCTCTGTGATCCATGGGGTCCTACTGAAAATCCATGTAAGAACATCATTGGATTCTTTAGGTACTTCAATAGCACCTAACCACCATATATTTTTCTCGAATTGGACACTATATGTAAAGTGATGGGTATATTCTTCACTATCATCAATAATAGCATGGACCATAGCTTCGTTCATGAGTGTCACACTAAGTCTCTCCATACGGCATCCCTTTATGATTTGACATTTGTCTAGCTTCAATACAAACTTGAGTTTGGAACCACAATCTACATCAAATAACAAACATTATATTATTAAAAATACTATGAATGTCATTATCAAAACAATGGATATACCTTGAAGTGTGGATTTGTAAAATTTAACCATTTCCTTTTGAAGCCTCTCCAAATTGACAAATATGTTGTTGTACTTTGTGTAGATGAATCCCTTTCTAGATGTGTTTTTCAACTCTTTCTTCGATGCAGATGAATGATAAATGGATGCAGGCATAACATCTTCTATATGCAGGTAATTGCCAAGAGTATTGGCTACATCCTCATTGGTCATCTTCTTCTTCAGAGATACCTTGTAAGGGCATGGAAAAAGGCTCTGGAAAATACCTTTGTTTTGTAGAGCCTGCTTCAAATGATTGTACAATGCAGTGTACGCTCTAGTACTAACACCTGCTTCATCACATACCATCTGTACCTCACTAGGACTAATAATATCTTCTAAGGTGCCTGCAAAATCTTTAATCACTTGGGTTTTGATGTGATTTCCTATTGGTGAATCCAAAATCATAAGCACATGTTTGCCGCTAAGACAAGAATTTAGAAACTTCAATTGATCCTCCATTGTTGAGGAAGCACTCGCATCTTCAACAAATGATTTGCACAATAAGAATCTCAATCTAAAAGTCTTTTAACATAAATAAACAAAGGAAATACATACCTAAGTGCGTAAACACGTCGCTTCCGTGCTCCACCATCAGTTGAAAGAGCTTGAAAGGATGATAATTGTCGTTTCCTATATCTCATCCCAAGTGGAGTCTCTTTTAGTTGTGTAAGATTGGCTTTTAACTTTGTAATTGTGCTCTCCTTTTCTTCCACATCTTGTTGGAGTCTATTATTGTGCTCATCCAAAGATTTGATAGCACTTTCTAAAGTGTGTATAGCACTCTCTAAACTGTGTATCTTGAAATGGTTGTGATGACATTGTTGCATCCAATAATTTGCTATAGATGTAGAATGGTTAGACAATCGCTTGCAATAGCCTAGCAGTCCATCTTCACCGCAACCAAGGAATTGTAGAAATGTGGAGATAGTATGGAATCTAGGATGAACATTAGCCATTGGATCCAAGGGATACAAAGCACCATGGACCCAAAGATCAATATTCTTCCCTCCAGCTGCACGTCGTGCATTTTGAGAATCTATGTCATTGCTACCTCTAGTTGTTGGTGCAAATTCTGTAGGAACACGAACATGTACACTCTTTGAGTGAGGAGCACGTGCTGGTGTTGGTGTCATGTTTGTAATACATGTGAGCACCATGATGTTCCAAAACTCCAGCACCAAATGGGAAGAAGCACAGAGATGGCTGGAATGGCTAGTACAGTAGCAGTGTGCAAGAAAAAAAGTGTGTTTTGGTATGTGGATAGGTCAAAATGACTTTTTTCAGTATGTTAGAGAAAAAATGAGTTTTTTTTCAAAAATTCATGTTTTGGGGCAACCAAAGTTACGAGTTTGATGATGTGGCACTTAACTTTTGGAGGGATTTTGAAAAGTATGTTTTTTAAGTATTTTTTATAAAAATAAGACTAAAAAAATTAAGTTCTGACATATACATAAAAGTATGGGCCATTTTGAATAAAGAATAGCTGAAAAAGAGACTTTTTTAGAAAAGTCATTTTTTTATTCATAAAGATGGAAGGATTTGATGAGGTGGAAAGTGGTTTTTCTCTCTCTCTATGTGCAGAAGAGAGAGAAGGTCCTAGCTCAGCCTAAAAAAAAGCCTACTTCAGCCTACCAAAAAGTGCTCTATTAAATGCACTTTGTCCCCTTAACAAAGTACATGATTAAGTTTAATCCCTAAAAATTAGGAATCCTTACAAGGCCCATGCAGGGTTCACTTTTTTTCCTAATGATCTAATCGCACTAGTCGCAACACCTGAGTTAATTAAAGCCCTTGAGCTCTTGGCAAGGGTTGCCGTGCTCTAGCCTGACTATAATGAATGGTCTCCTATCCACTATGCTAGGATGAGTACTTGAATTTACTTGACACATGGCCATGGGGTATCTGGGTGTAGTTTCCAGATGGTTATAATGTTCTCTCCCTAGTCCTTGTCTTCTTAACTTCATGCTCTTAATGTGTTCTATAGCTTCTGCTTGAGCTTCAACACGTATCCTATTTTCTTCTTCCTTATGCTTCTTTGCCAATGTGAGTCTTCTAAGCATATCCTTAGTAATAGGTTCGTGATATAACTTGACTCTAGAGCCACTAATGTAATTAGGCATTATGTCTCCTTCTAAGATGGCTAATTGTACCGCTCCACTTGTTGAGAGTTTGTTAATGATCATAGGTCCATAACCTTGCTTTTCTAACTTCCGTGCATGTTGTTTCAGTGTATACACTAGGACTAAATCTCCTTCTTTTAAGCCTTTATCTTTCACATGCACATCAAAATAGGCTTTCTGTCGTTTCTTTGCCACATATATACATGCTGCTGCTTTCAGCCTGGTTTCTCCTAATTGTTCCAAGTCCATTATTCTTGCTGATAATTCATGGCCGGTCCACTGATGTTCTTGTGCAACCTTAAGGGTCGGTATCAAGAAGTCCAAAGGAATCACAACATTCTGACCAAAAACCATCTGAAAGGGAGTTGCATTGAGTACGGTCTTATAGGCCACTCGATATGCCCAAACAACGTGGTGTAACTGTTTGTCCCAATCTGAACGTTTGTTGTTCACGAGTTTTGTCAGTACGTTACAAAGGATCTTGTTAGTGCTTTTGGCTTGACCATTGGCCTGAGGATGATATGGTGCAGATTTCTTGTGAATCACCATAAAATCCTGTAACAAATATTCAATGACTTGGTTTAGAAACTGAGTTCCTTGATCGCTCACTAACTCTATAGGCAATCCATATCTTTTAAAGACATTTTCAAATAAGAATTTTGTAGTCGTGTGTGCATCATTCTTTTTTGTGGCCCTTGCCTCTACCCATTTGGTAAGATAATCTGTCGCAATAATAATGTATTCAGCATGTGTACCTTTTGCAGGGGGGTTAATGGGTCCTACAAAGTCTATACCCCACTTAGAAAATGCACGTCCTCCCATCATGGGTTTCAATGGCATTTTATCTCTGCGAGTGGGAAATTGAGTTCTTTGGCACACATCACATCTCTTAACATAGGTATGTGCATCCATGTGAAGAGTGGGCCACCATAATCCTGCAAAGAGGATGGCTTTGATTATCCTGTCACGGCCAAAATGACCTCTTGCAACACCTTGGTGTGTAGTCTCTAGTACACTCAAATAATCAATTTCATGAACACATTGTCTTAGGTATCCATCTCGTCCTTGTTTTTATAGATTGTCGCCAATAAATGAATAGTCTTGAGCTTCCTACTCTAGACTTTGTTGTCGTGCTAAGGATATTCCTTGAGGGAATTTTTTCGTCCTCAAGTATGTCACTAAAGGTTCACTCCATTCTGGTGTGAGAGACACGTGATATAATGTAGCATGTTCTACTGGTCTTTCACAACAAACATGGCATTCTTTACACAATTGGTAGACATCTGCTTCCATAGAAGGCCAATAGACTCCTAGCCTATGCAGAGTCTGCAATGTATGATGTTTCGAGTGATGTTGTGTTAATGCACCTACATGTGCTAATTGCAACCAATTCGCATGTTCTAATTCATCTACACAATAAGCAAGAATCTTTTGATTATCTTGTTTATATATACTTCCTGCTATTATTTGATATCTTTGAGACTTGGTAATTTCTCCTTACTTGATCCTTATCCTAGGATTCTTGGGTCCATATGTGAGAATAGGGACTATCGGCTTAGCCCATTTTGGTACTATTTCAAGGTTAAACAAATATGCATCTGGTAATTCATCTACTATTCCTTGAGGGGTTTCTCCTGTGGTTAATCTTGAGAGGTGGTCAGCTCTAAGGTGTGTCTTTCCTTTCCTGACTACTACTTCAAAATCATACTCCATGAGTAATAGAAACCAACGTATTAATCGTCCCGTGTTACAAGGCTTATTGACTAAGTACAATAACGCTTGATGATCTGTGAAGAACTTGAACTTATTTGCCAACAAATAATGCCTGAATTTCTTTACTGCATAGATCATTCCTAATCCTTCTCGTTTCGTAGTGGTGTAATTTCTTTCTGCTGCGTTCAGCTGTCTGCTTGCATAAGCTATGGGGAGATCTATATTACCTTCATTCGTGGGTTGTGCTAACACACATCCTATGGCATAATTGGATGCATCCACATGTACATGGAATGGCTTACTCCAATCCGGGGTTGTCAATATAGGTGCTGAGCACAAACATCTTTTAAGTTCATTGAATGAATTCTCACATTCATCTGTCCATTCAAACTTGGTTGAAAGAGAGTACAAAGGCTTGGCTATGATTGCATACATGTGTATGAATCCTCTGTAATAACCAAAATGACCCATAAATGCCTGTACCTCTTTCACGTTATTTGGCCTAGGTAGATCAACAATTACTTTCACCTTCTCTTCATCAGTAGAGATTCCATTCTTTGACACAATGTGTCCTAGAATTTTTCCTTGTCTGACTATGAAAACTCACTTTTCTGGGTTCAAACAAACTTGATATTCTTGACATTTGTCAAATACTTGCCTTAATTCTGGGATATGATTTTTCCTCATATTAGAATGTGTACATAAATCATCGACATAAAGTTCCAAATTCTTGTGTAAGAATTCCTTGAAAACCTGACACATAAGTCGTTGGAAGTTGGCAGGTGCATTTGTTAAGCCAAATGGCATCACACAAAGTGCAAAAATGCCCCATTCTGTGGCAAACGCCGACTTGTGTTGATCTTCTGGAGCAATGGCTACATGATTATAGCCTGAGAATCCATCAAGAAAGCTGTAAACTTCTTTGCCAGCAACTCTTTCCAATAAATGTTCTGTGATAGGAAGAGGATAACTGTCTCTAATTGTGGTGGCATTAACTTTTTAAGGTTAATACACACATGCAATTTCCCATTCTTTTTGGGCACAACCACAATGGGGGATACCCATTCAGTGTGCTCAATTTCGTAAATGAACCCTGCTTCTATCAAACGATCTATTTCTTCTTTAATCTTTGCAGCGTAGTTATCATTGTACGTGTATGGTCTCTGTTTCGTAGGTTTTGCATCTGGAGTCATAGGGATTCTATGAGAACATATTTCTAGATCTACTCCTTTCAAGTCTTTATAACTCCAAGAAAACACATCTCTATATTCGCGCAATAGGACAACTAATTCTTCTTCTTCTTCAGTCGTCAAATCATGCCCTATGTAGGTACATTTCTCTTCTTCTCCTTCTATGGCAACTATTACTTTTTTGGTTTTCTCTCGATTATCATATACCTCTCCCACATCAGCTTTTTTGTTAGGCATTCGTACCATGATTCATCTATCTTCTATTTTGTATTTCTTGAAGTTCTCGGGAACCTCAAACAAAGATTCTTCTTCTTCTGACATGGTTTCTTTTTCTTCTTTCTTTTCTTTCCTTCACTTTTGGTGGTCACTTGTGTGGTCATCCTCACCTCATTCATAAGTTCTTCGTGCCTCTGAGGGTGAGTTTCTACTTCGTAGAAATATTCTTCGTCTGATGCAAAGGGTGGGTCCATAATAATTGACTCTAAATTGAAATTACTCGCATCCTCAAATGCATCAGTGCTAGGTTCGCATTATTCTATAATCGAATCACACATGATTGGCTCTATGGTAAAGACTGAAATGCCATAGCCATCCTCATCACAGTGAGGTGTCCATTGTTCTTCATTGATGGGTACATCCATGGTTTCTAGGATTTCTGCCCAACCATGGGGTTCGAATTCTTCGTCTAGAAATACTACAAGTGCGTAAGCTGGGTCTTGAAGGGTTCGTGCATGTTTTTCTGAACCTAAGGTCCTAGCTTCTAATCGTTCTTCCTCTTGTTTTGCTACTTTACACATCCATAAATGAGTATCCTCGTGCAACCATGAGGGGTCTGATCCTAATGAGTGTACCGACTCCATTTCTACCTGTGTCTTATGAAGGGTGTTCCATTGTATTGGGGGTACGTCTCGATGTGAATAGTCTTTAAGATTGACTTTAGTAGTCACTCCTAAATGTTGCAAGTATAAAGAATTAGTTCCCCAATCTTGTACAATTTGCAACTAATGCATGAATGGTCATCCTAAAATCATCTCGTAAGTGTGATTTTTTGCAAAATCACAAATGGCAAAGGTATGCTCAAACTCCACACCACAAGTGGTGAGAGATATGCCCTCTAGTAAGCCTAATGGTTTTTCTATATGTCCATCAGCCATTTGTAGCTTCATCCTAGTAGGTCTCAATGCTGGCTTACCCCAACGTTTCCATAAAGCGGTGGTAGTGATGGCTACTCCGGCTCCTGAATCTAAGATGGCTTTGGTGGTGTAGCCCTGATGGGTTATTGGAAGATAAGTGTTACCTTCCTCTCCTTCACTTACATCTCTGATCCTTTCTACGGGTATCTCTGGTACCTTCTTGTGTGTTCCTATCTGTGTGGGAGTAGTAGCAAGCTCAGGGAATTGATTTGCTACATGTTTCCGTAGTTCTGGTTTAATCTTCAACAACTCCTCTAGAGTGAGGTGTCATTGTACCTTAGTGTTCTTGATCACTTTCGGGTTTCTAGGGATCATTGATTCTTCATTCCTCACTATTATCGTGGGTGCTCTCATGCTAATAGACTTAGCTTTCCAAGGTCCTGCGAACTGAGGTAGTTCTTGCAAAGAATTGGAGTCAAAACCTATGTGTTCACTCAGTTGCTCTTCCTCTACATCATCGTAAATAGAGGGGATGTCTTGGGGAAATTGTTCTTGCAAGTCATCTATTTCTTGAATAGGAGGATGGGTTCCTTGTTCTTTTCTCCACTTCTCTTCTTGGATTTCTCTCAGAAATTCATGTGAATACCCATGTATGGAAGACAGGTTGTCTTCATCCTCTATGTTGGGAACTTGAGACAAGGATGGTGTATTCCTTTGTGTCTCTGGGGCAATAGGATTCCTATGCAGATTCTTTTTCTCTTTGCTATCAATCAGGTATTCTAACCTCCCCATCAGTCCTTGAAAGTGTAATTCCGGTTTTGCCATGTTGTTCCAATTAAGGTATCTAGAGGTTTCAAACATAGCTTGTGCTAATTCTACCATCTTCATGCAAAGTTTAGTTCTCTCGATTTCTAGATCAGACCTCGGATAGTTCTTGCTCATTTCAATTATCTGGGGTCCTTCTTTTATTCTAGCTTGATACGCGCGAAACATCATGTCTAGGTTTTCTGGTATGGGTTCTGCTAAAATTGATCCTGATCTCTGAGCTAGATTTTCTTGGTTTGATTCTTGCGAAGTCAATTCTCGGATTTTGGCTCTCGATTCCTTTAAACTTCCGTCCAACTCAGTTATCTTTTTACTCCATTTTCTCTTAATCCTTTCTCTGGAATCTTTCCAAGATTTCGTCTTTTTACTGCTAGATTCTCCAACTTCACTGGTTCCAGTTACTTTCTCTTGATTAAGCAGTTGTTTTTGTAAGAGTGCGTGGGCTCTTGTTATAGTTTGGATATGCATGTATGTAGGTTTGGATCCATCTACGTTGTTTACAATACCTATCACATTGATTGGTGTCACATTTGATGGATTCACATGGTTCTTAGGACAATCTTTTATGACATGCTCTTTGCCACAATCGGCACAAAAGCTTTGTATGTTATAATATTGTGATTGTCCTGCTATCGGAGGATGTGGACAATCCTTTATGAAGTGATCTCCTTGGCACCTAAAGCATGGTCCTCTAGGGTCTTGTGGTCTTTGTTGTCTCAATTAGGGCCGTGGATTAGGGTTCGTATACATCACATTAGCATAGTCGGGCTCCCAACTGGGTTCCAATGTTGGACTATCATATTGATATGTCTCCACATGTTCTGGTGACTCTCTGTAATACGCTGGTGAACTATCTACATGAGTAGAGTCAAAACTGTTTGAGTTTGGGTCACTTTCTGTGATCAAGGGTGAAGAAGGCACTAAAGCCCTACTTAGGTTCTCTTCTACAGTAGCATATTTAACTGAGATGACATTAGCTGGCGGGGGTGGCTGCTGTGCTAAGACTGGTTGAGGTCTTTGTTGAGCCTGATAAGGATAGTTTTGAGGAGGCCTATAGTAATGAGGCTGAGTATTATATTGGCCTTGATACCTACCTGGCAATGGGTATGCTTGCGGGTAGTTCTGTCTCACTACTTGTTTGTTGTATGGGCAGTCTTGAGCCATATGATTCGTGTATCGTCTCTCAATCCTACAATATTGGCCACTAGGGTTGGCTTGTGGTTGTGTTGCATTGGGACACACGTTTGCCATATGATCACCACCACAGGTGTAACAACACTTGTTTGTTGTTAGCCTAGGCATCTGTTTACTAGAAACTCCTAGTTTCTGGGCCACTTTTTCTGCTAGGTCCTCTATCGAGCTAGAAATTTTTGAAGATGCTAGAGAGGAACAATCTGAGTCCTTATAGACCTTTGAGAGTTCCAACTCATCTCCTAAGTTGTCTTCAATGTCTATACAAATTCTTACACATTGCTCTAGCATTCTGGGTTCCTTCAAGTATACATAGGAGCATAGTTTAGAGCTCAACAGACCATCTAGAAACAACGACACTTGCATGGCCTCTGAGGGTAACTCTTGCATCGGACATCTTTCAACATATTGTCTAAACCTACGTCCTGCCAGTCTAACTGTTTCTTGAGGGGTCTGTTTGAAGATATAAATCAATGAAGATGTATCATGTCTGATTCCACTTTTAGAGAATTTTGTGATGAATGACTCTAAAAAGTGATGGATATCCCTAAATTGCCTTTGTTGCAATGGTTGAAACCAAGTTAAAGTGGTATTCTTTAACGTTAGTCCAAATGCATTGTATTGCATGAGCATATCTTCTACTTGCTCTGCTCATAGCACTTTCTTAAATTCTGCAACATGATCATAGGGATCCCCTGTCCCATCAAAGTAGTTTTTCATGGATTTTACTAACTGAGTGGGTCTCAGTATTCTTGCGTGTTCACGTGGTCTAGGTAGAGGAAAATCATCTCTACCACCTCGTATTCTCTGTCCTCTTTGTCTATCCACTTTGTCTGTGTCTACGGTGGTTCTATCTCTCCCTATGGGATGATTGAAACTTACTTCAGGTTTCTCTTTGTTTTTCTCTCTTTGAGTATCATGGGTTGAGGATGTTCCTACCCCTTGATGGCTCGCGTTTACATTTGTTCGAGATGGAGGGAATACCAAATCGCCTCTCCATGTGTAGGTATTTCTCACATGATCAGGTACTACAAATACTCTTTCTGAAGTTTCCTCTAGGTATACAAACTTTCCGGGTGTATCTGGGTCCTTGAATTCATAAATCGTGATGGAGCCTACCTCACTAGGTTGTTCCGTTTTGTACCTCCAAAATGCTTCATCTGTCTCTTTATTCACAAACAACTGTATGCTTTTATTATCCTGAGGGATCCACTCTGCGATTAGTACTCTTGTCAGTACAGATTTCCCTCTAGGTGTCCTAGGTTCTTCTAATGGTTCTTTTCCTTGGGCTCTTGCTTCCGTCTCTAACTGAATTACGCCGAACTCATTGGTATTATTTGGCTGAGTACTTAAAGATGTACATCGTTCCTTCCTTGTCTATGTACGCATCTCTCTCGAATTTCACCACTAGACGTTCCAATCCAATGGGTTGATCAGGGTTATGCATTTGCACCACTTGTCTCTGCAAACCATCCTCATAGATGCGAGCACCTAAGCGGTTGGTTCGAAGAAATTCTAATTGAGTCCTATAGGGTCCTTCGGGTCTTTCCAAAATACGCTACGTTTGACCCTCCTTCTGGTCTTTCCCTGCTAAAACCCATTTCTAATTCACTCGTATCTGAGCTCAACTCGTAGGGATAACTATTATTCAATTGATATGCCCACGATCGTGCAGTAGTTCCCATACTTGCTTTTGATGATCTAAGGCTTCGTTGGTCTGACTTACCTATGTGTTTGCCCGATCTAAGGTTCATGAATTTATTTCACGGCACTCTCTGATCATCAAAGGTTCTTTGTTCTAAATTGCTTGGTTCTTTTTAAATTCCCTTAAGTTCTTGTTTTGTATCACTGTATGCATCAAGAAACTTTCCGTGGTATTTTTGAGTTTTCATTCTGTCAGGCTTAGGTTCTTTCCTTTAGGTTTTTGTATCACACACCTTTACTTTAGTCTTGGATTTGAAAAATTTAATCTCTTGAACTTGATCATTCCTATCATTGTTAATCTAATCCTCAAAGCTACCGTTTATCCTAAGCTAATAATTGATTGAGGGGGTTGAGTATTCTTCCAACCTCAAGTCAGCTACTTTGGTTGCTCTGATGCCCAAGAAGTCGCACTTCCCAAGCCCTACATTCTTCACTTTGATATATACACTTTTTAGTCCCTTAACCTTTGGCGACATTTTCTTCCAAAGCTCCCTTTCTTTCCTAGTCCCACAGATGGTCAACCTCAAAATATCCTCTCTAAAAATCAACATCTTTTTTTTTTTTTTTTGAAAAAAACATTTGAGGTCACGTAGTAGTCGTAAAGAGATTTCTAATGAGCTATCAAGCTCAAAAAAATGGACTTCGGATGAAAAAGATATGACCATTCAGGCCCTCAGGGGTAAAAACTGACACACAGGTTTTTCTTCAAATATGAGTTAAGGGGTCTCTAAGGAGGTTATTCACCCAAAAATTTGCAAAAAATAGCCCCAAAATTGGTCAAAAATTGAAACCCTAAAATTGGTGTTTGGGGTGGACAATCGTGATGGTCTGAGACAATCGCGCTGGTCTGGGACCGTCGCGATGGTCAAGGTGAACCGTCACGATGGCGTAGCACAATCACGATGGTCCGATGGAGCGATCTGTCGCGATGGTGTGAAGTGAACAATCACGATGATGTGAATGAACCGTCACGATGGTCTAATTGGCGAGCAATCGCGATGGTGTCAGTCAACGGTCAAAGCAACAATCGCAATGGCGTGAACCCGTCGCGATGGTCACGAGGCACGATGGCTTGAGCCAATCGCGATGGTTCGAATTTCGAGGTGTCGTGATGGTCTGAGGGTATCGTCGCGATGGTCTGAGGGTATCTTCATAATGGTCTAGCTTTCCACGTGGCAGCATCGACGCAATGGCATGAGCCAATCGCGATGGCGTGGGGTCGACGAGATCGTCGCGATGGTCAAGGACCGTTGCGATGGTTCCAAAATGCAAATTTTTCAAATGCAAGTGTGGATTCCTATATGCACTTGTGTCGCCTACCTTGTGGTGTGGTCACTTACCAAAGATGCCGAAGTTGGCAGACCATTGCGATGGTCTGACACACATGGCAGATTTTTGACACAAAGTAGTTTTTTACCTATAGGAAGCCTTCCCGATGCTTTGGAGCACTCTACCTGCAAGAAAACTCAAAAACACAAAAGCACATACAAGCAAAAAAAGCTCTCTCTCTCTCGCATGCACAAATGAGGGAAAATGAGGAGAATGGGTGGATATGGTGAATTTTTTGATTTTTTCGAAGTGGAAGAAGATGATGCGATGATGAAGATGGAGTGTGGGGGGTTGAAAGACACCAAAAACTAAGTAAAAACAACAACAAAACTGAAGTTTTTACCTTCCAACGCCACTTCTTGCTATACTCTTACCATCACACATTCGTCTTAGACTCGATCCCCGACAACGGCGCCAAATTTGGTGTTGCTCTAGCACGATGTTGAGAACCACGTTAAGAAGCTCCACCTCCTTAATGTCAATCCGTGGAAGAGATAGGAGTGATATGAAGATCGTGAATATGAGATGAAGTGAGAGTGATGGTGAGAAGCATAGAGATGCACACACACATACACACAGACAATGAAGAGACAAGCAAGACACAATGGAAGGTAGGAAATCAGCTCTATTACTCAAGAACACTCTTACAAGCTCAAAATAGCTCTAAGCTCTTCTCTACTCAAACAAGCTAACTTGAAAAATGAGCTCTCTAGCTCTTTTTATAGATTCTAGACTAGTTTTGACCGGTTTCACATCTAGTGATCGGCATAGTTAAAAAATAGGTTCTGGAGCTATTTGAAAGGATAAACGGTGTCTAAAAATAGCCAAAATTGGTAGGCTCGCTCTACCTAAGCTCCTCAAGCTCGAGGACTCCTCAGCTTGCACAAAATGGAGCTACAAATTACAAAAAGGGTTTTTCTATTTTACATATGGTACAAAAGTGATGAAAATCACTGGTGGAGGTTTTTGAAAAGTATTTATAAAACATAATTCTTTGAAAAATGATTCGACTGGCTCCCCACTACTTCGTTGTGCTCTGTCTTCACATGCTTCCGCTACAAATTACAAAAAGGTTTTTTCTATGTTACATATGGTACAAAAGTGATGAAAATCACTCTTGGAGGTTTTTGAAAAGTATTTATAAAACATAATTCTTTGAAAAATGATTCGACTGGCTCCCCACTACTTCGTTGTGCTCTATCTTCACATGCTTCCGTGCCACCTATGCCTCTGGCTACTGCCAACAGATAGATAGAAAACAAAACAACCAACCACTCACCAACCCTTTTACTATGTAGGGATGGTCACTTTTATAGAGTGGGGAGGGGATCATTCTCTTGCACGTGGTGGTTCAAAGACCTTTGACTACACATGGACTCAAGAGGCTTGGAGGTGCACGTGGGTTTGGGGGGCAGGGTGGGTTAGTTAGGGGAGTTGTGATGGAGAGTGTTAATCTCAAAAAGAAAAAGCTACTCTAGAAGTTAGAGCACCTCTATAACAAGAGTAACTCAAAACCTTCACCAATTTGGAGGATCATTACTCTACTTTCAAAATTTTCAACAAACTATGAAGAAGATGACTACACAGAAAGTCTGCTGTACATAACTTTCTCATTGACTTATCAAATGTGTAAAGTTTTTTATAAAACTTTGCACAATGTGTCGCCTATAGTTTTTGCACCTCCTCCAAGTTAAATCATTCCAAAAGACTCAGTAAATCTTGAGAAATGATCTTAACAAATCACCTATGTCTAAAACTGTTCTTCTGAGTAGTTGATTCAGACACCTATAACTTCTAAAGCTTGGTTCTCTCAATCTAGAACCCATTTATACAAATGCTTCTAGCCATAGATGGCTTACCTTTCAACTTAGATTTTGACTCCTCACTTGTGAAAAACTTTATGCTGTGCACTAAGAACTGACCATTTCTTTGACCATCGGGATTGAGCCTGTTTCAGAAGACACTTGGCATTTTCTCACATATGAATGTTCCTATTCATAATTCTCACAGCTTGTTTACAATTAGGCTCTCAAAATTTAACCATAGCTATGGAATTAGACACCTACAAAAGGATTCTTAAAATGATCAAGCACAGAAGGAGAATACTCAGAAAGATCGGGTGCAACATTTCTTCATTTTTGGAAAAATTTACATCTGGATGAGAAAGCTATTCTATTCACTTCACAAATGTCTAATGAATATAATTCTTCTCAAATCTTGTTCTTACGCACTCTCTCATATTTGCCCCGATATTTTTCCTTGTATATATAGGCAAATATTTACAAGCTCATAACTATTCAAAAGTATAAGTGTGCTAACTCTAAATTAATGTACATATGTGTACACATTTTCATCTTCTGGATATGCACTTCCTTCATGCTTCATAACTTGATCTTTTCCTCAGTGCTTGACTTCAACTCTTCATCAAAACATCAATTGTTGATTGCCTTGCACCAACAGCTCCCCCTCAATCATCAATTGAGGTTTTCTCTATCTTCTTTATACCTGTCATGTCTTTGAATCTCTATAGCTTTGGTCCATCCAAGCTTTTGGTTAGCATATCAGCTATCTGATCTTTTGTTGAATTATGTATAGCTTCAATCTCTTTATCCATCACTTTCTCTCTTAGAAAATGATACTGAATCTCAATGTGTTTAGTCCTGGCATGAAAAACAGGATTAGCAGCTAAATACAATGAACTCATGTTATCTCCATGAATAGTGGGTATACTCTGGATGATGTCAAAACTCTTCATAAGAGTCTTAAGCCATATCAGTTCCTTTGCAGCTTCCACCATACCTTTGTACTCAGCCTCTATGGATGATAAGGCAACTGTGTGTTGCTTCTTTGAACACCAAGAGATTAACTTATCTCCCACATAACACAAGTATCCATATGTTGATCTCCTATCATCAGGATTACCTACCCAATCTGTATCACTAAATATCTTGATGTTTGTATCTGATGTAAAACCATAATACAAACCTTCTTTGAGTGTACCCTTAATGTACCTCAACACCCTTTGTCCTGCAACCCAATGTTCTTTCCTAGGACAATGCATGAATTGAGACAATACTCCAACTGCATATGACAAGTCAGGCCGAGTTAATGTAGCATAGATCAGACTACCAACCAAACTTTGATATAGCTTCATGTCCTTGAACTCTTCTCCTCCATATCTGCTCAATTTGTGATTCACCTCCATTGGAGTAGGTGCTACCCTGCAATCATCCATTTTAAACTTGATCAACAAGTTTTTCAAATAACTTTCTTGAGTTACATACACTCCATGTTGAGTGTATGAGATCTCCATGCCCAAGAAATATGACAAGTCTCCCAAGTCACTAATCTTGAACTCTTTTTCCATTTGCTTCTTTAGGCTTTGAATGCCTTTCTCATCTGTACCTGTAAGAATTATATCATCAACATATATGCACATGTAAATGAACCCATCATCACTTGCTTTGACAAGCAAGCTACTATCTGCTTTAGATACTTGAAAACCAAGTTCTTTCAAGAACTTCACAAGTCTATAATTCCATGCCCTTGGGGCCTGCTTCAAACCATACAAAGCTCTCTTGAGCTTACGTACATGATCTGGATACCTTTCATTTCTGAATCCTTGTGGTTGCTCCATGAAAACATCATCTGAAATGTAACCATTTAGAAAAGCATTCTTCACATCTAATTGACATAATTTCCAACCTTTACATGCAGCAATAGCTATGAGTGTCTTGATAGTTGTCATCTTTGCCACAGGACTATAGGTCTCATCATAATCTATACCATATGTCTGAGCAAAACCTTTCACAATGAGTATAGCTTTATACCTAGACACACTTCCATCTGCAAATCTCTTTGTCTTGTAAACCCATTTGCATCTAATGATCTTCTGGCTATTTGGTTTAGGAACCGAATCCCATGTCTGATTCTCCATCAATGCATCATACTCTTCCTGCATAGCTTTCTTCCAATTTTCCTTACCTTTTGCCTCTTCATATGTAGAAGGGTCTTCATCTGCCTTTATCATATAAACATAATCTTTGGTATCCAAAAAAGAAGTGTCATAGCTATACCTTGTAGGTTGCAATTTTTGTCTTGATGACCTTCTAAGTTCTCCACTTCTTGAGGTTTCTGGTTCATCACACTCTAGATCAAATCTTGGCACTTCTTCAACTTCAACCTGTAATTCATTGTTCTCCTCTTCATCAAATATCTGAATCTTTGATTTACCTTTCTTTTGATTCACAACTTCTTCATCGCCTGCATAAATATTGATTGTACTTGCATACCAAGTACCTTGCTCATCAAATGTAACATCCTTTGATACAAGGAATTGTTTTTTGGATGGACTCCACAACCTATATCCCATCTGCTTATCATCATATCCAATGAACACATACTTTTCAGCTTTAGGTTCCAATTTGTGCCTTAATTGAGATGGCACATATGCATATGCCTAACATCCAAATACTTTGCAATGATCTAGAGTAGGTCTCTTACCCCACCATGCCTCATATGGTGTCATACCCTGCAAAGCTTTACATGGTAATCTATTGACCAAATATGTGGCTGTATGCCTCAGCCCATAAATAATTTGGACAATTTTTCTCCTTCATCATGGATCTTGCAAACTCAACAAGAGTTCTATTCCTCCTTTCTGCTACACCATTTTGTTGAGGAGAGTATCTAAAAGTAATTACCCTTTTTATACCTTCATTCCACAAGTAATCACTGAACTCATTAGAGAAATACTCTCCCCCTCCATCTGACCTTAGTCTCTTCAACTTTTGAACTGTAATTCTTTCTGCATACACATGATAATGCTTGAATGTATTGAATACCTCTTATTTATCTTTGATCACATAGATAGTGATCCATCTGGTAGCATCATCAACATAAATTACATTACCTTGAACCATTGATACTGAAATCCTTTGATGGTCCCCACACATCTGTGTGTACCAATTCAAGCTTCTCTGAATACATAAAACCATGCTTGGAATAAGATCGCTTATGAGCCTTACCTAATTGACATGCCTCACATCTGTATGTCATATGTTGACCTGCTTATGTCCTCCATAAGTGAACAAGGCATGACCAACATTACCTTGAATCTTGAATGTGAAGAGTCTTCCTTCTTTCTTCCCTGAAACAATTTGTTTATACCCATTGCTAGGGTCTTCCACAAAAACTCCTTTATTAGTGAACCTAACTTCATAACCTTTTTCAACAATTTGTCCTACACTTATCAGATTCTTTGGAATTGTAGGAACATACAAAACCTTACTCAAGAGAGTACTTCCATCCTTGGCCTTCAGTGATCCAATTGACTTCACATTGTGCTTTGTATTGTCACCTGTTTGAACTACATGATTAGTTACCTTATTCTCCAAATCAGTCATCAAAGCTATGTTGCCACTCAGGTGATTGACACCCTGAGTCAATGTAGAAGACTCTTTGCTCTTCACTTTGCCTTCAACAGGTTTCATTCATTATCAATGTTGAATCCTCCTTCTGATCTGAAGCATAACTGTAGTAGGTATTGTTGTATTGTTGGCTTTGAAATCCTCTACCTACATTTCTTCAAAAGTAACCTCTACTACCTCTACCTCTGAAATTACCTCTTTGATTTCTGCCACCTCTTCCTCTTGAATTAAAGTTCTGATTATATCCACCATTATTCTGAGTATTATGCCAACAATCATTAGCTAAGTGATTTGTCTTACCACAAATCCAGCAAGCTTTGACTCCATCTTTATTACTTCTGCCTCTTCCTCTACCCTTGCCACCTCCTCTTCCTCTTAGGAAGTTAGCTTGGCTAGTTGTACCTTCATCTTCATTTGCTTGTTGCTTCTGCTTGATATTCTTCTTCTTATCCTTTGAATACATTGCTTGACCTGCACTTTTATCACTTTCACCTTTGACATCCTGCTCAAAGGTTAGCATGTGTCCTAGCAACTGATTTAAATAAGGAGTAAAATGATCTAGTGACAATTCAGTAGACAAAATGAATGGCTTCCATTTTCCATCACCTCTCAAACCTGTAAGGATTTGCCTTACCAATTTATCTTCCTCAATATCTTCATCAACTGCTCCTAATGCATGTGCAATGTCCTTCATCCTTGTTACATAATCTTAAATGGATTGAGAGGCCTTCTTCTTGAATGTGGTAAACTCTGCCCACAAGGATGCCTTTCTTGACTTTGTGGTGTTTTGGAAATGCTCCTCTAAAGCATTCCATATATCACTTGCACTTTCAAGACCTCTAATGTGAGGTAGCAAGTAGGCATTAACTCCCATATAGATAATGCTCCTAGCTTGAGCATCTCTCTTCATCCAAGTCTTCAAATCTGATAATTCATCCCTAGTTGGAACACTAGGATCTCTGAACTGAGGCTTTTCTTCTTCACCTGTAATATAACCTATCAAGTCTTTTCTCATAAGATGAGCTTCCATCCTCATTGAACATGCTGGATAGTTCTCTCTATCCAATTTCTCTATCTGAAGAGAATCTCCCATCCTTTCTTCACCTGTGTATTGAATTCTTCAAACTTTATGAGTAATAGATGTACCTTTACTTAGAATGAAGTTCCTTTTGATCTTCTTGATAACTTCTGGTCTCCTTCTCAAAATTTTCTTTCAAATTTTCACATTTTGAACCTTCAAGTGTTGAATTCTTTTCAGCTGCAGTAGTCGGGGTCCTCCTATCTTCAATTTTGATGCTTCCTGCTCTGATACCACTGATGGAGAGTGTTAATCTCCAAAATAACAAGCTACTCTTGAATTTAGAGCACCTCTATAACAAGAGTAACTCAAAACCTTCACCAATTTGGAGGATCATTACTCTACTTTCAAAATTTTCAACAAACTGTGAAGAAGATGACTACACAGAAAGTCTGCTGCACATAACTCACTCATTGACTTATCAACTGTGTAAAGTTTTTGATAAAGCTTTGCACAAGGTGTTGTCTATAGTTTTCACACCTCCTCTAAGTTAAACCATTCCAAAAAACTCAGTAGATCTTGAGAAATGATCTTAACAAATCACCTATGTCTAAAACTGTTCTTCTGAGTAGTCAATTCAGACACCTGTAACTTCTAAAGCTTGGTTCTCTCAATCTAGAACCCCTTTATACAAATGATTCTAGCCATAGATGGCTTACCTTTCAACTTAGATTTTGACTCCTCATTTGTGCAAAACTTTACACTGTGCACTGAGAACTCACCATTTCTTTGACCATCGAGATTGCGCCTGTTTCAGAAGACACTTGGAATTTTCTCACATATGAATGTTCCTATTCATAATTCTCACAGCCTGTTTACAATTAGGCTCTCAAACTTTAATCATAGACTCATTAACTATGGAATTAGACCCCTACAAAAGGATTCTTAAAATGATCAAGCACAGAAGGAGAATACTCAGAAAGATCGGGTGCAACATTTCTTCATTTCTAGAAAAATTTACATATGGATGAGAAAGCTATTCTATTCACTTCACAAATGTCTAATGACATCTAATTCTTCTCAAATATTGTTCTTACACACTCTCTCATATTTTCCCCGACATTTTTCCTTGTATATATAGGCAGATATTTTCAAGCTCATAACTATTCAAAAGTATAAGTGTGCTAACTCTAAATTAATGTACATATGTGTACACATTTTCATCTTCTGGATATGCACTTCCTTCATGCTTCATAACTTGATCTTTTCTTCAATCCTTGACTTCAACTCTTCATCAAAACATCAATTGTTGACTGCCTTGCACCAACAAGTGGGCATCACACTGGTTTTGACAAAAGGCAAAGGGGGGTAGTCAAAATGTGAGTGGGGGCAAGTTCCTAGAATCTAGGATGGTGGATTCATATGAAAATGTTGCAATGTTGACCTAGGAACTAACCTATCACATAGCTTTCTCTCCTTTTCCCCTTAAAACCATATTATTTCCTTCATTGTCAACTTCCTTCCATCAAGATCTAGGTCAATAGGATTGATTGCACATCACTCAATTCTTCCCCATCATATCACAAGCTTCTTGAACACTTTATTTTTGTTCTTGTCAGCTTTAGGAGTGGTAGGATTGGAGGAGAATTTTCCCTATAATGACCTTTTGCAGGAGCATGAGTTATAGCAATATCAAATGTAGCATTTGTGCTCCCATTCTTGCTTTCCTTCAATTTTGATATCTTTTTTGGGATGCTTGGAAAGAGGTCAGAAAAAATCTCAGTTCCACATTGTCTTGCTCTTTGTCGATTTGTTCCAGATGAGAAACGAGAGTCATTTACTTCATCATGATCTACACCATCTAGATATCTAGCGCATTTCCTTGTCTTACACTTTTGTCTATGGAGAATTATGTTATAATGCCCATTATCTTATTGACCTTTCAAATTATTAGTTTCTTTCTTGTTTTCTTCATTATTGATGCTTCTAAATTTTCTTCCTTGTCAATACTTGTCCCTTTTGCAACCTTAGTACTTCTCTATACACTTGCAAAATTGTATGCAAAGAACCTTGATCTCTTAATCCTCTTGGATGAGTTTTTCTCACTTGCATTAAAAGTTCCTCTCCATCATCATGCCTCTTTTTCTTTGATGTGCTCCTATACTTCTTCTTATTAATAAGAGCTGCTACATCATCCATGAGTAACTTTTGGCAACTACCTTCAATAATGCTTACTTCAATTGCTGAAATAGATGTTCCAATAATTGGCAAGTATCCTATTTTCTCTTTTTCCATGAGATTTGGTCCTTCATCATTGAGCATTTTGCCATGCTGGTCATTTTCATTATTAGAACAATTCTTGTTCCCCTCTATCACAAGACCTTAGGTGGTATTTTCCTTAACAGTTGAGCATGTGCTTTATCTATAGGATTTCCTATGAGAGATAGATCTTGTCCATCATTCAAAGCAATCTTTTCCTTTTTTGAAACCAGTACTATTGTTTCCCTCTTCCCAAGAGAATGTAGGCTCTACATGCCATTCTTGAGTTGTGGTGACATAGTTGCACCTTTATCCACATATTCTACCACTTTCATTTCTTCTACCTTAGTAAATATATTCACAGAGAGTATTCTATCAGATTCCTTATAATACTTAGAAAGGTTGAGATTGAAGAGGCTACAAATTTGATGATGAGGGTATAAGTTCATCTTTGGAATTACATCCAAAATCTTCATTGGTGATTGGTATTGAAAGAGAGGGGAAAACATGCCCCGATTGTCCTAAATATACCAATACTTGTGACTAGGAGAATATGGCATCAAACTCATTTAAATGAGAAGCAACACTATATGTGTCCTTCATGCAAAGTTCATACAACTTTCTCATCAAATACACTTTATTTGATGTCGTTTCTTTTTCATATGTATTGCATAACTTCTTCCAAATCTCCTCTGCACTTTGACAGTCCAATATTGTAAAGTAAACATTATCTGTCAGGCACAATCGAATGGTAGACCTGGCCATTTCATCCAACTCATTCCAATCATCTTCATCCATGTTAGCAGGCTTCTTTGAGATTCCATTTACTGGCTTCCATTGCCTCCTCTGAATGAGAACATCTTTAATATGATTCTTCCATAGAACAAAGTCTGTGCCATCAAATTTTTGGATCTCAAAATGGTCTTTGCCTTGCAAGTTATAGCTCCTCCTCAAAACACTCACACTAGACTGTGATCCACCATTGGTGCCTGACACCTCTCATGTCACGATGATAGAGATCAGAATAGAATGATAATGGAGCTAGAAAAGTCTAAAAACCACTAAGGCTCAAAAATGATGACCAAGTGTCAGATTCTGGGAAATAATTCAGTAAATTCTTACCATAAAAAATGAATTAATGAATAGCAATGACCAACCAAAAGGATTATGTGATAATAAATGTGCTTACACTAGTAAGTGTATCAAAGATTAAATCAACCACTATATAGTTGAGAAAATCAACAAATCTAGAAAACTTTTGCTAGAGTATCCTTTACAAAATGAGCATATGACCAATGTCAAAATCTCAAAAAACTGCAAGTACTAACATGTTAACATGCATAGTGAATCACTGACTCCACTGCATACAATCAGTATCCCAAATTAAGAGGCCAACTAGGCTTATCGAGCACCTATGGACAACCACCATACATATCCTATGGCAAGACTGGATGCGTCTTCCACTTTTATCAAGAGAGCATCAAGTGGTTTGCAAACCAACCAAATTTGAGAGGTAGAAAAGAAAGATGGGATGAACAAAAGACAAGTTATTGTTGATGTTAGAGCACCTCTATATCAAGAATAACTCAAAACCTCAACCAATTTTAGAAGACCAGTGCCAAATTATCACGACTTTATCTAACTATGAAGAAAGTCATTACAGAGAAAAGTCTGCAGCACTTAATTCATCCATTAACTCATCAAATGTGTAAAGCTTGTGATGAAACTTTGGACAAGGTGTCGGCTATAGATTTTACACCTTCTCCAAGTTATAATTTCTCAAAAGATTCAGTAAACTTGAGATATGATTCAAACAATGTACCTATGTCTGAAACTATACTTCTGTATAATCGATTTTGACACCTACAACTTCTAATGCATGGTTCTCCCAAATTAGACCCCATTTATTCAAATGCTTTTAGATATAGATGGCTTACCTTTCAACTTAGATTTTAACTCTTGATTTGTGTAAAACATTACACTATGCACTGAGATCTGATCAATTCTTTGATCATCAAGATTGCGCCTGTTTCAAAAGACACTCATCACTTTTTCACATAAAAATGTTACTACACACAATTCTCTCAGCCTGTTTACAATTTGGCTCTCAAATCTTAGACATAGATGCATTAACTATGGACTTAGACATCTACAAAAGGATTCCTGAAATGATCAAACAGAGAAGGAGAAATGGAGAAACGATCGACGTGCAATTCTCATAAAACTTCTTCTATTCAACTCATCTTACATCTGATGGATGATACTCTCATAACTCATAATATAATCCTCTCTATCTCATCTATACTTCATCTCTCTTATATATCACAACCATATACAAGTGTATATATACAAATGAGTGTGGATTTGTCATTACTTCAAGTATTTGTGAAGTATTTACAAAGCTAATGTACATATGTATATAGACCATCTCTTTCTGAACCTCTTCTTCACTTCATGATCTTAGGCTTCAACCTTTTCTTCATGTCTTCACTCCTAAGCTTCATATAATCATCAATTGTTGATTGTCTTGCTCCAACAACTCTCCCTCAATCATCAATTGTGATTACTTGCGTCTTCTTTATCCCTGCCATATCTTTAAATCTTTGCAACTTGGGTCCATCCAAACTCTTTGTCAACATATCTGCAAGTTGATCTTTAGGTGTATGCATGGTTTCTATTTCTTTATCAACAACCTTCTCGCTCAGAAAATGATATTGAATATCAATATGTTTAGTCCTAGCATGAAACACAGGGTTAGCTGTCAAATACAAAGAACTCATATTGTCTCCACAAATGATAGGAGTACTCTGAATGATATCAACACTCTTTATAAGAGTTTTTAGCCATATGACTTCCTTTGCAGCTTCTACCATAACTTTGTACTCTGCTTCTGAAGATGATAAAGCAATTGTATGTTGCTTCTTAGAACACCATGAAATTAACTTATCTCCCACATAACACAAATATCCATGTGTTGATCTTCTATCATCAGAGTTACCTGCCCAATCTTCATCACTATATATCTTGATCCTTATATCTGAAGTAAACCCATAGTACAAACCTTCTTTAAGTGTGCCCTTAATATACCTAAGCATCCTTTCACCTACAATCCAATGTTCCATTCTAGGGCAATGCATGAACTAAGATAAAACTCCAACTGCATATGATAGGTCAGGCCTTGTTAATGTAGCATAAATCAAACTACCCACCAAACTCTGATAAAGCGTCATGTCTTTGAATTCTTCTCCTCCATATCTACTCAATTTGTGATTCACCTCCATTGGATTTGGTGCTATCGTGCAATCTTCCATTTTAAATTTGGTTAGCAAATTCTTCAAATACCTTTCTTGAGTAACATATACTCCATGTTCAGTATATGAAATCTCCATTTCCAAGAAAGATGAAAAATTTCCCAAGTCACTGATCTTGAATTCTTTCTCCATCTACTTCTTAAGCATTTGTATGCCTTTTTCTTCTGTTCCTGTAAGTATTATGTCATCAACATAAATACAAACATAAATAAATCCATCCTCACTTGCTTTGACTAGCAAGCTACTATCTGCCTTTGATGCTTGAAACCCGTTCCTTCAAGAACTTTACAAGCCTATAATTCCATGCCCTTCGGGCCTGCTTCAAGCCATACAAAGCTCTCTTGAGCTTACACACATGATCAGGATAAAATTTATCTTTAAAACCATCTCGTTGCTCCATGTAAACTTCATCTGAAATGTAACCATTCAAAAATGCATCCTTCACATCTAATTGAGATAACTTCCAACCTTTGCAAGCAACAATAGCTATGAGAGTCCTTATGGTTGTCATCTTTACAATAGGACTATAAGTTTCATCATAGTCCACACCATATGTCTGTGCATATCCTTTTACAACAAGCCTGGTTTTGTACCTAGACACACTTCCATCTACAAATCTTTTTGTTTTGTAAACCCGCTTACATCTAATTACCTTCTGATTAATTGGTTTGTGTACAAATTCCCAAGTCTCATTTTCAATGAGTGCATCATACTCTTCCTTCATAGCCTTTTCCCAATTCTCCTTTCCTTTGGCTTCATCATATGTGGATGGATCTTCATCTGCTTTTATCATATAAGCATAATCTTTAGTAGTCAAGAATGAAGTATCATAGATGTACCTTGTAGGTTGCCATTTGTGCCTTAATGACCTTCTGAATTCTCCACTTCTTGAAGTTTCTGGTTCATCACATTCTGGATCAAACTTGTGCTTCATTGTTCTCTTCTTCATCAAATATTTGAACCTTTGATTTACCTTTCTTCTGGTTCAATGTTTCTTCAAGACCTGCATAAGTATTATTTGTACTTGAGTACCAAGTACTTTGCTCATCAAATGTGACATCCTTTGATACAAGAAATTGCTTTGTAGATGGACTCCACAACCTGTATCCCATTTGCTTATCATCATAACCAATGAACACATATTTTTTCAGCCTTTGGTTCCAACTTATGTCCTAATTGAGAAGGAACATAAGCATAGGCTAAGCAACCAAATACTTTGCAATGATCTAATGTAGGTCTCTTACCCCACCAAGCTTCATATGGTGTCATACCTTGCAAAGCTTTACATGGTAGCCTATTAACCAAGTATGTTGCTATATTTACAGCCTCAACCCACAAATAATTAGGGCAATTCTTTTCTTTCACCATTGATCTTGAAAATTCAATAAGGGTTCTATTTCTCTTTTCTGCTACACCATTTTGTTGAGGAGAATACCTGCAAGTAACCTCTCTCTTTATAACTGCATTACACAAATAATCACTGAATTCATTTGAGAAATACTCTCCCCCTCCATCTGATCTTAACCTCTTCAATTTTTGTCCTATAATTCTTTTTGCATATGGGAATGTATTAAACACTTCTGACTTGTCTTTGATCACATAAATATTGATCCACCTAGTAGCATCATCAACATATATGACATAACATCTTGAACCATTTATATTAAAGTCCTTTGAAGACCCCAAACATATGTATGTACCAATTCAAGTCTTTCTGAATACATGAAACCATGCTTATTATATGACTGTTTATGAGCCTTATCTAATTGACATGCTTCACATTTGTATGTCATGTGTTGACCTGCAACATTAGGTAATCCAAGTACTAAACCATTATTAATCATCTCTTTGATACCTCTTTCATTGAGGTGTCCAATCCTCTTATGCCAAAGATCCAACTCAGACACCTTTTGCTCTCCATATGTAAACATGGCATGTCGAACATTACATTGTACCCTCAATGTGAAGAGCCTTCCTTCTTTCTTTCCTGTAACAATTTTCGTATACCCTTGGCTAAGGTCTTCAACATAAACTCCATCATTAGTGAACCTTACCTCATATCCTTTTTCCACAATTTGTACTACACTAATCAAATTCTTTGGAATTGTAGGAACATACAAAACCTTACTCAAGAGAGTACTTCCATCTTTGGCTTTACCTGATCCAATTGACTTCACCTTGTGCTTTGTATTTTCACCTGATTAAATTTTATGATTGATTGCCTTATGATCCAAATCAGTCATCAAAGCAATGTTTCCACTCAGGTGATGCCTACACCCTGAGTCAATATAGAATACTCTTAAGTCTTCATTTGAAGCTTCACATGTTACATTCATAATAAGAGTTGAATCTTATTTCTGATCTGATGCATAATTGTAGTAGGTGTTATTGTAGGGTTGATTTTGGAAGTTTCTTCCTCTATTTCTTCCAAAACCAACCCTACAATAACACCTCTACCTCTAAAATTTCCTCTCTGATTTCTTCCACCTCTTCCTCTTTGGTTAAAATTCTGATTAAAGTTACCATTGCTCTGATTACTATGCCAACATTGATGAGATAGATAATTGGTCTTACCACATATCCAGCAAGCTCTGACATTATCTTTGTTATTTCTGCCTCTTCCTCTACTTCTTCTACTTCATCTTCCTCTTAGGAAATTTTCTTGACTTTGAGTACCTTCATCTTCAACTGATTGTTGCTTTCCTTTGATAGCTTTCTTCTTATCTTTAGAATACATTGCATGACCTGCACTCTTATCAACATCTCCTTTGATATCACTCGCAAAAGTTAGCATATGTCCTAACAATTGATTCAAATCAGGAGTGAAATGATCTAATGAAAGTTATGTTGACAATATGAAAGGCTTCCACTTCTCATCTCTTAGACCTGTGAGAATTTGTCTTAACAACTTATCTTCTTCAATATCTTCATCAACTATACCTAAGGAATCAGGAATGTCTTTCATCTTTGTCACATAATCAGATATTGATTGCGAAACCTTCTTCTTGAATGTGGTAAATTATGCCCATAATGATGCTTTCCTTGACTTGGTTGTATTCTAAAAATGCTCTTCCAAATCACTCCATATATCACTTGCACTTTCAAGTCCTCTAATATGAGGAAGCAAGTAATCATTCATTGCCATGTAGATTATGCTCCTTGCTTGAGCATCCTTCTTCATCCAAATCTTTAAATCTGCAAGCTCCTCCCTAGTTGGAACACTAGGATCTTAAAACTCTGGCTTTTCTTCTTCTCCTGTGATGTATACCATGAGATCTTTGCTCATAAGATGAGCTTCCATCCTCATAGACCAGGCTGGATAGTTCTCACTATCCAACTTCTCAATTTGGAGACTATCTCCCATCCTTTCTTGACATATACTATCAAATCTTCAACCTTATAAGCAATGAATGTACCTTAGCTTTGAAATTTACTCCTTCTGATCCTTCTAATTTCTCTCGTGTGTCTCCCTTTAGCTTTTCCTTCACACTTTGTCTTTCTGAATCTTCAAGTGTTGAATTTTGTATATCTGTAGGAGTCGGGGTCATCCTTTTCTTCAATTCTAATGATTCCTGCTCTGATACCACTGATGGAGATGGTTAATCTATATAAGAAAAGATATCCTTGATGTTATAGCACCTCTATATCAAGAATAAATCAAAACCTCAACCAATTTTAGAAGACCAATGCCAAATTATCAAGACTTTAGCTAACTATGAAGAAAGTCATTACATAGAAAAGTATGTTGTGCTTAATTCATCCATTAACTTATCAAATGTGTAAAGTTTGTGATGAAACTTAGTAAACGGTGTTGCTTATAGATTGCACACCTTCTTCAAGTTAAAACTTCTCAAAAGATTCAGTAAATCTTGAGATATAATTCAAACAATGTACCTATGTCTAAAACTATACTTCTGTATAGACGATTTTGACACGTGCAACTTCTAATGCATAGTTATCCCAAACTAGAACCTGTTTATTCAAATGCTTTTAGCCATAGATGGCTTACCTTTCAACTTAGATTTTGACTCCTAATTTGTGTAAAACTTTACACTATGCACTGAGATCTGATCAATTCTTTGATCATCGAGATTGCACCTGTTTCAGAAGACACTCATCACTTTTTCACATACAAATGTTCCTACACACAATTCTCTCAGCATGTTTATAATTAGGCTCTCAAATCTTAAGCATAGATGCATTA
>CM035415.1:95655207-95702707 GCA_020310875.1 Ceratopteris richardii | reverse complement strand
CGACGATGAGTGCAAAGAAACCGCCAAGAGGCGGTCCGTGAGAACTGTCGACATGGCGAGCAGGCGATCACAGAATTGCGGGAGGCCAAGGCTCATGAGAGATAGTAGTAGATGGAAGTTCTGCAGGGGCTCTGGTTCATTCTCGCGACGTTGAAGGTGGGGTGGCAGCGGCCCGGGATTCCACAGGGATACCGCGCCTGTCACCGCCGATACATTATGGTCGCTTCCTGCCTCGCTGCTGCCAGCCAGTAGCCTCGTTGGGTAGTGAGGACTACGCAACGACACGACAATCGTGTCCTCTCGCCCCATGATGGCGTTGCAGTTGTGGCCGCGGCTTCTACCTCGTGTGCTTCAGATGCCACCATTGAAAATCCTGTACCTTCGACCGCGTCAGCTTCACCATTACCACCTCGATACCCAAAGGTCGTACCTTTCTCATGACAGCGTCGAAACAGCCGGTGAAATGATTCATTGGATCACAATCGAGCCCTAAATTTACCGGAAAGTATAACTATAACCTTTCCGTTGACACGTAAAGAATTTGGCTGCTTATCATGTGGAATTTTTGGATGAAAAGATCCTTTCTCAAATGATAGTTTTGAATTCAGAAAATACAAGTAGCATAAACGTGTACACAAGTGAGTTGGTTTGGCACTACCTTCTTTAGGTGGACATCTTGTGTTCAACTCTCTATGTGCATATGTAATGGCTTTGGTTAGTCTAATCCAGTAGTAACTTTGTCTAACTTGGGTTTTGTTGTAACCTTGTCTAACTTGTTTAACCCCTTCTTTGTGGGATACGGGGGGTCTCATAGATACTATGCGCATTCACCTATACAATTGTTCTTTCAAAGTTAAAGCTCGTGGGAATAGGCGCTTGTCGAACTTCCATTTATAATATTAAAAAAAAAAATCAACGCGTAATGAGATCTGAAGAAGATATCTACCACACAAAAGAGAATGGACATTGTTTAAGAGAGACACAATTTCCATGTTTTGCAAAGAGTGGCTGAGGCACCTCTTTATTCAAAATCATTCATATGCTATTATGGTCCTTTCCAAGGATCTAAAATGATAAATGATATATGCGACAACATGAACATGCAAAGTACATTTGAATTTGACCACTCTTTCACGAAAAGTCTAAGAAAAGGTCTACATCCCATAGGCGGATTGGTATGGCACTCGCCTCTTGAGGTGGAGGCCCAATGTTCAAACCCTACACTAGACATGTAATGATTATGGTCAATTTAACCGAGTTGTAACTTTGTTTAATCCCTCCTTTGTGAGATATGGGAGGTTCCATGAGTACTATACCCATTCACATGTATAATTGTACTTTCAAAGTTAAAGGAGGAATAAGCGCCTGCCAAACCTCCATTTGAAAAAAAATTTAAGAAAAGCCATTTTGTTGGGGATGTAAGGGTCATGTGACCTTACCCCCATATATATATATATATATATATATATATATATATATATATATATTATAGAGCATTGCCTCAACGGAGATCATTATGTGGGTTCGAGGCCCCACGCATCTGTGCGCATCTCTCCTCATGTGAGATGACATTATGGTATACCTTTTTTTGAGGTTTATTTCATCATGATTTTGATAATGGCATTGTTAGTGGATGTATAGTGGCATTGTGGCTTATATCTTGCTTATGCCACTTGGTTATGGATTTACTTGCCGGTTGCACATAATTTTATGAGAGTTGATTTTGGATTTTGTTTGGTACTTGTATCTTTGTTTTTATGCAGGTACATGATCCAAATTGGAGCCTCATCCAAATTGGAGCCTCAGTTACACATCTATTTATTACCTTGATTGACTATTATTTTAGAATGTGATCATTGATTTGATATCTTATTTTCCATTGTGATTCTTGGCATATGTGGATGGTGATTCCCACATGGTTTATTTGGTTCAGAGTCCATTTTACAGAGGAGATGCTGCCGAAATTTTGATGGCTTTTATGCTAGAAGAGAGCTCTAGTGGATCTTGAAGCTTGTGTGATAGCTTTGGATCGTTGCTTATCTCCATTCACTTAGACTTAGTCATAGGTTATTCGTGACAAGTTGGGCCATCTTAGAGGATTGATTCTCTAGTGGGAGGTGTATCGTCATTTTATTGGTGTGTATTGCCATTAGTTTTTTGGCATATGTAGTTGCCATTATCTTTGATTGGATGAGTGACAGGTGGTGACAGGTTACTCATTGTTCTTTTGCTATTAGTTATCTTGTTTGATTGCTCAGTTTACAGGGGATACTCTATAAAATTTTTTCGAGGATTCTTTCACATCTACTTTATCACTTTGGAGACTTGGTGAGCAAGCTTATCCTCATGTTTTATGTGCATGCTAGATGCATAGTTATGTGACATGTGGTTCACATGGTTTCTTCTCTAGCGAGATATTTATGATATGCGTTATGCATATGGATATGTCGGTGTGATCCTATTAAGGATATAGTATTGTTTCTAGTCTCTTGTTATATTTATAGTCTCTTGGATTGCCAACATGGTGTCTTCTCAGTTTGATGGCACTAACTTTTCGAGATGGAAAGATCAGATGTGGCATACATTGGTTCGTGCAGTGTTACTGTTGTCAGGATCTTTCTCACGCTCAAACAGAGGTTACGAATGCAGAAAAATGCAGAAAAAACACACCCAAGAATAAACGCAATAAGAGACGAGAAAGTACGCAGATTGGGTGCAATCTCCCCCCATGCACTCTGTTTCGACAGTCCACAGAGTGCATGTATTTATAGGACTTTTGATTACGTCGAAAATAGTGGTTACATGAGGGCGGCTTCGAAAAGCAGGCGTGAAACTAAAAGTTGGTAACTTTTACAGAAAGCCATTACTTTGAATAATAGAAACTGCGATCTACAACGACCCTTATTCTAACCATTACTTTTCTAACAATAGAACCTTCTATGCAGGTTTATTTACAAGCTAAATAATAATTATTCGGATTATTGATGTCCGCCCTTTCACGCCTTGCACGCTCCTCACGAACCTTCAGCTGCTATATCAAAAACATCAAAAACATATTAATACATTAATAATTTAACATTTTAACAATGCCTTGTTCAATAATATACAACATGCCTCTCAGTTGACAAGCAACTGACCTCAGTTGATAAAATAATTCAACACTCTAACAATTATAATGCAGTGTTCAACATATTCCATATTACTGTTACAATCCAACAATGCATTGGCCAACATATTTCATGTTACAATCCAACAATGCATTGGCTATTCGATATTTCAATCCAACAATGCATTGGCTATTCCATATTTCAATCCAACAATGCATTGTTCAACATATTCCATAAGGTATAACATGCCCCTCAGTTGAACAAGCAACTGAACTCAGTTGAAAAAAATAATAAACATGGATGGCAGTCACATGTTTCATCACTGAATAAAGAAAATAGGCATGTGCCATGTAAAAATACATGCATGGAAATGTTCATGGAGTTGTTACATTAATGTGTTTGTGTATGATATGTAGAAATTAAGTGGTCATAATGAGGTGTTAATTGTGTTTTATGTATCCATTGACATTCTTCAATAGAGTGATTTTTGTACTTAACCAAATATCGATGATATTGAGTACCTGTGCGTGTAGTAGTGACATCATGATCAATGATTTTCTCAGGAACTAAGATTTCAGATTGTTCTTCAATTAAAGGAGGATCATCAAGAAGTGGAGCAAGTGGTAAAGTTCCTTTAAAGGATTTAAGTAAGCTAATATGAAAAGAATTATGTATAGTCCAATGGGATGGAATATCTAATCGAAATGAATTATCATTAATTTTTTCTATAATGCGAAACGGTCCATAATAGCGTGGTGCAAGTTTAATTTTAGGATGCTACAAAATATTTTTGAGACGTCTTTTAATTATTCGCAACCATACAAAATCATGTTCCTTGAATTCTTTGGCTAATCGTTTAGTATTGATAATATGTGTATATCGCTCTTGAATTTTCCTAATGTGCTCGTGAACATCATGAAGTGTAGAAACGTGATCTTGAGCAATAGAATCAGCTATCGGAATGTCGGTTTGGGTGAGGGACATGGGAGTGGGAAGCTTTTTACCAAAAACTATTTCAAAAGGTGCACGGCCAGTAGTGGTATGTGAAGTGTTATTGTAAGCAAATTGAAGCAATGGCAACTTTTCATCCCAGTTATTAGGATTATCTAATGAATAACAATGCAATAAATCAAGAATAGTACTATTTGTAGCCTCACTCTGTCCATTACTTTCAGGATGAAATGCAGAGCTAAAATCTATTTTAGAACCAAAATGTTGAAATAAGGCAACCCAAAATGATTACAAAACCTAACATCACGATCAGATAACATTACTTTAGGAAATCCATGATGTGGAAAAATGCATTTAATGAATAATTTTGCAGCTTGAGGTGCAGTCAAAGTTTTTCTACATGGAATGAAATATGCATATTTACTAAACCTATCAACTATTGTCCAAATCATATCATTATGTGATGAAGTGATAGGAAGACCTGTGATAAAATCCATAGAGATTTGTTCCCATGGTTCATTTGGAATAGGAAGGGGCATTAATAATCCAAATGGTTTACCATGATGACGTTTGACACGCTGACATACAATGCATTGAGAAACATAATGTGCAATGTCTTTTTCCATATGTGGCCAAAAGAAGAAATCTTTGCAAGTAGAAATAGTGCTCTGTATGCCTCTATGACCCATGTAAGATGGTTCATGCATTTCTTTAATGAAAAAATCTTTAAAAGCTTGGGTTATGCACAATCTATGTTGAAAATAGAGAAAACCATTATGAAATGTATAATGTTCATCAGATAAAGATGCAGCATTATTGAAGTCATGCCATGCACGTGAAAAATACAAATCAGATGCATAAGTGGAAACCATGTCTTGAAAAGAATGAATTTGAATGGCAGAAATATTATTCAAAACAACGAAATTCGAAGGAAAACGGCTAAGAGCATCAGCTACGACATTAGCTTTACCAGGTTGATATTGTATCATGGGTTGGAAATTTTGAATGAATGATGCCCATTTAAGATGCCTATCAGAGATTAAGGGCTGACTTAATAAATGCTTAATAGCCTATTGATCGGTTTTGATTAATACTTCAGAGCCCATAAGATAGTGTTTCCAAATTCGCAAAGCATGCACAACTGCTAACAGTTCTTTATCATACGTACTATAATTCTGTTCTGAGGGTTTAAGCTTTCTACTCTCAAATGCAATGGGATGGTCATTTTGCATCAGAACAGCACCTATTCCTGAACCGCTAGCATCAGTAACAACATGAAAGGGTTGTGAGAAATCAGGTAATTGTAAAACAGGTGCATGTGAAAGTGCATGTTTAAGTTTTTCAAAGGACTGTTGTTGGGTAAATCCCCATGCAAATTTTATTTTCTTTTTCAACAACAAAGTAAGAGGCAATGCTAAATAAGAAAAATTTCGAACAAACTTCCTATAGAAACTAGCCAACCCAAGAAAAGAACGAACATCATTGACTGATTGTGGTGTAGGCTGAAAGAAATAACTCTTTTCTGGATTAGCATAAAATGTGTTTTCTCGTAACAAATGAAAAACTGTTTCAAGATGCTGTTCATGTTCACTATCATTCTTACTGTAAACAAGTATGTCATCAAAGAATACAAGAACAAAAGCTTGTTAATCAAGAAAAATAGTGTTCATCATTCACGCAAATGTAGCAGGGGCATTAGTAAGTCCAAAGGGCATTACCATAAATTCATAATGGCCATTTTGAGTTCTAAATGCAGTCTTAAAAATATCACTTTGTGTCATACGAATCTGATGGTAACCCGATTTAAGATCAATTTTACTAAAGACACGAGCTCCTCGTAACTTATCTAAGAGATCATATATTCGAGGAATAGGGTATCTATTCTTGATCGTGATCTTGTTAAGGGCTCTATAATCAATGCACATTCGATAAGTTTTATTCTTCTTCTCTACTAAGAGAACTGGTGCTCCAAATGGGGAAGAACTAGGCCTTATAAGTCCTTTTTGTAGTAGGTCTTTTACTTGATTTTCTATTTCCTTTTGATGTAATGGGCCATGTCTATAAGGTGCTTTATGAGGAGGAGAACTACCAGGGACTAAGTCTATGCTATGGTCAAAGGATCCTCGAGATGGTGGTAGTTCAGAGGGATATTCAGACATAAAACAATCCTTATAAGTACTCATGAAAGGTTTATATGCATTTGAAAGTGTATGAGTATAATCATTGATGACATTGACAAAAACAATGCATGAGTTGAATCCTTTCCTAAATGCACGTTTTACTTGCGTGTGACTAATCAATGGAAATGGCTGGAAATCATGCCGTGCAGACAAAGTAATGATTTGACCTTTGAAAGCAAACTTAAAGGTATGAGTATGGTAGTCAATACGTGGATTATAATGGTGACGAAAAGGCATACCTAGTATAACATCATAAGATTGCAAAGGTGCAATTAAAAATGTTCGTGAGTCAACATAAGGGCCTATGTTAATCATAACATCTTGCACTTCTCGTGTTACATTATAACGACTACCTTGAAATGCAGCTTTCACTTTATACAAAGAAGGAAACGTTTGTAATTTAAGTTCTTGTACTAATAAATGTGAAATGAAGTCATGTGAACTACCATCGTCATGTAGAATTTTAACTAGTTTGTTATTTATTGTACCCTGCATGCAAAGAAGAGAGTGTAGAGAGATATCGTTACCCAAGGTACTTAAGTCCTTCTCCAGTGATTCCTTTGTCCAAACAGGAGGAATTTCTTCATTATAGACCTCCATGTTATGCAATCGAGCTGTAGCCTATTTCATATGAAGAGGTTGCAATCTGCACCTTATTTTTGTATGTCCAGGTTTACCACAATTCTAGCAAGTGATTCGTGGTCGCTTCTGTTGGGCATTCACTGCTGAAGTTTGAAGGGTAGGTGGTTTGGTTGGTTGGAGAGATGAAGCAACGGGTGAAGTTGAGTAATTGGATTGTAGAGGTCGAGGAAAACTAGGGTAAGATGGGGCATTAAAATTACGCTTCATAGGAAATGAAGGTTTAACAGGAAATGGTCGTGGACGTGGTTGTTGTAGACGGAGTGACTTGGTTATGGACTGGAATTATTTTTCTGCATCATAAGCAAAAGATATAGCCTCGTTGAGGGTTGTAGGTCGTAGGGTGTGAAGCTTAGCTTGGATACCCACTTCCAAACCATCTTCGTATTTCTGCTGCAAGATATCCTCTGATACATCTTCAAGCATTCGTACAAGTAGTAAATTTTGCCAGAACCGCTCTGTGTAGGTAGTAACCGTATCACCCTCCTTCCATGTAAGGGTCGTCCATGCTCGTCAAACATGAAAATGGTATTGAGGAGGAAGAAATGAATCCTTCACGTTTTCTTGAAAAGCCTTCCAAGTTGTTGGACGCTCCGTACTGTGTCGCAAGACATTCCACCAGAGTTGAGCTTTACCTACTAAATAGTTAGTGGTAAATTTAACTTTTTCACTTTCAGCATACATTTCATCTGTATAAAAATCATCAAACTGCGACAACCAAGAAAGTACTAAAGGCCCATCCTTTCGGCCATCAAATCGTAGAAATTGGTAGTTTCTATTACCAATCTTTGAATGAGTAACATCAGATTGGGCAGACACAATAGCTTTTACTACTCTCGTAAGGTTTTCTTCCTCAGCTTGCATCTTTTGGAGGATTTCATCACGTTGTCGGATCTCGTTCTGAGCTCCTTGAAGCTCATGCCGCAAGAGCTCTAGTTGTTGTTCAAGTGTTGCCGTAGGTAGAGGTGAATTACTGTAATCCTCCATGGTGCTCTTGGACCCTTGCTCTCAACCTTGGTGTATTGAACCTTCTTGTTTGCAACCTTGGTGTCTCGATCCTGTGTTCTCAACCTTGCTTGGTATCTTGAACACTCAATCAAGTGCCACCCAAGGATTTTGAAGGAATTCACACTTCCAAGCTAGCTCATTGGAAAGTTTGCTCCGAGAGCTTTCCAACGGTATATTACACGCCTCAATCCGACCTACGGATTGAAAGTTACACTTAATTCTTTGTTGGGTCCATCCTTGAAATCGCCACGAGCGCCTTCCACAAGTAAGAGAAAAAGAGAGACTTGAGTACAACTCCAAGAGATGGTGGAGTGGTCAAAGTACTTCCCTTGAAAATAGGAGGTTGTGGGTTCAAATCCTCCTACCTTAGGGACTCTAAACCTCTCTATTACCACTCAAAAATTAAAATTGCCTCGCGCGTAGCCAACGGTCGCCAAGGGAGCCTTGGGTGCCAATGTATTGCCTAAGTTATTGCCTAAGTTCTTTGCCTTGGTCGACGCCTTGGTCGACGCCTTGGAGTAAGCGGAAGGAAAAGACGTAGGTGAAGACGTAGGTTCTAGTTCTGAATCAGAATCAAAATCAGAAACCGGAGACGGAGACGGAGATGGAGATGGAATTCAGAATCGCGAACAGAGAACAGAACCCTCTGTATTGACGCGTGCAGAGCTCTGATACCACTGTTGTCAGGATCTTGCTCACGCTCAAACAGAGGTTACGAACGCAGAAAAACGCAAAAAAAACACACCCAAGAATAAACGCAACAAGAGACGAGAAAGTACGCAGATTGGGTGCAATCTCCCCCCATGCACTCTGTTTCGACAGTCCACAGAGTGCATGTATTTATAGGACTTTTGATTACGTCGAAAATAGTGGTTACATGAGGGCGGCTTCAAAAAGCAGGCGTGAAACTAAAAGTTGGTAACTTTTACAGAAAGCCATTACTTTGAATACTAGAAACTGCGATCTACAACGACCCTTATTCTAACCATTACTTTTCTAACAATAGAACCTTCTACGCAGGTTTATTTACAAGCTAAATAATAATTATTCGGATTATTGATGTCCGCCCTTTCACGCCTTGCACGCTCCTCACGAACCTTCAGCTGCTATATCAAAAACATCAAAAACATATTAATACATTAATAATTTAACATTTTAACAATGCCTTGTTCAATAATATACAACAGTTACACATGATGTGCATAGAGATGCATAGAGGCCTCGTAACATGCCCGACCACGTATGGATGGATATGGATGCATTGGTCAGCTTCACTATCCAGTTACAGCTTGTGGATTCTATATATGAGTCTGTTATGTATGAGGAGACGAGTAGTGCATTATGGTAGAGACTACATGAATATATGCAAGTCCATTGACTCATGTGAGACATAGATCATATCGATGACTTCGATGTTGACATTGTGGTCATGAGGGCCATATTTGACGAGGTTGATTTAGGCAGATGTGATGGCATCGTCAAAGATATGCACGTGATGCAAATCAAGTAGTGGTTTCATGAGAGTCTATGGCAGTTGATTATGCTGGTGATGGTGATATCACTTTCTCCTATGGTTCATCTCATGATTCCTCTTGTTCATTGGATAGCACACATATGGGTTGGTTGCATGATGCATTAGCCAGTTTTCATGTTACTCCACATCATGAGTGGTTTTGTCAATTCTCAGGTGAGAGTCGTGGATATGTGCATATGCTTGATGGTATGACATATGACATTGAGGGTGCACAAGATGTATGCCTTATGCTACTTAGTGGACCATCACTTATACTGAGACATGTATGTTATATGGCTTCATTCCCTATGAGCTTGATTTCAGTTAGCCAGTTACAGGAGAGCAGATGTTATGCATTCCTTGGTGAGCATCATTTTAAGTTGCAGTTGGGACAACTTATGCTTGTAAGAGGTGCTAGGATTGGGCACAAGTATCCATTGCAATTACTTCATGTGAGAGACAACCTCGTCTTAGTGGGAGTTCAGCCTTATGTGCGATGTGAGACTTGTCATGTCTCATTTTCTCTACCTACACATAAGTCTTTTGACATTCATGATGCACATGTATGGCAGGATTCAAATGCTCAGATGCATGCACATATAGCACATGTTTTGGATGCTCATGATGCTTATATAGAGCATGATTTTATTGATCATATGGATTCTCATGTAGAGCACACTCTGGATGATCAGTTGGATGCTTTAGAGCATGATGTAGATGCTCATGTAGAGTATTGTGATGATACTCAGTTAGCGTTTGATCATCACTTTGATCTTGGTATCGATGTTGTGTAGTTAGCTCATGTGGAGCATGATGATACACTTGGTGTGGTAGAGCAAGATAGCTCTTATTATATACAGTGTATGCTAGAGCATACTAGCTCTCGAGATGCACAACTAGACACATCCTTAGTTGATAGGATTGCTGATTTAGATGTTGATGAGTCAGTGATCATGCAGTCATTCTTGGATTCGCTCATGCCAGATGTTGACACAGATATGTCAGGACATGTTGATCTTGACGATGGTGCTTTGGATGCCTTGGACACATGCATCGATGACATACTTAGGTTAGCCAGGATAGCACATGTTTCATCAGCATTGGGGAGTCTAATGTACGAGTTGCTATGCTCGAGACCAGACATTGTAGCTGCTATTGGAGCATTTGCACTTGGATCTGTTAGTCGTTCGATGATTGACACATGCGTAGAGCGAGTGGGAACTTTGCAGGAAATTCATTAGTTCTTGCATGACTCATATGTGAGCTCGACTCTTGTTGATATGAGTCTAGAGCAGTTTGAGGTGCATGGATACACCTTGTTTGAGGTAGTTGATGTAGTCATACATTATTGTATAGTCCTACATCATTCTTTGTATGTGTTACCACTTATGGTCACATTGACCCTTAAGTGGGAGATTGTTGGGGATGTAAGGGTCATGTAACCTTACCCCCATCTTTATATATATATATATACATCATATATAGAGCATTGCCTCAACGGAAATCATTATGTGGGTTTGAGGCTCCCACACATTTGTGCGCATCTCTCCTCTCTTCTCTCTCCCTCCATCTCCTCCTTTCTCCTCTTGTTTTGCACACCAAAGCCCTTCACATTTAGTATAAGAAAATCCATTTATGAATAACTTGCTGATTGTTATGCCATTGGATGAACACATTAACATAGAAGAACTTGAGGACAACTACATTCAAACAAAATATTAATATAAAAGTATAAATCTAAAAAACTACTTACCATTTCAAGACAAATGGATATGTGAGAGTGAGTAGTTAGATTCACCTCATCTATTAACAATTCACCTCATTTATGAAAATTAGACTTGTACATTTTTTGTTTAGAACCTCTTTTAATGTAGATCCACTTGAAAATAATTATACACAAATCATTGCACTTGGAAGGGGGTAAAAAACTTTGACCATATTTCAACATTTGCATTAAGCTTAACTTTAGTATAGGCAATAAAACATCAGAGTCTTTTAGTGCATTTTAGCGCATAGTACCATATACACCTCAACAAAATGAGTTGTTGAAAGGATGAATAGGTCTCTCATGGAAATGACAAGGTGTATGGTCAAAATCCATGCTTTACCACATAACTTGTGGATCAAAGCTACTATGTGTGCATCATATGTACTGGTGTCTCACTGCATATAAGGCTTGCATGGTTGTAAGCCATCTATTGTTCATCTCAATGTTTCTGGTTTTGTGGTTGTTGAAGGAGAGTCCAACAAAAAGAAAAGAAGAAGAAAACCAAGAAAGAAGCTTCACTAATGATGGCATATCTGAAGACATATTTCTGCAGGAAGCCTTGTAGGGGCACGCAACACCCATCTCTGCACAGAGCCCCGCAGGGGCATACAACAGGGGAAGGCACGTAAGAGGCAAGGGCGGATCAAGGCCAACAAGTATCCATGAAGAAGTGCAAGAAGATATCAGGCAGATCCAGAGCCCCAGGAAGGTGCTTCAACCTCTTGATCTTTGGAAGGTCCAGATCGAAGGCTGAAGATCCACACCTTCATACCTTCCACTGGTTGCGTGCATGGCAACCCGACTTAACATGGCAACCTAGATTTAAAGGAGCGATTGGAAAATTAGAGTACATATTAATTCTAGCTCATCTCCACGGGTTGCGGGCAGTGGAAAAAGCTCTAGGAACACCTACATTACATTGAAACTCAAAATTACTTGCTAAAATTTGGAAAAATTTTCAAGTGTCGTGTTCTCCCGCGGTTGAGTGCCGCGACATCTAGATGTCGTGATCTCTTGTGGTTGAGTGTCACAATATCTAGCCATGTCGGATATAGTGATAATTTTTGCGACATCTAGCAGATATCGGGTATCGTGGTATTTTCTTCGCGACACCTGACGAGTGTCGAGTGTCGTGATTTATTTCGCAACACCTAACGAGTGTCGAGTGTCATGATTTATTCTGCGACACCTAACAAGTGTCGGATATCATGGACCTAGCTTCGCGACATCTGTCGGATATCGAGTATCGTGAGATTCTTCCTGTGACATCTGTCGGATATCGAGTGTCATGGACTTACTTCTGTGTCAAGTGTCGAGTATCGTGGACTTTGCTTCGCGACATTTGAGAGATCGAATATCGTGGAACTCACCTGAGTGTTGAATGTCGAGTGTCGGGGAGCCTTGAGTTAGGACATTTGATAGGTATCGAGTGTCCTGAATTTAGCCAATGACAGGTGTCATGTAGGGAGATCTTTAGATATTTCAGTGGGAAATTTCAACTCAATAACATAGTTCTTACAACTCTGAAATTTAGCAAAGAGCTTTGGGAGCTGGAAATTGTCTAAACTAAAGTAGAGCTCTTAAGTGAATGAACCTAAGATTCGGGAGAACCTTAGGGAACCTTCTGTGGGAAGTGTAGCTGAACCAAGTATTCACTCACACTACTCTGAAACCTCAAGTGAGTCTGAGGAGGAAACCCTCATGGCCTCAGAAGACATGCAAAATTCTGTACCAATAATTGGCATGATGTCAATTATTGAGGGTGAATATCAAACGTCCTTAGAATATGTGAGCACCAACCAACACGGTTTACCCATCTACCTAGATGGGCTAAACAGATCAGTGGCTAGACTGAAGAAAGCTTCAAATGCTTACATAGTACCTAGGCCAGCTGTTAAGTATGCAAGAGGATTCTACATGGATAAAAGAGAGATTATGTATGTAGTTACAGAGCATCCTGAAAACATCAACGAACAAAGGGGAGACGTTGATACCCACAACCTTAATGGAGAAGGACACGAAGAACGGGTATCTACACCTAGAGGGAAGTCTATTGTAATTAGGGTTTGGAGAGGAAACCTAATTCCCCAAGATGATTCTCTGATGGATGTTTATTTAATCAATGGGATGGAGCATCTACTTAGAGCACACTCTACATTGGGGGAAGAAGCCACCAACCCAGCCACCATCTATGAATTGCAAGATCCTGAAAACCCCACTTATATTATGTACTTGGACAAGAATCAGAGAAGGTACTGGCCCTTAATGGAATTAGAAAGAGTAGGGTTGAAATATCAGAACATCCCAGTGTTCCCACCTAGGGATCAAGCCACAACTTCGCAAAACCCCCAAGGAACCTATCAGGATAATTCTTATCAGCATTACAACAAACGAACATTCCAGTTAGGCCCCATGTGTAGTTCGCTACACCTGGCAATAATCCGAACTACCAACCACCTACACATGTAGAACCGAGGAATAGAATTCCTATCCATGAGAGACCACCTGTAGGAAGAGGACCAGGTATACCAATAGGACGAGCAGCCTTCCCTATAATGCCTAGACCACCTGAACCTGGAAGAAGATTGATGCTCGTTTAGGTAGCCAAGTGCATGAGGAGTCACAATGATGGCTCTAGTGAACCATACAACTACATAGCTGAATTCAAGCAAGTAATAAGAGCTGAACAAGTGGAAGACTTTTTGATTCAATATGAATCCTTTGGTCTAACCCTTATAGACACGGCCTTAGCTTGGTTCCAGTCCTTAGACCCTAATTGCTTCCAAAACATGGAACAAGTTTATCAAGAATTGATTGAAGAATTTACCAAGTCTGGAATAAGAAACAACTCATCCTCATTAATCCATAGTTTTAAACAAGATCCTACGGAATCGGTGAGATCGACAGCAAGAAGATTTAAGCAATATGTGGATAGATGCCCTGTTGAAGAGAGGCCCAATCAAAACAAAATGGTGTCACTATTTTTGGAAGGATTAGTGAATGGATCATTGGGATCATTAGTATATGTGAAAAGAGTCCAAAATTTGCAAGAATGTATGAAAGAGTGTATTGACCTAGAGGACAATCTAGCGGAAGATTTGAAAATACCTCAAGGTGGTGTCAAAAGTGAGGATACTGTTAGCAGCACATCAAATCCCAGGAACAACATAGAAGAAATAGCCAATCTAGTGGCAAAAAAGCTGAACGTTCAAGAGCAGAGGAACTACCCACACAATCCTATGAGAGTACCCATGCTTAGAAGATGTGTGCACTGTGGAGGTGATCATCCTTCTCACTTGTGCAATAGGGGAATAGTTCCACCACCTGCTTATGCTTACAATAGACCACCCACCTCGGCCCTATGCATTACTGTAGCATAGAACAAAGGTACACAAATCACAGCACAGAGAACTGCCCTTACAATCGGCAATCAAGACCGGTGCAACCACCCATGAGGCCTTATGGATACCCTTAGAGAGATCAAGGAGGAGAAGTCTTTAGATATCCCACATATCAGCAACAAGCACTAGCACCGCGACCTTATGCTTATCAAGGATACAACCCACCTCAACCTATGTTAGGGCAACAACCACCACACCCTTAGAATGTTGTCCCAATGAAAATGGCTCAACTAGAAGAGAACCCAAAGAAAGCAATAGTCCCAGCCACGCCATTGGCTAGCAACAAGGCTTGCGACCCATCTTATGACCATAGTCAAGGAAATTATTCCACATATGAGGGCACTATAGTTGAATACGGACAATCTTATGAGCCATATGCTTATGGTATTGAAGGACCGGATAGCTCTTACGGATATGAGCAGGACTATGTGTCATTAATGTACACAGCTCCCAGAGCACCCCTCCCGACCAATGAATAGACCACCTGCACCTAGAGGACCATGTTATAGATGTGGAGAAGATCATTTTATCAGAGAATGCACGTTACCCAACCCACCACCACCGCAGCGAATTTTGGAAGGATATTGTAGTGATTGTGGTAAAGAACATCTTTTTAGAGATTGCACCAAGAACCCCAACAAAGTTAACTCAAATGTGCACATCAATGTGATAGAAGTGATAGAGTCATCGGGGAGTGATAAGGAGTACATGGTGCCACTAAAAGCAATAACAAGAGCTAAAGTGAGAGAGACCTCAGAAAGAATCAGAGAGAATGATCACACCAACAAAGACTTGAACATGCCCAGACCTCAAGTAGTTGCAGACTCTGAAGAGTCTGGGAAAAATATTAGAAGTAAACGGACCCAAAGATGGAAGAATCATAGAGAAAGGATGAAAGAAAAGAAACTACAACAAAAGATGGGGAACGAGAATAATGAACAAGGCCAGGAAGAAAAACAAGAACTTGAGGGAAGCAATAAGATAGACAAGTGTAAAAAACAAGAGGCAGGATCATTTTTAGCTGACTCGATGCCAGAAGAGTTAGCCATGTGGATTCAGGCATACCAGGCCCGAATTAAAAGCAGGACCAATCGTCGAGCAACACGAAAAGGAATATCCAAGAGGTGACTTAGAGAAGGAAAGATTGGAGATATGTAAGAAATTAATTGAAGTGGCTCAACAGACCCTAGAAAAGCCTGTTCAGCTACTACCAAACTCAAGAATTCCCGAAAAAGAATTCCAAGAGTATGTCACACCTAATGACCCCAAGAAAGGGAAAGAAGACGAGACCTGTGGTGAAAATTACTGCGATAATAAAAGAGAAGGATCCATTATCCCCGAAGTCGATGGGGAATGGCCTAAAGACTTATGGCAAGAGTCCAGGAACATAGATGGAAGAGAACGGAAGGAATTGAACCTTCCTTTGAGAAGTTAGAAGCAGAACATGAATTTGAAGCATCAATACCAGAATTAAACTCAGAAGGATTATTGCAACTTGACGAGAGCAAAAAGGATGAAGACAGTGTGAAGGCTTTGCCAAACTACACGGGAGAATACGAACATAACTCTGAATTATATTGCATTCCCTCAATGAGAAGAAAAGAGCAAAACCCATCCATTCAAACATTAGACATTATACACGTCACGGTATCGTATTGTCGACCTAGCGGTATCATATCGCGTACATATCCAGTATCGTATCATTACCCTCGTGGTATCGTATCATGTGTTGTGGGAGTATCGTATCGTGCAGGACTCGAGTATTGTATCGTGCATTGTTGCGGTATCGTATCGCGACAGAGCACCAGTATCGTATCATGACTATTCTTGGTATCGTATCGAGACGAATTTTGGAATCGTATCGTGCGGGATTGCGGTATCGTATTGCTTACTGCACTGGTATCGTATCGTTAGGATGCCTAGTATCATATTGTGCTCTACAATAGTATCGTATCGTGTCTTCGGATGGTATCGTATTGCTTGAAGCACATAGTATCGTATCGCCTAGAGCACTGATATCGTATCGTGTGAAAAAACAATATCGTATTGTTCAGTTCTCTAGTATCGTATCGTTCAGTTCTCTAGTATCGTATCGTTCAGTTCTCTAGTATCGTATCGTTGATTACCCAAGTATCATATCACGACCGGTTGTGGTATCGTATCGTCGACAAACTGGTATCACTTGGTGCAATATTGCCAAAGTGGTATCATCTAGAACACTTTGAGCATTTTCAAGGGTAGATTTGAGGCATTTGAGGAGCCAATTAGGGAGAGAATTATAGCCCAAGAAAGCCCCAGGAGGGTGGATGAACTTGAGGTCTGGAAGGGTTCTAAGTAGCTGGAGAAGTGTCATATCATCGATAGGAAGTACTGCTCAGGTGAGTCACCGTGTTGCCTATTCTGACACCTCTAGTGATTCGGAGGAGGAGATACCCATGGCTTCAGAAGACATGCAAGGTCTAGTTTCAAGAAGAAACTTCATGTCTACTGCAGAAGGGGAGTACCGCACCTCTCTGCAATATGTGTCTACTAATGCCCACGAGATTCCCATCTACTTGGATGGTTTAAATAGATCAGTTGCCCGGATGGTGACCTCCACCATTGCCACAATTGTGCCCAGACCAGCCATCAAGTACGAAGGAGGAGCATACATGGATAAGTTGGGTCACATCTACATAGTGACATAATACCCATATTTGATCAATGAGAGGAGAATTAGGAGGACAAGAGTTAGTAACTACTCCCAGAGGCAAGTCAGTAGTGACACGAGTCTTGAGAGGGGATTTGATACCTCAAGATGACTACTTATTGGAGGTCTACTTGATCCATGGAGCAGATTTATTGCTACAAACTGACTCACCTACAGAAGGATGAGAAGAAAGCACGATGACATTTTACAAGTTAAAAGATCCTGAAGACGCGTCTAGAGTAACATACCTAGACAAGAACCAAAGAAGGTATTGGCTTGTTGATGCCATAGATAGAGCTCGACTGAAGTATATGGGATTGTCTGTATTCCCTTAGCGAGAGTAGGCAACTACCTCTCAAAACCCTTTCCGGACACAACAAGAGTATGAACATATGATGTCGGGACAAACAAGCCATCAGAGTGTTCCAAAGGGAACTCATGTACAATTTACAATGCCCGGAATGCAAGCACACAATCAAACACACCCTGGCATAGGCAACCTACATAGCCCACCAGCAAGACCAAAACCACCACTAGGAGCTCAACCCGGAATGCATCCAATCACACCAGCAATCCCTGTAATGCCTAGACAGCCAGAGCCCATAAGAAGATTAAGACCAATTCAGGTGGCCAAATGTATGAGAAATCATTAGGATGGATTGGGAGAACCTTACGACCACATTGCTGAATTTAAACAAGCTCTAAGAGCTGAACAAGTGGAGGACTTCTTTGTGCAGTATGAGTCCTTTGGGCTCACTCTCACAGGAACAGCTGTGACATGGTTCCAGCCATTAGATCCCAACCAATTTGGAGATATTGAACAATTCTTTCAAGAATTCATAGGGGAATTCACCAAAAGGGGAATTAAACACAACTCTTCAACTTTAATCCACAGCTTTAAATAGAACCCAAATGACAGTATGTTGATAGATGCCCGGTAGCAGAAAGACCTACGCAACAAAAAATGATATCATTATTCTTGGACGGATTAATGAATGGAACCCTAAGAACGTTAGTGTATGTGAAGAGACTACAGATGTTGAGTGAGTATCTCCAAGAGTGTATTGAATTAGAGGACAACCTAGCAGATGATCTCAAAAGTACAACCAGTCCTACTAAATCAAAAGACACTTGAAGCACAATAACATCAAACTCTAGTAATGTAGAAGAATTAGCAGAACTGGTAGCAAAGAAGTTAGGAGTTCACGGACAAAGGAACTACCAGCATCCATCTCTAAGAGTACCCATGTTGCGAAGATGTAGCCTATGTGGAGGGGATCACCCCACTCACATGTGTGTACGAGGAGGAACAGGTGTACCTCAAGCTTACCCTTATAATAGGCAGCCCCATCAAGGAAGTGCCTTGTATTGCCACATGGAACAAAAATACACGAACCATACCATAGAGAATTGCCCATTCAATAGGCAGACATGACCTTTACACCCACCTCAGTGCCGGCCATATGGATATCCACCTAAAGAGCCAGGCAGAGAGATTCCAAGGTATAACCCTTACCCAACACCACCAAGAGCACCTAGACCATATGGCCAAGCACAATTTGGGAACCCTCAGCCAATGTTAGGACCACAACCACCACTTCCCCAACATGTGGTACCTGTCAAGTATGCCCAACCAAAGGAAAACTTAGAAAGAGCCATAGTGCCAGCATCACCGATAGCCAGTGTAGAGTCAACAAACCTAGGATACGAGCAATCCCAAGGAGATTACTATTCCTATGATGCTAGTGTAATGGAGTATGAGCAAGCTTATGATGCGCAATACTATGGATACGAAGGATATGACAATCCCTATGGACCAGAGGTGGCCACATTAATGTACACCGCACCTAAAGCACAAGCACCTATAAGACCACCCATCAGACCACCTATCCCAATACGACCGTGTTATAGATGCGGAGGGGACCACTTTATCAGAGAATGCACTCGGCCATACAACCCACCACCTCCTAGGACTTGGGAAGGGTATTTTAGTGATTGTGGAAAGGAACATCTCTTTAGGGATTGCCCAAAAAATCCCAATAAGGTCCAAGACACAGCACCTATTAATGTTATTGAGGTGATAGAAGCATCGGGAAGTGACAAGGAATACACCGTACCATTAAAGGCCATTACACGAGCACAAACGAAGGAGCAAGAAGGAAAACAACAGGACCTTGAACAAGAAAACTGTAAAACCATAAACCCCAGAATTCAAATAGTGGAAGATTCAAAAGACCCACGTGAGAGCACCCAAGTGACAAAAAGTCTAAAATGGAAGGAAAAAAGAGAAAAACTCAGAGAAAAATGGATGAAAAACAAAAATAAGGAAGACAAGAAGCATGCACGTAGCAATAAGATATCTAAAAGACCCGAGGATCAGGAAGAATTTTCCATTACACCGCCTACACGAGACCCAGAGAAACCAAGATCAATTTTAGCCGACCCTAAACCCGATGATTTAGACATGTGGCTGAAAGCATACCAAGCTAGAATTAAGACTGGACCGAATGTGGAGTAGCATGAAAAGCTTTACCCACAAGGAGAGTCAGAGAAGGAGAGGCTTGCGATATGTAGAAAACTCATAGAGGTAGCACAAGCAACCCTAGAAAAGACTATCCCTGCCCTCCCCGAGACAAGGATATCGGAGGATCAATACAAGGATTGTGTTAAAGACAAGGACAAGGAACTGAAAGATAAGGATGATAAACAAGAGCTATTGAAAACCCAGGACGAACCTATGTCCACAGTTCTGGATTTAGAGGCTGATTGGCCAAAAGAATTGTGGAATAGAATCCGAGAAGAACAATGGAAAAGGAATGGAGTTGCTAAACCTCCTTTTGAGGAATTAGATGTGGAATATTATCAACCAAGTCCCAACATGGAAGAAGTATATGAGGAAGTATCGAGACTAGAACGAAATAGGGAAGAAGCTCAGAGCATTTCGACCCCACCAAATTACATGGGAGAGTACGAAAAAGAGTCCATAATCTTCCGTGCGCCCACAGTACGAGGAAAAGGAAAGGGAAACTCATATTATAATTCACACTATCTAACAGAACTTAAAAAGACCAAAGTACAATGCCAGTTGACTGTGGAAGAACTACTCCGTGTTAAACCACAACTATGGAAACAATTAGCAGGACAACTGGAGTTAGAGCAGGAGAAGAACGAAAAGGAAAGCAAGGGAAATGAAAACCCATCTAATGTACAAATCCCTGTGGACAAGGCTGGAGAATTCAACGAAGGAGATGAGGGTAACACATGTCTACTTGTCGCTTACAATGGCTATATGACCAAAGCCATATTAGATACAAGAGCGGGAGTAGGTATTGCTACCAAACAGATTTGGGAGAAATGGGGGAAGCCTGCCTTATAACCCACTCGTATGAAGCTTCAGTTAGCAGATGGTCATGTTGAGAAACCATTGAGAATATTAGAAAAGATCAAATTAACCACCTTTGGAGTTGAATTTGAGCATACATGAGTCATCTGTCAATTTGGGAAGGGCAACAACTATGAGATGATATTAAGATGACCCTTCATGAGACAGCTTAGGGTAGTATAGGATTGGGGACGAGACTCTTTATACCTCCAACATCAATGAAACACTACCAAGGTAAACTTGCATACCTTCGCGTACCGGGATGTACCTCCACTACAATGGAACCCCATACACAAGGAAGCGGATGATTTGTCTATCCATAGTGCTTGATCAAGCGATCAATCTTGGATGCATGAGGACACCCAATTATGGATGTGTAAAGAAGCCAAGAAAGAGGATAACAAAAGACAGGTATGGCCAATAGGACATCCTAATTATCGGCCCGTAGAAGATCCAATGTATATGCCTCAAATCTTCCCTGATGAAACGTTTGAACCTCATGGATGGATGGAAATCCTGCTACCCTGGATGTATGTGTGAATGAAGAAGTTCTGACAATGAATGAATGTGTGGACGAAGAAGGCTATGATGTAAATTTGTACATGGTTGTCCTTCAAGAAGTAGAAGCAGGAGAATATTGGAAAAGGAATGGAAAGAAGAATACGAGAGCATAGAAATGGAACTAGAATTTGATTCAGAGGAACATTATCTAGAAGCCATTTGAATCTAAGATAAGTATGGAATGGCCAAAGTGTTAGCAATAGAAGCAGCCCCTATAGGACCAAAACAGGAGGAAAGTGTGAGTGAGATCGAACCAAACCCTGATCTTTTCGAGGTGCCAGAGCATTTCAAAAGATATGAAGTAGAAGAGAGAGGAATAGTGTTAAATGCGCATTGCTGTCAGAGACGCGTTGTCGGAAAGATTTCAACCTTTCCGTTGATGACCAGAGAAAATGAAAACAACTTTATTGGTGATCTCAAACCTTTTATATCACTGTTGATCAGTTGTGTTGATTGGAATTGACTACTTTTGAAGTGTTTACAGGTACAAATGATGATGAAGATTCTATGTTCATATTAGGGTTTACCCTAATTACTCATTTAATGAGTTGTTTTATTCATACATTCAAGAATCATGAGTATTTAACCCTAGGATTTCATAAGTTGATATGATTTTATGTCAGTTGGGTTAATCCAAAGGGTCTCAAAAGATTTTAATGGGTTAATGATAGGGTTTATTTAAATGTTAATGAGCTAATGGTAGGATTCCAAAAGGGTTTTAAGGGGTTTAGTGTGCAAGAATGAAGATTAGCCTTAGTTTGAAGGGTTGAAACAAATAATATTTAATGAAATTAATCTATAATTTAACATTGGTTAACCTACAAATTTAATTTATGGTTTAATTTGTTAATTTAATAGTGTGTATACTTTTAAATACTAAGGTTCTAATTAATTAAACCCTTAAACTAAGATTGAATTAAATGATTTATTTAAAATAAGAAATATAGGCTAATGAAATTAAAAATGGTAAATTAAATGGATAAATAACTAGTGGTCTATATGAGTACTAGGAAAAAGAATGGTTTATAGAAGATATGTAACTAAAGTGATTTAAGGGGTGGTTGGAGTGGATGATGCAATTAAAGAAAGTTAAAGTGAAACTTTAAATGAATGGTAAAGATGAAAGTGGGTAAAAGAATGGAACAAGTGTGTTGTGTGCATAAAGCTAATTAAAAGTGTGGTTGAGATGAGTGGGCAAAAGTGAGGATCAAAACTTAAAGTACCAAACCAAAAGAGTGGTTAAAAGCAGATCTCTGTGTGTATAAATATGTGGGCTTTGCTCCATATTGGGGGCCGAATGTTTGGCAGGCCACTTCATGTTTTGTTTCTGGCAGACATCATCTGAGGGTGCAGCTGACAAAAGAAGATTTTGTGGGCTGTGCATGCGACCAATGAAATACATTGAATGAGAGGCTGCTGTTGCTGAGATCGTTGGCGGAGGAGTCGCTACACTGAGGAGGAAGGAGGTCAAAAGGCAGAGAGATCGCTGTGAAGAGGAGACAGAGAGTACGATGGCGCAGTGAGATTCGAGAAGGCAAATAGGAGGGAAATTTTGGCACTGTCCTACTTTCTGACGCGGATGCCAATAATTGTGGGCTGACATGGCTTTGATACGGTACACTTCTCTCTGATCATCGCAGTACTCCTGCGTTTTCCTTTGTTCTGCAAGCCCAAGATACTGAGATAAGCAAAGTTCAGATACGTTAGAAGGAGTTGGCAAAACAAGGAATGTTTATCGTTTTCTGTGGCTGCCTTTGGCAATAAAAAGGATATTTCAATCATTGCGCAATGATCTTTGGAGGAGCTGCATGAAGATTCTTTTTTCCCTGTCTTCATCATCTTGCACATAACAAGGAAAGCGAAAAGGTTGCGGCAAAGCTTTAGATTTGCTAGAAGAAGATGATAAAAAAAAAATGAACTCACACACGCAGCAGAGAAGGCATGCAATAACTTGCAATGTTTATGATTTCTGTGCTTACTGCCGAGTTTGATTTGTGTATGAAAATCCACTTTTTGTGTTGGTTACCTAGTTTTGCGTGCCATTAAGTCTTTACAACATGCACTTCAGTTGACTTGATGTTTCGTTAATGTTTAAAGCGTCCTTTAATTCATAAACAAATCTGCTTTGAGTTCAAATATATGTGCTTCACCACAGATCCAACGCACTGGCTGGATGATTTACAAAGTAATCTCACATGATTTGTCAAACATGAAACTTAATTCAGCAGTCGAATTCAGTTATCTATGCGTTGCCATTTAAGATAATATACCTATAAAGTGAAATGAACGCTGCCTAGCAATATTTAGTAAATACAGATATTGCAGCAATGAGACACAGATGAATAAATCAATTGGAGAGTTCAAATATTATGCATGATATTCTTCTGCTTAAAACTTGGATCTATTTGATAATCAATGAAATTTATTTTTATCAGAAAAGTTACAGGTTTAACTATTCAAAACCATATGCGAATTCATTGAAGGATACAAGTAAGGATATGAACTTTCTTGATATATGCTTTATTAGGTTAAAACTGTAATGGCAATGCCAAGTATTCATAAGAGATGGTTTCCTATGATATGCATTATGAATGAAATTTTGTGACGAATTGAATCCAAAATTCGTGACATAATGAACTTTGTGCATTTAACTTCGTAATCATTGGTGAAAAAAACATGAGTCGATGTAAGCTATATGCTATATGTTGATCGTTCGGAAATTAGACTTCCTTAGTGAGTATTGCAATTACTTAGTTGTTTCTCTCCATATGTATGTTTTGCCGACAAGAGTTATTTAATTTTGACAACATTAATGTATTCGATCATTAGAGCATACTAAAATACCCATCTTATTTTGAATTATGAAAAATGACTTTGTTTCATATAAGTTGTTCTAATTGGCTTGGAGTTAAGAATTCGAATTCAACCCTTTTCCTTACGATTACATATGTTCATTGTTAGATAAAGTTGGAACTTCATTGTTTTGGTTCTTAAAAACAATTCTTATAAATACATACATGATATAAATTATAACGGCAATAAAAGATAACACATTGGTTCGTCGCGTCTTCTTTGAGTTCCATTAAAACCTGAGCTTGCTCCAAGCACCCGGCGTGCGCCGTGATTTCCGACGGTCGACCTGATCCACCGACCGTCGCTTCCGCTCCGACAGCGTTTAAGCTCTTTTCAGGTTCTTGGGAGTGGTAGGGGTCTGCTAATCAGAGGCCCTAAGACTTGACTTTCCCAATTAACTCATTCACATAGCAGTACACAAGTGTTCAAAGAACTCTGTTAACAAGAATTACTATCACTACTCTAGTTCATTCTCTCACAGATTCCCAGTTCGTACACAGATTAAGACTTTCTCAGTACATAATGCAAAAAGTAAACATTACCGTAACCCAGACTTACAACACGTAACTTAATGGAAAAGTGCTAACCACAAGTTAAGGTAATCAAACAACGATGACGAAAAAAACACAGTACTACTCAGAATTCTCAAAAAACAACACTACGGAAACTCCACAGAACGTATCGCCCAGACAGACAGTCTAGCGATTCTTCTGGTTGTTGTCGAAGCATCCTTTCATTAGATTATAAATGGTTACATCTCTTCGCAGCGACCTTTTGGTTCGTGCGTAATACAAAAAGAAAAAGTTTTACAATTGCCAATCCGGCGGCTTACACTGGCACGCACGGTGGACTTGAACTCGCAAGTTTTACAAAATTTATGGCTTGTCTACTATACCCTGAATATACATTGTTCGGGCTAACTTAAATGTTCTGGAAATTTTTTGCTTCAGTGAGTCCAACATCTTTTTTAGAATCTCCGGTTCTACAAGCTGAGCATCAGTTCTAACTGAACTGGTTGCAATTACTTGACTCATCAAAATTTCTGCCTGTGTTTGCAGAAATGCCTCTTACAGAAAGAAATCATTTGCTAAAGCCGCATCCCGACTCAATCTCATATCTGCAGTCTGTTGATCTATTCGTGATAAACATTCTGCTTGAGCTCCAAGTTGCTTTTCTCTTCTCTCCAGTTCTTGATTCTGAAATTGGATGGTCTGATAGTAAGGTAGCAAAGTTTGCTAAAGCTTCCATGATGCTCACGCGAAGTAGCACGAATACACAGTGATTACAGAAAACACAAAGCACACAGAACACGCAGACACAATAGCGATTAACAGTGGAAAGAAGAAGATTAAGTAGATACTTGGTAACGGGAGGCGATCAAAAATGCTAATCATCGCGCGATGTTGAGATGATAACCTTCATAACTACGGTATGCATGCATGAGCAGAATCAATAACAAAAGGCGGCGATTATTCATGGTTATGTAGCGAAACGAGGAGTTTATGGTCTTTATTCAACTAACATGCAAAACTAAAAAAAAAAAGGAAAAGAAAAGAAAAGAAAAAAATGAAAAAAAAGAAAAAAAAATACGCGGGCAACCGCAGAACACTTCAGTGCGAATCAGGTGCTTGATGATACGGCCGCAACTTTGAACCATTTATCACTTTAGGAAGAGGAATTCCGGTCAAAGTAGTCAACCGAAAAGTAGATGGGCCCACTTGTTCAGTAATTCGATAAGGACCGAACCATCGTAATTTGAATTTTCCAGCCGCACGATGTGATTTAGCATTATAAAATAGCACAAGATGTCCCACTATAAAAACTGGAGTTCTAAGATATCGATCATGAGTACGAGCTTGCCGCAACTACACTTCTTGAAGAGTCAGAAAACTTTCCCAGCGATGCTCATCCAGTTCCCTGAGTGTGTCCAACCGAAATGGCAAAGAATCTTCGGGTATCAACTTCTGAGTTATGGCTACGCGAAAACTAGGCACTACAACTTCCATTGGAGCGATTGCTTCAACAAGCTTGAAAGGAGTCAGTCCGGTTGCAACTTTGTAGGTAGTCCGGTATGCCCATAATACTACAGGTAGTAACTGATCCCATCTCTCTGGTGATTCCATAATTAGTTTACGAAGCATATTTAGCAAGGTCTTGTTGGTACTTTCAGCTAAGCCATTAGCACGAGGATAATACGGTGAACTAAATTTATGCAAAATTTAAAAAGTATGCGTTAATAATCGAATTAAACTGTTAGCAAAGTGCATTCATTGATCTGTTACAAGTTCCAAAGGTAATCCATATCATGGGAATACGTCCTTCATCAGACATTTTGCTACCAAAATAGCTGTAGCGGACCGTAAAGCCCAAGCTTCTGCCCATCTAGTAGCATAATCTGTACATGTCAGAATGTAGCGATTGTTGCTAAGAATTGCTGGAGGTGTAATTGGTCCAATAAAATCAAGACCCCATTTCTGAAAAGGTTCCAAAGGTAATACAGGTTGTAGAGGGAAGAAATGGTGTTGTAATGGCTAGCCTGATCGCTGACAATTGTCACACTGCTGCACATACTGAGTCACATCTTTGTACATAGTAGGCCAACAGAGCCCACTTTGCAGAATTTTTCGGTGCATTAAATTTGCTGCAAAATGTCCACCAGAAGGTATTGAATGTGCCAGAGCGATAACCGAGTTTAATTCATGTGGAGGAATACAACGAAGCAAGATCCCAGTGTGATCCATATAATACAATTGTCCGACAATCAACCGAAATCTACGACTGTAAACTGCAATTTTCCGATGCATAGCAGGAGAAGTTTGAGGGGGAAGACATCCATCAGTAAGAAAGGTTAATAACTGATCATAGTAGGAAGGTGTCACAGAAAGTTCTGCATATTCATCACTAGTTGGTTCAAAAATGTAAATTGCTGGTGTGGTGTCATCAACACCGACCGGAGCTTCACCGGAATCCAATCGAGAGAGAAAATCTGCTAATGCATGTGTAGTGCCGGGTCGATGAATCACTTCGTAATCAAACTCTTGTAACAATAAAACCTAATGCGCCAAACGACCACCTAAATGTTGCTACCTAACCAGATACACCAGCGCAACATGATCTATTGAATTTTCGGCCTAGCAAATAATGCCGGAATTTCTTTACAGAATACACCAAACCGAGACATTCTCTTTCAGTTACTGAATAAATCTTTTCAGCAGGAGCAAGCCGTCGACTTGCATAATAGACAGGCTGGAACCACTTATCAGTTTGCTGCATTAAAACACTTCCAATGGCTATATCTGATGCGTCTACAAAAACATGAAATGGGCGTTCCCAATCAGGAGGTTGTAGAATTGGAAGGTGCGTTAATAATCCTTTTAGACGATCAAATGCAGTTTGACATTTCGGAGTCCAATCAAACTGTCGAGGAGTACTAGTTATTAGACGATTTAGGGGTATCGCCAAATGGGCAAGCCACCGTAAATGTCGACCATGCCACCTGACTTGACCCATGAAGCGCATCACTTCTTTCGGCGTAGTAGGCACAGGTGCTTCTAACACGGCTGAAACTTTGTCTGGATCAACTTGTATGCCCTGTGCAGATACAATGTGGCCAAGGAGTTTACCACAAGAAACCGCAAAGAAAAATTTGGTCGGGTTCAGGCAGAGTCGGTATTCACGACATTTCTCAAAGCAACACCGTAAATGATACAGGTGTGCTACCATCTTACCGAATAAAGAGAAGTCATCTAGATATACTTGCATAAAATAAGTGAGATAGGGTGAGAAGATTTCCTGCATACAACGTTGAAAAGTGCTAGGAGCATTTCTTAATCCAAGCCACATGACTGTACAAGCAAAAACACCCTAGTTGGTAATGAAAGTTGTTTTCGGTATGTCTTGTTCAGCCATTCTGACCTGGTTATAACCACTATAACCGTCCAAAAAGGAGTACATCTCGTATCCAGCCACTCTGTCAAGCATTGTGTCAAGAAAAGGAAGAGGAAACGGATCAGGCAGCGTGGCCGCATTCAGTTTCCAGTAATCCACACAGATTCGGAGTTGCTTATTTTTCTTAGGAACAATAACAATTGGTGATATCCATTCAGCGTGTTCTATTGGTACGATGAATCCGACCCTTAGTAACCTATCAAGCTCTGCCTTGACCTGTGCTGCATAGTTAGGGTTCATCCGGTAGCTGGGTTGTTTAATTGGATTTGCTTCTGGTTTAAGCATGACCCGATGTTGATAGATGCGAGGGTCCAGACCTTTCATATCACGGTAATCCCATGCAAAAACATCAGAGAACTCATGAAGAAGCTGGATCAAATCTGCTTGAAACACCTCAGACAATCCTTCCTTTATCTTGACAGGTCGCTGATTCACTTCATCTCCCAAATTATAGGTGATTAACTGATCTTCGGGAACATAGAATTGACGAGGTTTCCCTGGATTGTTAGCTGACTGTAAAAGTTGTTGTAGAGCGGCTTCGTCCATAGCAACAGTATCTTCTATCTCCACTTCTTCGGTCACAGGCACCACCGTACAGGCTGCCAGACTCCAGTTGTCTACAATAGATTGCAGATCTACAGTACCTAAGGAAATCATATCTTCATTGTTCTTCAGAAATGCTTCTTCTTCATCGTCAGATAAGCCATCCAACATGTGGACCGGCTCTGCTACATAAGGTCTGGGATGAAGTTCACAGGGTTGAATAGCATCCAGTTTGACAACATATTTACGGTGGTTGTCTTTGAAAGTTAGTTCCTATGCTGACCAATCCTGTATAACTTTAGCCTGTTTCAACCATGGGTGACCGAAAAGAAGATTGTAATCGAGGGTAGATTTTGGTAGTTCTAAGACTACAAAAGTCATTTTGAATATGGTGCCTTGCAAGGTGATCGGGATATTCCTTATGAGTCCCAACAAATGAACTCGGGATTGGTCGGCCATTCTGACAAAAAATTGAACAGGCTCGATTTGCGTCCACCCTAACTTTTTACAGAGGGCTGTAGTTGCTATGTTTATACCCGAACCACCATCAATCAAGACTTGAGTAATTTTGTGATTCTTGTGCCATACCGTAATTAAGGGGACCGCATGATCCACCGTAGAATCAACTTCCGGTTGTACTGTTGCCGTCGTTGGAATGCAGGAAGACCCAGGACTGAGCTGTTGCTGGAATTGGTGCCGAGCTCCCGGCACTAGTGCAAGTAACTGTCCAAGAGGGAGAGTAATGGACGCCTTAGATAAAATTTCCCATGCTTGATCTTCTTGAATTGTACTTTTCACCAATTCTGAAGATGATGTGCCTAATACTGGGGTAGAATCTTGTTCCTGCGATCCTTCCTTTGGCAGCGGAACTTGTGTCACCGGAATGGGATCTGGGAACACTGTAGGCTCTTTGGTGGTCCATTGACTAGCTTTGTTATACATTCTCTGCTGTTCACGGATGCCAGGTTCAAACACCTCCACTGCTGGTTGTAACTGCTTACCAGATCTTGTTTGAATCACTGCTGCTTGCGTTTCCACTGGTGAGATATAGACCATATTGGTCATTGGATTCTGACGCTCTTTCTTTCTTTGATCATAGTCGGCTGCATCCTTACAGAATCTTCGGATGTGACCCAACTCACCGCAAAAATGACAGCGAGGGGGTGGCAAAGAAGTATCTTCCTGTGATGTACCTGTCTGCTAGCGATTTGCATTGAAGTTGGTATTCCTCTGTCCCCAATAATTTCTGTATCCTTGTTGCTGGTCGTTTCTCATCTAAGGTGGTACATAGTGGGTGGCCGGCTGCCCTGGTTCTTGTATAATGGCATTTACAATTGCTGGTCCCTACACTTTGGCATTATATGCACAATTTTTGGTGGAATGTCCAGTGGTATTGCAGATAGCGAAATACATCTGATTAAGGGCACATGTGGCACTGGTATGCCGTGGATTCTTGCACTTGGTGCAGTACATCTGTCTAGTCGGATCCTCTGTGACATTTTTACTGGCTTTCAACCACTCTAGGTCTTCGGTAAAACCTCCAACCTTATGCTCGTGTTGCAAGGCCATTGCAATAACCGCATCTAGTGTCATAGCTCCCACACAGCGGATAATCATGATTTATTTAATTTGTGGGGTCAAACCATTAATGAACCACTGGGTTATGACATCATCCGATAAATTAGCATGTGCCGGAGGTAATTGTCTTAAATGAGTTCTACATAATATGGCATATTCCTGCACAGTCTGATGCAGCTTCTGACTATTGTTCTGCAAGTAATCAAAAATTTCGACAGGGTTCTTCTTCAGCCGAAACCTCTGCAAAAACGCATTCCTTACTGCTTCATAGGTGCCGAAATGGTTAATATCATACTCTGTTAACCACCTCGCTGCTTCATTGACTAATGTAGACTCGAATACGATGGCCTTATATGTCGGATCGGGGGGATGGTTTAGTACTACATAACTTATTTCAAAGATGCGTACATGGGCATCAGGGTCATCACCTGGAAATCCACCGAACTTGGTGTATGTTACTCCTGTTGGAACTGGTCGAGGTGGAAGTGGCTGTTGTTGTTGCTACTGTTGTTGCTGTTGTTGTCCACTCATGGTGCTAGTGGTGGTACTGTTACTATCTCCTCAGTTCTGAGGAGGTGTTTCCGGTCCTTCGGATTCTGTATGATCAGACTGTTCACCTTCCGGTTCAAAAATAGCACTCAACCTTTTACGGATTTCCAATTCGAATAGCCTATCCTCTTCTTTGGTATCAAATGTAGGCACACTTACCCCGAACAATGGTGTCCGGAATGAAGATTCACCAGGAAGTATAACACGGTCACCGAAAAATTATAAATTCCCTGCAACAGGGACCGAACTGTCACCGGAATTAGTCGAACTTTCCCCAACCCAGGATATTCTTTCACTAGCAATGGTTTCTCTGGATAACACACCTCTATCCTCAGAGAGGTTTGAATCTTGACCAAGCGGTGTCGGATGAACTGCACAGTGCATTCTTGTAGACTCCGACGTTACTGTATCTTCGGCAGACTGTGCCAAAATTACACCGGAATCTATCGGAATTGCAGTATCTTCCACCGGAATGCTATCGGAATCACTACTAACGTGCTTCGCTTCTTCGACAACCGGGCCTAACCGCTCTGTGCTTTTGCCTCCCGAGGGTGTCCTTAACAAATTCGGTACTGCCCAAGGCTGTCGGTCTCGCCTATACTTCGGATACGACTCGCGGGACCGAGTAACCGGCATATATCACCTTTACAACACTTGTGTACTACTCCACCTTACTGTTGATTCACAATCTATGGCCACTTCTCACAGTCAATTTGCAACACTCTGTTGCCACTTGTTGGTGCAAAACAAGCCTACACACATTGGCTTGGATATTGGAACCTTGGAGGAACTAGAGCTTGAACCCTTGAAGGATATATTTACATGAACTTTGAACCATAGGAACCAATGCTTAATTGGTTATTACTTTTTATCCCTTGTAAAAGTCTATATGACTTTAACTACTCATGTAATCACACCTACTAGTCTAAGTCGTGGAAAATTTGATTGATTGAGTGGGTGAATGATTGAGAGAATATCTCATTCACTTTTAGGTACAAGATTCTAGGAGATTTGAGTTAAAAGTTCAAATTCAAATCCTCACTAAAACCATATATAAGTGAAGAAGAAAAGTCGCGGGTATGACAGTCCACTTAGCTCAGATCCCGAGGCAATCTTGTATCAATCCTTGAGTGTGTGAGAGCTACACCATAGCCTACACCTCTGAGTACCATTGGGCATCACTTTACATGCCAATGGGAATGTATATTTGATAGATTCAATACATATACTCATAATTCTTAACTCTGTGTTTTCTGAGTCATTCACCTCAAGTCTGTCAACTTCAGAGGAGCATATCTCAAGATCTACTGAACCAAATTTGATGATCCAGGGCTCATTGGAATCAGCTCAAAGCATTCTACAACAGTACAAAATTTCAAGTCATTCTATTCAGCCAATTGGGAGAAATCGCTGTCGAAGTAATCACTGGTATATTTATGTGTTGTTCCTAAAAAATCGGGAGTGTCCCTGATTTTGCTAAAGATCATGCTCAGTGTATAGTTTGTTATTTGGAGTGATTTAACTTGCTAATGGTAGCTTGTTAAGTTAATTTAATACTCCCAGAAGGAATTAAATCATTTGCAAGTGTGCTGGACACACTGAGCTTAGGACTGAGCAGGTATCAATACAGGAATAGAAAGTTTTTGGAGTTGTGAAGGTTCAAAATCATCTGTTTTGATTTGATCATTACTCATTACATTTGCAAAGCACATATATGGTTTCTTGGTATCATTTGGAAGCTCAAGGAGTCTCCTAACCATATCTGAAGAGAAAAGAGGGCAGGTGTGAAGCAGGTTTTGCAGCACCAGCTTGATCTTCTAAGTGTATCCAGCCATCACATCCAACAGTGGTATCAGAGCAAATAAGGTAATCATGGGTGATGGTTTCCCTTCCTTCATTGACAAATTGGATAGAAATAATTACCAGGCTTGGTCATTGAGAATGAAGACCTATCTACAAGGGAGAAGCTTGTATGGATACATTTCAGGAGATGAGGAGTTGCCCTCATTCAAAACCAGAGGCCTACCTACAAAGGATGAACATGAGAGACTCAACCAATGGTGTGCAAAAGATGCTTTGGCAAGGTCATATCTTCTAAACTCTATTTCTGATTTCCTTCTACCTCATGTAAGGAATTGCAAGACTTCCCAAGAGACTTGGGAAACCTTGTCAACATATTTCTCATCAAGCACAAGGGCCAGAAAGAATCAGCTATGGGTTGAGTTTACAACTCTTAGGAAGCAATCAAAACAATGTGTCTCAGACTTTGTCACCAAGGTCAAAGACATAGCAGACCAACTTGCAAGTGTTGGAGAAGAAATTGAGGAAGAGCAAATAGTCAGACAAGTGATTAATGGACTAAAGGCAGATGACAAGTGGGAGAGCTTTACCACTGCAATGGACTTGTACATGGACATCCAAGCACCTGATCTAACAACTCTGATTGGACAACTCTTTACACATGAAGCAAAGATCACAAAGAATGGAGAGCAATCAAAAGGTAACAATCCCTCTGCCCTATATACTGATAAGAAGTCTAAAGACAAGGGTAAAAGCAAGAAGGTTGATGAAGAAGGATCCACCTCCCAAGCAAACTATGCAGGGAGAGGTAGATCATCTAGAGGTAGGGGCAGAGGAGGTAAGTCAGGGAGGGGGAGACCCTATAATCAATCTCCATGCAATATTTGTGGCTTGTCTAACCATACTACAGATGAATGCTACAAAAATTACAAGAACCAAAGAGGAAGAGGTCACCAAAGAGGAGGATACTCCCAAGGCAGAGGCAGATTCAATCAATCTCAAGGCTACCATGGCCACAACAATAATTACAACAATAACTACAACAATAGCTACAATCACAATGGCAATTATCAAGGAGGATACAAGAACAGAAAGGATTACAACAATTATGCAGAGGATCAAGATGAGTCCTTATTGATTATGAACATGACATCTAAATCAGGTATCAATGATGATCATTTGTTCTATATTGATTCAGGTTGCTCTAACCATGTAGCTGGAAATGTTGCCTTACTCTCTGATTTGGAAGAACCCAAAGGCAAGCACCAAGTGCAGACAGGTGATGACACTAAACATTCAGTTGTTAAAGTAGGCAATGTCAAAACAAGTGATGGTAATCAGAATTTGCTAAGCAGAGTATTGTATGTTCCAACAATCACCAAGAATCTGATGAGTGTAGGTCAGATTGTTGAAAAAGGTCTACAGGTGAGGTTCACTCAACATGGTGCATATGTGGAGGATCCAAGACATGGATTCAGAAGGATAGCCAAGGGAGAGAAATCAGGTAGGTTATTTACCTTTGAACTTGAGGATACTAAGAACATTGCATTATACAACTACAAGGACCAAACTCTATCAGAATTGGAGATGTGGCACAAAAGATTAGGTCACATTGGAGAGAGGACCATAAAACAAATGAGCAGAGATCAATGTGTGCTTGGGATACCTAATGTATCCAAGCAACACATGATATACAAGTGTGGGGCTTGTCAATTTGGTAAGTCACACAGATTGCCATATACCAAAAAAGGTTTTATGCATGAAGACTACTTGGAATTGGTGCATACAGATGTTTGGGGACCAAGCAAGGAGTCATCCATATCTGGATCAAGGTACTATGTATCTTTTATAGATGATTATAGCAGATGGACTGTCTTGTACTTCATGAAACATAAAGATGAAGTATTTAATTGTTTCAAAAGATATCTTGCATTAGTTGAGAATCAAACAGGTAGACATTTGAAGAGGCTAAGGTCAGATGGTGGTGGAGAATACTTCTCCAATGACTTTGAAGAGTTCTTGCAGGAAAGAGGAATCAAGAGGGAGATCACCACAAGGTACTCACCTGAACAAAATGGGGTAGCTGAAAGGAGGAATAGACTCATTGTGGAGACAGCTAGGTCTATGCTTAATGAGAAAAAATTACCAAATTATCTTTGGGCAGAGAGTGTATCTACTGCCACATACTTAATCAACAGGTTGCCATCAAAGACACTTGATGGAATGACACCCTATGAGGCTTGGCATGGTAAGAGACCATCGCTGGATCATTGCAAGATCTTTGGGTGTGTTGCATATGTGCATATTCCCTCACAGGTAAGGGGAAAGCTAGACCCTAAGGCTGAAAAGTGTATTTTCATTGGTTATGATTTGAATCAAAAAGGATACAGGTTCTATAACCCCTCAAATAAAGGCTTCAAAGTAAGCAGAGATGTCATCTTTGATGAAAATGATTCATGGTATGATAATGAGTGCAGGAAAGTTAGCCTACCTTATGATATGGAAGAAGACTTTCCAAAGCTTGTCAGGCAAGAACCAACTCAGAATGAGGACACAAGTTCAGATGATGAAGACACCATCAACATTGAAGAATTCAAAGCTTGGAAATCCAAAGGGAAGATGAAGATGAAGCAACTTGAAGACAATCCAGAATCCTCAACTCAAGCTATGAGGAGATCTTCAAGAGAAAAGAAGAAACCAATTAGGTATGGGTATGATACTTCACTTGTAACCAAGCACTCTGTATATCTTGCAAAGGATATCTTGAATGAAGAACCAGGTACATTTGAAGAAGCAATTACTAAACCAGAATGGAAGGAAGCAATGGATGAAGAAATGGAGGCTCTCAAGGAGAGTGATACTTGGGATTTGATACCCAAGAAGGACTCCATGAAGGTGATAGGATCCAGATGGATCTACAAACTCAAAAGGAACTCAGATGGTACAATAAGCAGGTACAAAGCTAGGTTAGTAGCCAAGGGTTTTGCACAAACCCAAGGCATTGATTATGAGGAGACATTTTCTCCTGTGGCCAAGATGCCAACTATCAGAATTATGGTGAGTGTAGCTGCATCCAAGAATTGGAACATGTACCAATTGGATGTAAAGAATGCATTCTTGAATGGATGGATATCTGAAGAAGTCTACATGTCACAACCACCTGGCTATGAAGATCCCAATAAGGTAAATCATGTTTGTAAATTGAAGAAGGCTCTGTATGGATTGAAGCAGGCACCTAGAGCATGGAATTACAGATTGACAACCTATCTCCTAGATCAAGGATTTGTGATGAGTAAAGCAGATACTTCATTGTTTATAAAGAAGAACAATTCAGAGGTAATATACTTGTGTGTCTATGTTGATGACATCATTATTACAGGAAATGATGTTCAAGGAATTAGACACATCAAAAGTCAAATGATGAAGGAATTCAAGATCAATGATCTTGGATTATTGAAGTACTTCCTAGGGCTTGAATTGGTCTACACAAATTCAGGTATCTTTATTACTCAGAAGAAGTACATTCAGGACATGGTCAAGAAGTTTAATTTGCAGGAAGCTAAAGTCTCAAACATTCCTATGGAGGTCAACCACAAACTCAGTGCACATGAAGGAGAAGAACTCAAGGACATTACAGGTTATCAAAGTTTGGTAGGTAGTCTAAATTATGCTACCTTAACCAGGATTGATATATCTTATGGTGTTAGTGTACTTAGCCAATTTATGCATAAACCAAGAGTACCACATTTGGAGGCAGCCAAGAAGATAGTAAAGTACCTAAAGGGAACACAAAATCATGGTTTGTATTATCCATATTCATCAGACATTGACATCAAGGTATACTCAGATGCAGATTGGGCAGGTTGCAAGGATGACAGAAGGAGTACATCTGGTTACATATGCTTTGCAGGTGATAAACCAATTTCTTGGTCATCCAAGAAACAACCTACAGTAGCCTTGTCATCTACTGAGGCAGAATATAGAGGGCTAGCCAATGCCACTCAAGAAGCTATATGGTTGAAGCTATTATATTCAGAATTGGGCCTATACACAAGGCCACCAATCATATTTGGTGATAACACAAGTTCTCTTCACCTAGCAGCTAATCCAATTTATCATGCTAGGACAAAACACATAGAGGTTCACTACCACTATGTGAGGGAGAAGTTACTTAGCAAAGAAATTCAATTGTCATATGTGTCTACTAATATACAATGTGCAGATTTGCTTACTAAAGCTCTGGATGGAAGCAAGCTATGCAGATTTAAATCCATGATTGGATTGCAGGAAATAATTGAAGACTAGAGATGAAAACTTGAGCCAAAGTGTTTGGCTTGAGGGGGAGCTGTTGGTGCAAAACAAGCCTACACACATTGGCTTGGATATTGGAACCTTGGAGGAACTAGAGCTTGAACCCTTGAAGGATATATTTACATGAACTTTGAACCATAGGAACCAATGCTTAATTGGTTATTACTTTTTATCCCTTGTAAAAGTCTATATGACTTTAACTACTCATGTAATCACACCTACTAGTCTAAGTCGTGGAAAATTTGATTGATTGAGTGGGTGAATGATTGAGAGAATATCTCATTCACTTTTAGGTACAAGATTCTAGGAGATTTGAGTTAAAAGTTCAAATTCAAATCCTCACTAAAACCATATATAAGTGAAGAAGAAAAGTCGCGGGTATGACAGTCCACTTAGCTCAGATCCCAAGGCAATCTTGTATCAATCCTTGAGTGTGTGAGAGCTACACCATAGCCTACACCTCTGAGTACCATTGGGCATCACTTTACATGCCAATGGGAATGTATATTTGATAGATTCAATACATATACTCATAATTCTTAACTCTGTGTTTTCTGAGTCATTCACCTCAAGTCTGTCAACTTCAGAGGAGCATATCTCAAGATCTACTGAACCAAATTTGATGATCCAGGGCTCATTGGAATCAGCTCAAAGCATTCTACAACAGTACAAAATTTCAAGTCATTCTATTCAGCCAATTGGGAGAAATCGCTGTCGAAGTAATCACTGGTATATTTATGTGTTGTTCCTAAAAAATCGGGAGTGTCCCTGATTTTGCTAAAGATCATGCTCAGTGTATAGTTTGTTATTTGGAGTGATTTAACTTGCTAATGGTAGCTTGTTAAGTTAATTTAATACTCCCAGAAGGAATTAAATCATTTGCAAGTGTGCTGGACACACTGAGCTTAGGACTGAGCAGGTATCAATACAGGAATAGAAAGTTTTTGGAGTTGTGAAGGTTCAAAATCATCTGTTTTGATTTGATCATTACTCATTACATTTGCAAAGCACATATATGGTTTCTTGGTATCATTTGGAAGCTCAAGGAGTCTCCTAACCATATCTGAAGAGAAAAGAGGGCAGGTGTGAAGCAGGTTTTGCAGCACCAGCTTGATCTTCTAAGTGTATCCAGCCATCACATCCAACACACTTTCCCACAACTAATCTGCAACACTCTGGTGCCACATTCCCACAGACGGCGCCAGTGTTAAACGCGCGTTGCCGTCAGAGACGCGTTTAAGCTCTTTTTGGGTTCTTGGGAGTGGTAGGGGTCTGCTAATCAGAGGCCCTAAAACTTGATTTTCCCAATTAACTCATTCACATAGCAGTACACGAGTGTTCAAAGAACTCTGTTAACACGAATTACTATCACTACTCTGGTTCGTTCTCTCACAGATTCCCGGTTCGTACACAGATTAAGACTTTCTCAGCACATAACGCAAAAAGTAAACGTTACCATAACCCAGACTTACAACACTTAACTTAATGGAAAAGTGCTAACCACAAGTTAAGGTAATCAAACAACAACGACGAAAAAAACATAGTACTACTCAGAATTCTCAAAAACAACACTATGGAAACTCCACAGAACGTATCGCCCAGACAGACAGTCTAGCGATTCTTTTGGTTGTTGCCGAAGCGTCCTTTCATTAGATTATAAATGGTTACATCTCTTCGCAGCGACCTTTCGGTTCGTGCGGAATACGAAAAGAAAAAGATTTACAATTACCAATCCGGCGGCTTACAATAGATATTCAAATGCCTAGAAGGGAGGTAAGAGAAGGAGAAGCGTACGACAACAAGGAACAAACCAAGAAAATCATAGTAATTGTAAAAGATGGAGAAGAAAGATGTACATAACATAGGAAAAGACATGTCAACAGAAGAGGAAGAAGAATTGATACAGTTGATCCGAGAATATCGAGATGTATTTGCTTGGACCTATAAGGATCTCAAAGGAGTGGCACCCTCCATTTTTTCTCATAGAATACCTATGACACCGGAAGCAAAACCATCTAAACAATGCCCTTACACATATAATGAGGTCTATGCTGCTAAAATAAAAGAAGAAATAGACAAACTATTAGCGGTTGGATTCATTTATGAGATAGAACATACTGAATGGGTGTCACCACTAGTGGTTGTGCCTAAAAAGAACGGAAAACTCAGAGTATGCATTAACCTAAAAAAATTCAATGCAGCCACGATCTGCAATAGCTATCCATTACCTATCATCGACCACTTATTGGAAAGAGTTGCAGGAAAAGAAGTCTATAGTTTCTTGGACGGATTCTCTGGATACAACCAAGTAGCTATTGCTACGGAAGATCAACATAAGATTGCATTTGCGACTGAATGGGGAGACTATGCTTTCAAAGTGATGACCTTTGGACTCACTAACACACCGGCTACCTTCCAAAGGTTGATGTGTCATGTTTTCAAAGAATTCCTAAAGAAAAGTATGGAAGTGTATGTAGATGACCTATGTACATATTCAAATCAAAGGCAAGACCACATTCCTTAATTGTGGAAGATATTTGATAAATGCCGACAATATAGAGTCTGCCTGAATCCCGAGAAGTGTGACTTCATGGTAAGACAAGGGAAGATTTTGGGACACATAGTGTCTAGGAATGGAATATCTACAGATGAAGACAAGATCAAGGTCATTTTAGAACTTCCTAGACCAAAGAATGCAAAAGAAGTGCAAGCATTTATGGGACATTGTGGATACTATCGTCGATTTATCCACATGTACGCCATAATTTCCAAACCCTTGTATGGATTGTTGACTCAATTCACTTGGATGGAGGAATGCGAAAAGGCATTTAACGAGTTAAAAAGGCGACTTAGCACGGCCCCAATTCTGAAAACACCGAATTGGAACAAGCCTTTCCATCTTCATGTGGATGCTTCAAATTACGCAATAGGATGTATCTTAGCTCAGACAGCAGATGAAGGAAAATTGGACCACCCAATTGCCTATGCAAGTAGACAACTGAATCAACCAGAGAGAAACTATACGACTACTGAGAGAGAAGGATTAGGAATGGTGTATGCTGTGAAAAAATTTAGACACTATCTCTTAGCCAACAAATTCAAGTTCTTCATAGATCATCAAGCCTTATTGTACCTAGTCAATAAGCCTTGTAGCACGGGTAGACTTGTGAGATGGTTTTTGTTATTGATAGAATTCGACTTTGAAGTAATCATGAAAAAAGGAAATACCCATGTGAGGGCAGATCATCTCTCTAGACTAACACATGGAGAACCACCAAGTGGAGTACCAGACGATTTGCTAGACACTTACTTGTTTAATTTGGAAGTGTGTCCAAAGTGGGCAGAAAAACTAATTCCAATACTCACTCATGGCCCACAACACTCAATTAATAAAGAAAGTAAAAAGAAAATTTTGCAATCACGTAACTTGCATATTATTGCAGGAAGTGTGTACTATAAGGAACTCAATGGTGTACTGTCAAGATGTGTCGAGGAAGACGAACAAAAGATGTTGATTGAACAAGCCCATGTAAACAAGTGGAGAACGCACAAAGGAATTCATGGAACTCTAAGAGAATTAAAACGGCTAGGAGTATACTGGCCTGATATGCCTAAAGATGTCCATGAGCACGTCAGTAATTGCGCGAAATGTCAGGAAACCATACCAGATGATCACACGTCTTTACCTTTCTCTACAATAGCACCCAAATGGAGTGAGACATAAGGGAAATTCCTAAAGACACGAGAACATGAGGAAGGAATCAGTTTAGCAAGGAAATGATCCCTAGAGGAGATGAGCAAGGATTATGTAATGATGGGAAGACAATTGTTCAAGAGAGGGAAAGATAATCACCTACGACTATGTGTGCATGAAGGACAATACTTACCCATATTAGAAATGGCACACACAATGCTGTAGGAGGTCATTTCTCAGCTGAGAGAACTATAAAAATGATCCTCTTTGCGGGCTTGTGGTGGCCAACTCTACATATGGATGCGGACACCTATGTACGAAGTTGCGAGACTTTCCAAAGGGCCAAATATCCGGTTCGACGGGATGATATGCCATTGAGACCTATGGTTTGCACTAGAGCATTTTCCAAATGGGGTATTGATTTCATAGGACCCATTAACCTACCAGCCAAAGGATCACATGCCGAATACATAATAGTCGCTACGGATTATTTGACTAAATGGGTAGAGGCAAATGCTACTAGGAAAAATGATGCGTAGACCATGGCTAAGTTTCTTTTTGAGCACATCTTCACTCGCTTTGGATTACCAATTGAGATTGCGAGTGACTGAGGAACGTATTTCATTAATGAAGTAATAGAGTCCTTAATGAATGAATTCTTAGTGATCCATAAAAAATCGGCCCCTTATCACCCTCAAGCCAATGGTCAAGCTGAAAGCTCCAATAAGGTGTTATGCACAATATTGACAAAGATAGTAGATAGTGGAAGGTCAGACTAGGACAAACAATTGTATCATGCAATTTGGGCCTTCTGCGTCGCTTACAAGACTGCCATTGGAACTATCCCATTCAACCTTGTGTATGGACAGAATGCAATCCTGCCGATCGACTTTTTAGTGCCAACTTTGAGAGTAGCCCAACAGTATGGATGGGCCGGGCATGAGTTATCCAAGCAACTGGACCAAATTGAGAAGCTACATGAGACTAGAATACAAGCGGTTGCAGGAATATATGTGTCCAAGAGAAGACAAAAGGCATATTATGATGTGCACATCAAAGACAAAGGACTAAGAGAAGGAGATTTAGTTCTGGTCTACACCTTGAAGCATCATGCCAAGAAGTTACAAAAGCGCGGATATGGACCCCTAATAATCAATAGGATTTCTACAAGTGGAGCGGTTAATCTAGATACTCTCGATGGAGATATTCTTCCTAACTACATAAGTGGATGTCGAGTAAAACGATATATGGAGCCATTGATGGACCAAATGTTAGCGCACCTTGTAAGTGCACAAAATAGGAAGAGAGAGGAAGAGTGGATTAGAGAGGAAGCAGGGCAAGAAGCCTTAGGGCGTATCAAGAAATAGAAAGAGTGGATAAGGCAAAGAGATGAATGGTATCTACAAGGAGAAAAGCTTATTCCCATGGCTAACTATTAGGTTCCTAAATCCGACACAATCAATGTCTGCATGTCCCAGCCATGCTTAAACCTAGGAATTGGAACGACAGAGTACCAGCTAATAGATGCCTTGATAGATTCAGGAGCAGCACTCAGTTGCATACAGAGTACAGTCATCACACATCTTCAACTGATTATAACACCTATGAAAGCACACATGATAGGCGTGGGAGGTCAAGTTATAGCATGCATTGGAGAAGCTATAGTATCCCTCCACCTAGGAAATTCAACTATGGAACAATGAGTTCTAGTGTGCAGAGATGAGGATCTAATAGAGAGTTTGATTCTAGGACAAGACTTGATCATTGAGAATTAGGTGAGCATCCACCTAGCTCAAGGATACATTTCAACCAAAATAGGGCACAAGGAAATCTTTAGTCTATTAGAAGAGAGACCCTCTCATAGACAAGGCATCCTCAAGAGTGAGAGGCCAATCGTAGAAGAATCCAAGGCAAATGTTTCCATAACAAACCAACCAGAAGAAGATCCGATGACAAAGAGGAATTCAACTTCCGAGGTACCCAAGGAGAAAGTAGATTCATCCTACTTGAATGACGAACAGAAGGGAACCAAGGAGGAAAATGCTCCAAAAGCCTCCTATGAAGGAGATAGATCATCAGCATGGAAACCCACTATCAGCTTCTCGCAATCAAGAAATGCTAACCTCAAGTGGGTTCGCAAGGATCGAATGAAGAAATCAGAGATGGCAATGCCAGTACAAGTCATTCATCATAGGAAGACAAGGGCGGGCAAGGGTTCTTCTTCACCAAAATCAAAATCAAAGCAACTCCTGAGAGTATGGCTGCCAAGGTCATTGGTAGAGGCCCAAAGAACTCGACAACAAATATGGATCCCAAAGAGCGTCAGACAAGTGGCCACTCAAGAGATAGAAAAGCACGAGGAAACATTATATCGACACAGTAAAACCATGAAACCAAGCAAGACTAGTCACAAATATCGGAGAAGCAGGAATCCAACGACTCGGACAAAAAAAAAGGCAAAAGAAGCGCCTACAACATGATGAAATGAGGAGAAGACAAGGCTTAAAACCTCTACTATGAAATGGATATGGAAACCAACGCAATGGCAAGGAATGGAACAACAAAACCAAGAAGATTTCTTTTGCACACATGAAGCCTCAAATGCACCTAAAGTAGGCATAATAGGGCCACATTACGAGGCCAGGCATTCGGCACATGAAGTACATAACAAAAGTAGTGGTGCACATTCCCCACTTGGGGACAGGTCATAGCTTATACTTCCATAGGAATGGACCTACTATGTAAATAAATAAATGCTTCGGCTACACTAATTCTTGTTCCTTTTTAGGAGAAAAAAATGAAAAATTATGTGGTAAGAGATCTTACTTGTGCAAGCAAGGGAAACGGAGTGACACAACACATGAAATATCACTAAAACACACATCACTAAATGACATGTCTTCTACAGAAGCTAATGATCTTTGCATTACGAGTGCAGATGGCTTGTGAAGACTCTGAAGCTACCATTCAAGAGGAAGTGCTGGAATTCCCTTTGCAAAGCGTGACTAAAGCAAAAGGACATTGGTTTAGAGATGATCAACTAGCAGGGGATTTCTTATTCCTAGTAATCATCAAAATCATGGATACCGATCATCAGTTCCCTGTAATGTCCAAAGACTTCAAGGTAGTACATGCGCTCACATCAACCATGGACATTATGAAGAAAGCGGGCATTCATAAATACTTTGAGTTACCGATATACAAACCTAACTTTCAGCAATGTGCCCAAGTTAGGAATACTCTATAGCCTGCCTTGCATGATCCATTGGTGCCGGAGGATAGAGTCATGGATGTCGTTGGCAAATGGGTTGTTATCCAATTTACACATGACTTAATTAAGGAAGCTTTTGGATGGGAGAAGGACGGGACCACGGTATTAAAGGAAGAAAGTCGAGGAGCAAAGACCCGAACATTCAATGACATTAATCGCATTGATATTGAAGACGAAGTGAGACTCATCCATGAGCACTCCTACTTTCCCAACATGCACAGATACACGGCTCTGCAAAAGATTGTAGTACAAATGTTGTCGCACGCTATTAAGCAAATTGGAAATCAAGTCAACATGACTCCATATATTCAAGAGTAGCTATTCGAGGCAAAGAAGCAGTGGAATCATAAGAAGTTTTTGAATGGAACTGTCGCACTCACCATCCTAATATATCATGCCTTGGGCATTAGAGAGCATTTAAGAGAGATGCCATCATCTAAAGGCATGGCCAAATATGCAAAGGTTGCAACAGTTCCTCGAAAAAAGAAGAGAGTAACAATCGTAGAGGAAGCAGAAACTAGCTCCCAACCTAGAATGAGAGGTACCAAGAGATTAAGGGAAATGATGCAAGCAAAAGCAGAAGTCCCAGCCACCAAGAGGGCATATGTGCTGCCAAGAACGAGACTTGAAGACCGTCAAACTATCACAGAAGAAGAATTGGCCAAAGCAATGGAAGCCACACACCAGTACACCGAAGGCCAAGTCAATCTATCAGTGCAAGGACACCATTACCAACAAGCCCATCAACATATAAAACAACGAAAAAGACTGGCCAAGGTCCATAGATACAGGGAATTGGGGTTAGTTAATTCAAGCTCATCATCAGATTCACAAGAAGAACCAGACACCTCATTGTTGAATGTGGACATTCAAAGTGAGTCCAAGGATGATGGACAATGGGAGGAGTTAAATGAAGTGAACAAGAATGCAGAAGTGGAAGAAATGAAGGTGGATCAAACACCCATCAGCTCCAGCCAAGACAAGGCAAGGAAGGAGGTCTCCCAAGAACAAGTACATGTCATCAAGTTAAATGAAGCTTCTCACATTCAAATCCAAGAGACCCTGCTTGCGGGAGAGGTATCATTCAAAAATCCCGAGGAAGAACCAGAAGATGATACAGTGGAAGAGTCAAAACCCTTTACACCTATAAGGGTAGTGGCAGAACCCTCCCCTATGGATGTTACATTTCAAGGGAGTTCCACGAAAATCGTTAATAAGGAAAAAGAAAGTAAGGAACATGAAGTAAAGCTACAGATCGGGAAACCTCATAACAAAACCATACATGTGGAGCAAGGAAAGGATGTAAGAATAGGAGAAGCTCCAAGCATCCCAAAACTTGGCTAAATGTGGATGTTGCTCAGATCAAGCCAGTGGTGCAACACATGATACAAACTACAATAGACACTCAACAATTAATGATTGAGGCTGATGCCAATTATGACAAGGCAATGCGGGAAAAATGTCAATTCCAAGAGATCGGTGAGAATCTCTCTGCCCAATTAATTCAAGCACAAAAGAGCCTAGGAGAGAAAGAGAAGGCAGTCCAAGAAGCCAAGCAGCAATGCAACACACTAGAGACAGAAAATCAGAAACTAAAAGACCAATTACAGGATTTACAAAGGAAATATTTACGCTAGCGAGGCCGAGAAAACACGCATGAATGCCAAAAGCAAAATACTGGAATCACAAATCAAAGTATACATGGAACAAGCAGAGAACTTACGAAACAAAAACAAGGAGCTGATGATAGCCCTTCTCTGTAATCAACCGATATAAGCTCCTAAAGTGCCAGAAAAGGACACAAAAGCATTGGATGGAAAGATAGCTAGGTATGAAGATCAGTTGAAGCAGGAGCAGGCCATTATCACAGAGTGGGAGAAAATGTATATGGATGACACAGCAGATCTGAGAAGGAAATGGAAGGTGGCCGAAAATAAATACTTTGAACAATGCAAGGAAGATGCTGATCAACTCGCAATAATTGGCGAGGAGCTCCTAAAAAACAAAGAAAAGATTTTGAAGGCCACAAAGGAGAGTAAAAACAAGGATGAATTGATCAAGCAACTACAAGATCAACTAGCACAGAAGATAACAAAGGGGACACCAATAGTTCCACACTCCACAGTGGCTACTGAGGAGACTGAGGTACGTCCTCTCTCTCCCCCCTTACATCATTCACCCATAAGGGAGGAAACGACGATCCACTCTACAACATCATCGGGATATTGCAGAACTAAGCCGACACGAGCGGGCACTACTGGTGTCCCAACTTACTAAAGATTTTGAAGAACAAGTGGTATAGGTCATGAAGGAAGCAAAGATCGAAAGCAAGAATTAGGAACAAATAATGAGACCATTCAATGTACCATATGGTTTACTGAAGGAACAAACACGGCACTATATAAAGAACACAACAAAAAAAGAGCCCGATAACAACCTCCAGTTTAGCATGCAAATATTCACCTACACACAAGAGGAATTCGACAAAGCTGATCCCATATGGAGGAGGAAATTTTTGGAAAAAAATCCGACCCTGAGGGTACACTGGGAATCATCACCGTACATACTTCAGGTAAATCCATCGTTCCTCCTGTGTTTGTCTCTCCACCTCATCCATATTTGCCTCTCCAAATACTCCTCTATTACATATAACAAACATAAATTAGTAAAACATACAAAACATACATAAAAATAAAATAATTATATGAAATTTAATAATACTCACAAATGCATCCAGATGACCTCGCATATACTTGCTCAAATGTGGATATCCAAAATGTATAGCATACTCGATCTCATGTTTTGTAGAATATTGACCATAATCCTTTCGCTGAATTGAAATAAATAAATAAGATTAGTCTCTTGTGTTTTAACTAAAATAAAAAATATACTTACAATAACACATATACTTACAAATGTAGCTACAAAACCATGATGGCCCATCTGTCCTATATGAGATGTGTGGCCCGACTCAACTCTCTTCTTTGCAATAGCCTATTTATTTAAATAGAAAAGAAATATATAAATTAAATGTAAAAAATAATAAAACATATGAGAATTATAAATATAAACTATTAACTTGTATACCTTCTACTAAGGAAATGACTCCTAAAGATGTAAATGTCTACGAAAAAATTGCCATTTCTCAGGTGGTATGTTAGGTCTCCTCTAATTTTTTTCCACCATACAATATCTCCTATTATTTTAATCTCAAACAGAAAAAAAGAATCAGAATACATACACACATATGGCACACATATACATACATACATACATACATACTAAATACACACACACATACACATACATAATATATATATATATATATATATATATATATATATATATATATATATATATATATATATATTCATATACATATTTATATTATTGTATATATATTTATATTTATATATATATATATATACAATATATTTACTATATATATATTTATATACATGCATACAAACATACATACACACATACACTTATACATACATACACACATACACACATACACATATCCACACACATACATACGTGCATACATACATAAAAAATACATGCACACATAAACATATATACATACACATACACACTTATACATACATACATACACACACATACACATACACATACCCACATACACATATACATGCAAACATATACACATACATACATGTATACATATAGACATATACATACATATAACATAAACACACATATACATATCCACATATATACATACACACAT